>JAKSZU010000018.1:35149306-35689306 GCA_026018925.1 Tupaia tana
TGTCTTTGGAGTTGCATCTTGAAGGTAGCGAGAGTCTGCTCTTTTTCTCTTCTAATGATTTTGACAGCCCAGATCTCAAGACTTCTCCACAATTCAGGTCCCTGGTTAAATTAACAGGCCCGTTCAATCAAAAAATATCAAGCTGGCTGTTTTGACTGCTTGTGTATTGACTTGAGCAAACTGGCTGTGAGTTTAAACAAAACCTCAGTGGCTTTCCTCTCTGCTGATTGCATCCAAAGCAATGCATGGCACATTAGACTGTGATACAATGATGTCTGGGCACACTTAGTTTTTATTATTGTTCTTGGAAAAAATAGCAACACATTAATCTCTAAAGGTCACAAGTTAAGGTAAGTGGGAAATATTTCTGATTTTGCTTTCATGAGATAAAGGTAGAGTTTTACAAAATAAAAATAAAAAGTCCCAAAGACACGTATTGCTTTAGGTTTTGCATAGTATCGTTTACTTCTTTCTTGGACACAGTAGGTCCTTATTTGATGTTTTGAATTAACACCTTCCCCTTCTCTCATAGCAACTGTAAGCTACAGGAGGACACAGGCTATGTGTGTGTGTGTGTGTGTGTGTGTGTGTGTGTGTGTTTTCCCTTAGAGGTATTTTTGCTATAGGGTGCATGTGCTAACCAGAGAGACATAGAGAGACAGAAAAAGATAAATCACACACACACCCCCTCCCCCCCAGGGAGGATGGCCACACTGCAGTCCCTTCTCCTCTTGGGATCTTGGGCATGCATGCACACACACCCAGCATGAGTTTGAAGCCACTGGGTCTAGGACTCAAACCATGGTTGACTACATGGGAGTCCATCAATATAACCATGATACCATCTGTTGCTCCCTAGTCTGTGTCTTCTTAATTCACCCACAGCTCTTTGTATACAATAGCTGGTCAGCAAAGAGTTTTTACATGTAATAATTGACATTTATTATTTAAATGAAAAAGGATCAGCACACTGCAACCCAAGGCCCACTACTTGTTTTTGTAGATAAAGTTTTACTGGAACACAGTCACATTCATTCACTTATATATGATCTATGATTGCTTCTGAGTTACAATGGCAGCCTTGAGCAGTTATAACAGAGACAAATGGTCCATGAAGCCTAAAGTATTTTCTATCTGGAGTTTTCCAGAAAAGCTGGCCCACTACTCATTTATCGTGTGCTGGGCGTTGTGCGTGCTTATTGTGGATTAACACGTTCAATTTCCACTACAGTCTTAAGAAATGTACTGCTATTATCCCCGTTTTACAGAGGAGGACATGGGTGGCATGCGGAGGATCAGCAAGGGAGCAGTAGAGCAGGAAGCAGAACATAGAGAGACTCTGGAGTCCAGGCACTCCATTTCTTGTCTGCCTGCCTTCTGCTCAGGGAGAAAATGGATACCTTTGCCTTTAGAGTCAGGAAGCATTTGGTTAATGATTGGAGCGAGATGGCAGGCTGCTCCTTTACCCTCAAATTCATCACAGGCAGCGTCTCCAGTTCTCTGCTGGGAGTGGGTAGCTGAGAATGATTGCTACAACAAGCTGTTACTACAGGGCTTTGAGAGAGAGAGGGGCCTGTCCACCTCCCAGGCCTTCGTGTCCACAGCCTGGTATCCCTGGGATAGCAAGCACAGCCCAATGACTACAGCTATCAATCTCCCAAGGGGGCATGCACAGAGATTAATTTTGTGTCAAGGTGTGAGCTCTCAGGCAACATGGGAGTCCAACAAGTCACATTAGCTGTCACCCTGGCTCTAGAAACACAAGAGAAGGATGCTTATGACCTCATTCCAGGACCCTCTGTTGGGCAACAGGCTCCTATAGAGAAACCATTTGCTCTTCCCAATCTGGGAAGGAAAACTTTCACCTCCTACTAAGACTGGTGCCCCTCAGTCTGCAAAGGCTCTGATGGGTTGCAGTGGGGGAGTGGAGTTTTACACTAAGTCAGGGGGAAAAAAAAAAAAAGGGACAAGGAGACTAGCAAATAAACAGCTGTAATGTGAGCAGACTTCTTTCATTCTAAATTTTTTTTTAAACCCCTCTGCTAATGACTTGGTGATTTTCACAGTAGTAAATGTGCTGACTTAAAAAATCCGTGGGAGGTCAATAATTTTCCCTCTGCCTGTCACTGTGTTGATTGTGGTTCTGATGCACCTTAATTACAGTACCTACAGGTGGAGTATTATACAGTGTTTACATTAATCAGAATAGATTTACTGAGGAAATAAAACTGCTGGCTTCCTTATCAGGCAACAACTTGGCTGGCCAGCCTGTGGGGTAATGCCTGGGGCTTGGAGCTGAGACTCTGCCTCACAGCAGGGCCCAGAGTATCTCCTTCCTAAATCTGGATGCCATTGAATCTTCCTGGAAGTTCTAGAGATTTCATTTTCAGAATTTTCTAGTTAAAGGAAGAGAGAGAGAATGAATGTGTGGGCAAAAGAGAAGGGAATAAGAGAGAGATTAATCATGCAATTGTTTAAAGAACCGATTTCCCATCTCTGTGGCCATGAAGAACAAGGGGAACACGAGTAATTTAAAGGCTTACTTTGCCCTCAAGTCTTTGCTGTTGTTAAGTTTATTGTCCCATGAGAGATAAAGAGAGAGAGATACTTTCAATAGGGTCTCATCACCCAAGATCCTTCTTTCTGCCTTCTACCCAACCGAGATTATGGGTGTGCCTGGCATGTTCAGATCAGCCTGGGATTCAAACTCCAGGCCTTCCATATGACTCTAGGCTGTACTCCTGCAGCTGAATTGTCAGTCTTATTTTGTCACCACAGAGGAAGAGGAGAAGAGAAACTTCACTGAGGAACTAAAGAAGGTGCACATAACTGTCCAGTAGTGGGGTGGAAAGAAGTGGGCCAGGTTTTGCCCTTTTTTGCTATTGTTATTTTTCTATTCCTTTTGCACCTTTTGTAATTTATAGGTGGCTTTTTGGTGAATTTGATTAGGAGGGAGACAAATGGTCTCCAGTGATCTAGAGGAGTAAAAAAGGCCAGTAACTAAAGTCACTAGCTTTTCACGTGATCTCTGGCCTTCACATTCCTCATTTAGAAAAGGGGAGCTCACCTCATTGTGGGGGTTGGCTAAAATAATAAGCATAAAATGTTCACATGGCAGGTACTCAGTGAAAGTTACCTTTGTTATCAGAAATCATTGAGAATGTGGACTATGAGTTTCAGTCAGTCCTGTCTTTACCAGTTAATAGCAATGTCATGTTATCCAACTTTTAAAACCTCTCCAAGGCTCAATTTATTTGTCCATAAAATGGGCATAACAGTCCATTCTTTTTCTTTTTTTGTTTTAATTTGCTATTAGGTATGTATGCTCACTGGATAGAGACAGAGAGAGAGAGAGAGAGAGAGAGAGAGAGAGAGAGAGAGAGAACCCCATGGAAGGATGGCCATGTCTCAGTCCCCTCTTCTCCAATTCTCCTCTTGGGATTTGAAAGCCTCTGGGTCTGGGATTCAAACCATGCAATTGAATATGTGGGATACTGCCTCCCCTACCACCACACCACCAGCAGGCCCACAGTACCTTTCAATCAGGTTTAAATGCAATGTACTTTCCAGTAGGAAGCCCTCATGAGTTTAGCAGCAAATGTAGGAGTTTTCTAATGTTTAAGAAAGGGACACAGCTCTAATGTCTGTGTCTGCCTGAGCAAGTAGTTCTTCTCAATATGGTATTCCATTTCTTTTTCTTTCTTTCCTTCTTTTTTTTTCCTTCTTTCTTTCTTTTCTTTTCTTTTTTCTTTTTTATTAAGGTCAGAGTCTTGCTGTCACAGTGTCGTAGATGGGGTGTCAGGCATAAGCCACCACACCCAACCTTTAGATTAGACTGGAACCAAACCTGGGGTTCCCAGGTGCCCCAGCCTGCAGAGCACAGCGTCTTACAGCACGCTAGTACAGTAGACTTGCAGCTAGGCCAAGTACTTAATTCTTCAGTCAATTGATAGTACTCTTCCCAGCAGACCATGCCTGGGTTTTTCGTTAAGTCTAGACTTGGCAAATAGAATCCTGACAGTATACTTTCCATCCTAGAAAAGAAGCTTGCAAAACTGTAGCATCTACTCGAGAGAGAAAGCCCCTGGGATGCTCCCAAGACGAAGCGGAGACAGGAAATCATTTCAACAGAAATAATCCCCATAGCATTTCAGAACAAGGTCCTTGAATTGGTCCTACTCGAGAAATGAACAGGTTACTTGAGGGTCTTACATTTTCAAAATAAGTTACCCATCCATCTTTGGGGGGGGTGGGTCACAGTAGTGCCACAGGACCCAGCCCCAGCAGGCACAAAAGGTTGAGTTCAAGGCCCAAGCAGAGGCAGCCTGTGACACTCCAGTATCTTGTCTGTGGGCTCACGTTCACTTTTCCTCAATGGCTTGTCCCCTGCAGAAGCAATTTTAAGGCTAAATAAATAAATAAATAAAGGCCAAAAAAAAAAAGGAAAGAAAAGAAAAAGAAGAAAGGGAAGAGGAGAGAGAGAAGGAAAATCTTTTATCTCTACCTGACCTCATTTACTCTTGTTTTATATTCTTTAGAAAAATGTGAGCTTTAGGTGCAACAGGAGGATATTCCAAGGCAGAACAGGACTTCCCCGTCTTTCCTCTGGCTACTCTCTCAGGCCACTCTCTCCCTTGTGCTGTCTCAAATTTTGGTGGTTATGCTGAGCCTGAGAATTGCTCCTGAAGGTCCACTGTTAGACTGGGGCACTCGGACCAAATTCTAAGACACCCAAACCCTTCACCATGACTGGCCATTTCTATGGCTCCAGTACTAGTCAGACAGAGGAGTTGCTCAGCTCTGGCCCAGGGGATTGGTGGACAGGAAGGTGGCTTACCTGCAGTTCTTTTTTGCCACTGGCAATTAGATTGTTTGATTGGAGGGCTCTCAGTTGAAGCCAACCTTTGCATGACAACTAGTTTCATGAATATCCATTTCTTTCCTTTGGCAGTGTGAGTTTCTGTGGTTTGGTCTCAGGGCTTCCGATTGCTTCCAGGAACATTGCCACTGTAGTAGGCAAGGCAGGGTGCTTCCAAAAACTCGGTTGCAATTCCCACTACCACTTTCCAATCGGAAACTTAAGAAACAAATGATGTTCACAGAGTAAATGCCTGATGTTTAGAAACCTAGTGCTTTAGAACCAAGATGGATCTGAGAACATGGAACGAATGACCCCCCCTCAGTTGAAAGATAAGGGAAGTGAGACTTAGAGGTGGTAAGAGGCATTAAGAAGGACATATGTTTGCCACATAGCTGAAATAGGAGGTGGCATTTCTGCCCTGAGGTTTGCCACTATGCAGACTGAGAGTGTTGCCACTAACCTTGGGCACAGTCTCAAAATACAAACTAGTATACGCCTATGAAATGTTAACTATTAGACTATTTTAAGATGAACTGTTCTGGACCAGCAGGCAGTGTAGTGGTTAAGGCGCTTGGGCTCCCACGTGGCCAACCTTAGTTCGAGTCCTGGACCTGGTGGCTTGAAATACATCAGATGCGTGTGCGTGCATGCCCACAATCCCAAGAAGAAAATGGAGGAGAAGGGATTGTGGCATGGTCATTCTCCAACCCTATAGCAAAAAATATCTCTCTCTAAAAAAAAAAGAAAGAAAAGATAAACTGTTCAGCCTTTTAACCCAGATAAATAGTTCCCTGCCTACAAAAGTCGGTTCAGAACTTCTGCTTTTACAGAGAAAGATAGCCATCACCGGTAGGTATGAGGAGCCAACATGCGCCCTCCGTAATAAACTTCTTTGGCATATTTTGAGATAACTATTCAGTATTAGCAGATATAGTATTAGCTTACAAAGAAAAAAGCTAAACTTTTATAAGTCTATTCTGGGACATCTGTTTACATCAGTAAAGTTAGCAGTGGGTACAAGCAAGATTCTGCTGATGCTCCCCCTCATCTACTTAGGAAAATTCATATCACAGGAAGAGAGGTGTGAGGTCTGATATCTGGGCTGGAAAAACAAGACAACCTTTCCATCTTCTCTCCTCATTCTCACTCTTCCATGGCTGGACCCCAAGCTTCTTTTTTTTTTTTTTTTTTTTTTTACTGTACATTATGAAAGCTTAACAAATCTGGCCCTTCTTTGAGTCTCATATTTTCTTTTTTTTTCTGATTATATATTGGGTTGTCAGAAAATATGTCATGACTTTTCTGATGACCATATATATATATATATATATATATATACATATATATATAATTTACTTACTTATTTTTAATTTTTGCCAGACAGAACATGTTGGCCACAGAAAGACAGGGAGAGGAAAAGGCACTCCCCCATGGGGAAAGGTCACACTGCAATCCCTTCTCTGCCATCTCTCGATCCTGTTCGGGTTTCACATATGCACTCACACACTCCTAGTGTGTTTTTCAAGTTGCTGGGTCCAGGACTCAAACCGCAGGGTCAGCCATATGGGATCCAGCCCCTTGACCACCAGGCCATGGAGCTGACCTAAATCTCATATTTTCCTTTGGCTCCTGTGCACCCTTGCATATAACAAAATTGATATACCTTTCTCCTGTTAGCCTGGTTGTTTGTTTTATTTCATAGACTAAAAATCCTCAAAACTTCAGAGAGAAGGGAGAAAATTTAAAACTTCCCTACAGTGGCATATACTTGTTTGTGTGTAAGTGGGTGCTTAAGTGTTTGAAGTCACTTGGCAGAACAAAGTCCTTTAAAAAAATCACGAACAGTGGTCATAGCAAAGGAAAATGTTCGCTTCTTCAGTGAGAAACAGTCTGTTGGTAAAGATTCACTTGGGCAGGAAAGTTCACAAATTATAAACTAGTGGCATTTCCCAATGAATAGCATTTGAGTTTATGGTTCTTCGAAGCATGCTTGGTCCCTCTGAAATGATTATATAAGGAATTCATTTTATTACATGAGCTTGCTCGGTATCTTTGCCCCCGGCTGGCTAGGCTATGAGAAGAAAAGCTAATGTGTTTGATCCCAAGGAACAAAAGCAGATTGCTAGACCTAATTTCGGTCCTGGTTCGGCCTTATCCTGGTGAGTTGTGTACTTGGCCAATGACTGCCTCTAAGGACTTTAACTAGAGAGTCTCTTAACTGTCAGATTTAGAAAAAGGAAAGAAAGCAAAAAGGAAGGAGAGAAAGAGAGAAAAGGAGGAAGAAACAGGGACAGCACGGGGGTGGGGTTGGGAGGGAAGGAAAGAAAAATAAACCACACAGACATCCTGTTAAATTAGAATCTTGGATAAATGATAAATATTTTTAATATAAGTATGTCCTATGTATTTTGGGGGATATACTTATATTTTAAAAAATGTTCATTGTGAACTAAACTCAAGTTTAACTAGATATCCCGTATGTTATCCGGCACTCCTAGTCTCTAAAGTCCTTTAGCCCTTAAAAATTCAATTATCTGACTTCCATTTGTTTCTGAAAGTGTACGCAGGAGAGAAAGAGAGAGAGGCAATCCCCTGAAAACACTTACCAGCAGGTTTCCACTCTGCAAAATGACAACTCACATTAGAGGAATGCCATTTCAGGAAACTCCCCTGAGGTTGAGAGACAGCTCTTGGGCAAACAGCACCCTTTCTCGATGACATAAGCCCCTCTGTTGGCTGTCTTCTGTGGGCCCAGGTAACTCTAGACCCCACACTGTCTCCACAGCAAGCCGTATCGTGCTGAATGCCTTAGAGAGCCCCTGGTGAAGAAAGATCATCTCCAGTTCCTTCCATCCATGGAGGCCATTATAATCCATCCCTGTTTCATTCGGTGGTGTACCAGGGACCAGAGAATCCCCAGAACCGGGGACTAAACCAATCATCTCAAGGAGGAATGGATCAGGGCCTCCTTTTTTTCCTTAAGTAAAGTGAAAATTGCATTCATCCCAACTTGTGGGTGGATGGGGTCAAGTGGGAGTTGGGGGGAGTGGTAAAGCAAGATGGAGAGAAGAGAGGGTAAGAGATACAAGAGGTCAGAGTAGCAGGATGCAAATTGCAGTTAGCAAAAGGCAGCATTTCATAGTGGGATGAAAATATTAAGATTTCCAAAACAGCCTTTAGAAGTAATTGCAGATAATGCTCTATCCAGTGTTAAACTGAGGTCTTGCTCTAAAGAATGACCACATCAGTCCATTTACTTTGAGCCTTTTGCAATGTACCAGAGAGGAGTTTCTGAGAGTCAGGGAAGGGTTCAAGGCAGGAGAGAAGCATGTTGACTGCATTTCCACAGTCTTCCCATCTGCCCTGGAGAGGGGCTGTCCTTCCATTGGTTCCAGGAATGGATGGGCAAACAGAGCCCCAGTGTCTCCAAAAAGCACTTCTCAATCCCTCCACCACCACCACCACCACCACCACCACCACCCTCTTGCTGCCAGGGAATGAATTAACCTAGACATAGAGACAGCTATCATTAACTCTAGCTTCCTCCCAACCACTTCAGCAGCTCCATAAAGAAGCAGGACTGTGAAGATAATATGTTTTAGGATGCAATGTTTTACAGAGTGGAAGAACGGAGAAACAACTCTTTGCTTTAGATGCAAATAAACTCGGTTTCACTTTTAATGCTGAAAACCTGTGTGCCCTTGGCAAGACATTGGGGAATGTTCCAGAGGTATTAATCTTCTTCTGTTTACATGTTAAATAGGTCTTTGGAATCGGTTTCTCCGGCGCTGTTTTATTTTTTCTCTTCAGCACAGCCCCCTTCTCTTTCTCTTTCAGTACAGTGAGAAATCCCCAGCAGCGGGAAGCCCTAGGGGAGGAAGGTGGAGAAACCTACACGTGTAGATTTCAAAACCATCCCTAGGCAGCAGGGGACTGCTTGGACGGCCAGGCTGGCCAGCAGATGGCGCTGCGCCGCACGTTATGGACCCTCGAGTGCCGGTGGCGCTGGGAAGACGTACTGTGCAAAGTTTCTTAGAGCCGTTCCTGGACTGAAACAAATGTTTGTGGAATTAAGTAGTGATTTCCTTTAGTCTGCGCCCCTCTTACTGGCTGTGTTTCCAGGCCTAGAAGTTAACATATGCCACATATTGCTTTTTCTGGTGAAGTTTCCAAGCACGCTTACCCTCATCCTAACTGTTCATATCAACTAGCAAAGGTCTGCATTTTTCTGACAAAGTAACTCATAAAACTTCCATATTAGGAGCTAAATGGTTTGGAAGACAAAGAAGTGCTGAGAAATGTAAGTAAAAAGCGCACCTAAGATTTTTCTTTCTAAATAAACATAAGGGTGGTGGTGGTAGTGCTGGTGGTGGGGATCTTTTATCAGGCTGAAAATAAAGCCTGAAAGTAGACTGGAAGAAACTCAATCTTGGAAAAAGTGTTGCTGACTACTGGAGGGATGGGGAGTTTCATTATGTGTTTGCTGGAAACACTTAGGTGCAGTGGTCATAAATGTGTAATTGTGGAGATAATTCAGGAAACCTGCGGCGCCCAAGGCTGTGGGTCTTCAGGGCAATGGGTTTTCAGAACCAAGCTAAACAACAGTGGATTAGGGCTGATAGGAACTGCCAAAGCCATTGCCCCTCCATGCCAAGTGACTCTATTTGTCAGGGCTCAGTATATATTTAATGTCGCCATAAAATTCATCTTCTCAGAGTACACAGGGTGAGGCAGTGTCCTTCTTCCACAAGATGCATGCGGCTTTGTTTGGGGATAATGGATTTGACGTGAATAAAAACAGTGGGGATTAAATAGACCCGGCCCAGATAAATATGACTCATTGTCATCTTCTTCTATCAGCATAAACATCTCTAGCACTGTGGACTAAAGATGCAGGAGTAACAAGATGTGAGGGTGATTAGTCACTGCAGAATTGATTCCTAACCGATTGATAGAGGAAGGGGGTGGGCTGGAGCACGGAGAGGTTTCTTTAGGTATGGAGGTGAGCATGGCTTTTTAGAATCTCCGAGCATTTATGGCCGAGACTGAAGTGTGTGTCCCAGCCCCGCAGAGTACACAGCTGTTCTGTAGTGCTGTTGTGTGCAAGATAACTTTGGGCTTCTCTTTTACAAATGTTGATTAAACTTCTGAAACTAGCGGAAGGACCCAAGCATCTTTAACAGAATAGTATTGAAATTTTCTTTAGACTTTTCAAAAGTTTTAGCAAGGGACCCAATTACTGTATTTTCTTTCTATACATAGAAATAATATTGAACTTTTTAAAGCTATTTTGTTATTTTTTTTCTTGTAAATCAAAAGCTAGTGCTATGTGAACTTCTTTTTTTGAGATAGTGAATTCATCTATGTAGTTCTGAAACACGTCCTTTCAAAATAAAAAGTATTCTCTGGCTTTGAAAGTTAGTCATTTGAAATAGTAATTATATTTAAGGTGATTAAATAATAGAATGGAGTATATTCACTTACTAACATATGGTTTTTAACATATGATGCCAGTTTTTTTCACCTGTTTTCATTTTTTGAGCTAAAGTTCAAAGCCATTTTTATAACCAAATGTCATTTATTATATCAATGTATGCTGTTTATACCGTGAATATTATTAACAGAGTGAAATGAAACTTTAGTTCTGTGAATAATAGCAATGTTTAAGGCTTACCAAAAATTACAAACATTGCAAATTCTATCTGTAATATCCAGAAGCTGATTTGGGATCAAAATTTAGAGCTGTCTTTCAAACAGAATCACATTAAATTTAAAATTAGTCAAAGATTACAGTTTGCTATGAAGAATGTCTCCACCCCCAATATGAGCAAATGTCATCAAAATGAAAGGGAAAAAAAAGAAAAGAAAAGAAAAGATTTGATTGTTTTGACACAAGTGAGAGAAGCTTAGTGTCGCTTCATTTTTAACCTCATTTCAAATTATCTTTTAACCACCCTGATATTTCTGCATGGAGATAATCACATCTCATCAGCCTTCTCAAAACCCGGCAGCTACACACCCAGAGCTAATGGTTCTTGTTAAATCATATTGCTAAACAAATTGGTACAGCTCATGCAGCTGACAGAGAAATCAGCTTGGCTGGACGGCCTTTTTTCTTTCTTTTCTAGCTTAATTTTATTTTCTTTCCTTTGGTAATTTTAATCTTACATAAGGTGTGTGATTGTTTTCCCCAGCAAGGTAGGACATGAGTTTAAAAAAACCATACAAGCAAATCTACCCTGTTGGTGATGGAAGATAGGGACCTGTTGAAATGCTTCTGGGAAAACAAGCGTGTGGATTCACATCCACATTCAATAGTCGAAAATCCTTCTCAGGAAAGGCAATGAAACGTGGGACTTCAGGAAAAAAAAGAAAACGTTACCCTGGTTTTAAACACACACAATCACTTCTTCCTAACACTATTCAAGAATTCACGTATCATTGAGGGTTAACAAACACGACCAGGAAACGGGGCTTACTGTTTTAGCAGTTTCACATCTGCAGATGGAAAATCAAAAGCACCCTGCTTACCATTTGAAAAACTAGTATGTAAATGACTGACTGCCTTATCTTGACACGATTCGCCTTAACTTCACTTCCTCTCACTTCGTCATTTAATTTGTATGGTTTCCAAATCAGAGTGACTATCATCTATTAGTCCCCCTGGTGACAGAGGGCAGGGACTGTTGTATCCGAGTTAATAAAGCAGAAACACAAGCCTAATTACTGGGGAAATAAGCCACGCTGGCAGGGGCTCCGTCTCCCAGGTCTGGATCTATCTACACCCAGACATTTGGGAGCGAGTCTGTGCGCTTGAGGACAGACAGAGACAGCAGCAGCAGGTTGGGTGCATTTGCTTTTGTAGGAACAATACTGATACATGTCAGGAATTAGCTTCCCCAGAGGATGGGGTGGTAAACTATGCACCTAGAGGAGGAAGCAAGTTATTTATTAATCAAGCTAATGAGATAGTGGGGGGGGGGGGAGGCACTTCATAAGTGTAAGGGGCAAAACAAATAGGAAGTTGCATTTTTGTTTCAAGGACATGGATGTGTGTTTACATGAGGTCTACATACACATGCGTTACATGGTTCCATATTCAACGTGAAGGTGTGTGTCTGTGTGTGTGAGAGAGAGAGAGAGAAAAGGAAAGAGAGAAAAAGATTGCCTCTTTAATTCCAAGTTATATACATCATGGAATGTATCCCTACAGAAAAATTAAAACATAAATATACATATCCATGTGCACACATATGCGCACAGACGAATGTGTAACACTTCTTCATAAAAACATTCTAACATTATATACACCTCTGAATGTGTGCATATATAATAATGTATAGCATTATAATACCTCAAAGACTTTTATAGCATAGAGCCTGGTTGAAAATGTCATTTATTGATTCATCAGAGGCCGATAGTGTGTCTTATAGGTTTACATCATATGTGCATAAGACTATATTACACTTAGGTGAATTGCATGCCCATACTGAGAAATTTCATCATCACGTGTGCCTTTTTATATGTGTTTATGTGAGACTCCAACACTATCACCAGTACTGCCATCCTCCCAGCTTCCTCCTTCACAAATAAACAAACAAAAAAGCCTACCTGTGTGGTGAAAAGCACCACTATTTAAGAGAGATTCATGAAACAAGAACAGAAAATGATACAGTTCTTGGCTCCTTATTTGAACGGTGACAATTACCAATGGGTATGATAGCAAAAACTAAAAACAGTGTTTGGAGAGTGAATCTATTAATGTAGCTTTGTCCAGCAAATATAAAAATTGCAAAGCAATTCGTCCATTTGACAATGGCTAATGAACTTAAGTATGCACAATGAACTTTAGTAATTGAGGAAATTATGCAATTAAACTGAAAGCAGCTGAAAATTACAAATAAAAAGTACTCTTCAGCTCAGCAAGGATGTTACTGCTTCTAGTACCCAACCAGTTTGTGTTGTTATCCAAAAAGTCTGGAACGTTTCAGGTGACTGTACAATTTATCGTGGCAACTTACCATAAAGATATTGACCTTGTTTTTGTTTTAACAGAAAGGAGCACTAATAACCCTTTTCCACAGTATGTTTCCGAATTACCATGTGGTTGGAATTATACAAAAAGTCTCGTTGGCACTGTGTGTTTTAATTTTGATTTAGGGTTTATGATCCTATCTGTGTCTATTTTAAATTTAAGTGGATTACATTCAGCAAAGATCCTTTTACTACCCTGGCTTGGCTGTCTCATTCCATTAGGTTCTATATGTTCAGCTTCTACAAATCTGCTAATACATAAAACCATAAGAAGCCTCTTATGTTTGAACCAGGTTAGACTGAAGACATCAGATTAATATTTGATAATGTAGAAGGGCCCTTAATCAGATTTGCTTATTTCATGACAGAATGTTTCTGCAATTATCATAATTGTTGTGCTAAATATGTTTGTCTTTGTCTCTGGCTTTGGGCATAATCTTCTCTCTTGAAAGCCACTCAATGTGGGACTTGAGATTCCTGCACAAAACCCAATTAATATTAAGATGACAAGCCCCGATGAGCCCCCAAAGAGGCAACAGCTGAACAGACTCTAACATTCTTAAGTACAGATACTTGAGTGATCAAGTACATCTGAGGGAGACACACAATTCAATAATCCCTTTCTCAAGAAAGTCAAGAGCCCTGTGAGATACGAGGGAAATCAAAGGAACACATCAGAAAGAAAATGACGGGTCTGGTCCTGTAGCGTCTCTATTAAAATGCAAAAGTTATGGATTTTTTTCGGGGTGATGGGAACCTTTTCTGTTTTTATTGATTTCTTTTTATAGCTTGATGATTTCTCTAAGATTATCTTAAAAGCTTAAAGAAAAAAGGGGCCTCATCAAAAGGTATCTTACATGACAGGAGCATAGATAGTTTTGGTTAACATGATGTGGCCAAGGCACTCTACGGTCCAGAGAGAAAGAGATTCTGCTCATTCATCAGCGCTGGGGGGGAGTCTGCAGACACCATGGCAAAATGAAAATTTTACGGCCACATTTGGTGCACGTGGCAAACCCACTCTGCTCGCCGCTGGGCCAGTTAGGAGAGATAAGTGGCAGGCTGGAGCTACCTGGGCATTCCCCAGAGATGGAGTTATAAAGCGTTGTACTAACAAATGTATTTCCATTTTCATTGCATAAAGCAATCGCCTTTATACCCTGACCCCCAATTTCCTAGCATCATGGGTGACTTCGTAGATTTACAGCTAAATTTACTGTCCAGAGGTGACATCCTAACCCATTGATTTGTAATCAGAAATTGGTTTCCTGTCACTTTAAAAGTGAAGCACTAAGGGGCAGTAAAAACAAGGCTGTCTGAGCTAAATGGAGCTATAGTTCAGGCTCTGGGCCATTACACACTACCTTTCGAATGTATTTATTACATTAAAAAAAAAAAACCCTCTGTAGTGCACTTTTAAATGGCTGGTGACACCCTCTTAGGTGACTTATTGCTTTGTGAAAGCAGTTTTGTAGTTCACATATGTCAAAAATACCCCCCAAAAGAAAAAAAAAAAACAGATAATAATAATATTAAAAAGCATGACTGTGTGTGTGCATAAGAATGAGCAATATCTGTACACTGACTGAGTCTCTGACCACTCCTGAGCCCAGCAGATCAATGCCAGGAAGCACTCATGCCAGGAATGGAGTCACCTAGAACTGACCATGCACAGGTGCAACTAAAAGTGAAACCAACCAACAGGGCCCTTCCTAGTTATCTGGAGAATCTGGAGGAGCCTTTGCGACCACCTGCCAAATGTGCAGGTCTTTCCCTAGTAGAGGGATCCCCCTTACCCCCACAACACACACAAGCGTACACATATCCCAATGCCTGCACACCTCCCACATTTACTTCCTAGATAGATTTTTTTTTTAGGTTTATCAAGAGATCAGGGGTTCCTATATCATGATCCACCCTCAGTCTCAGTCAGCTGGATCAGGGCACACACACATATCTGCTCATACTTAGTGTGCTCGGGGAGGTCCCAGAATGTGAACCTAGGACCTTTCCCATATGGATCCAGTTGTGCTACCTCTACACATTGCCTAGCCTGGACAGGTCTTTTAAGATCTCTCCTTTACAGTGAACAAGAGGGAACAGGGATAATTATGGTTGAAACTACCTACTCTAGAGTAGAAATAGATTTCCCCAATCTTGGCGGACATTTCCAAAGACATGAGTGCTAAATAATTACCAAAAAGTATCTCTCTCTCTCTCTCTCTCTCTCTATCTATAGTTATAGCTTCTGCTCATACACATGACACATATCCTGTAGGCATTCAGCTCCCAGACAGCCTGGGAGCCCCATTCTCTTGCTCTGCCTCTATAAAACAAGATTGCTCCCGAGAAAAACTCACACCCAGGGAGTAATCTAGGAACAGCGCGCCCTTGCATCAAAATAGACTCTTTGCCACACAAGCTTGGACAGTCCCACGCACAGAGTGCATTGCCCCAGATTGTGAGATATTTGAAACAGAATGTGTCCCTATTGCCTTCTGAGGTTCCTGCTAATTAATATTCAAAAGACTCAAAGAGGAAAAATGGATACCTAAATCATACATATGTATATGCCTTTTAAGCGTTATTATAAAGGCAAAATAACCCCTTACTTGGTTAAAATCCAACTTGAGTCAACATACAAAGGTGACTGCACTGTAATCCTAGACATATCTGCATTATGTAGGCATGTTACTGCGCCACCAGAATCTCTCAATAGTAATTATTATGCCAAGCACCCTGTTGGCACAATTACACTAAAGCTCTAATTAGTAGCAGTAAGATTAGAACCCCTACATGTTAAATCTGTAGAAGCAACGCTGAGTGAAGGATTTAAAACAGTTTCAAAACATTGTATTGTCTTTATTACAGTCTTTATACTTCAGTAAAGAAGGGTTTTCTATAAAATGCACTTAAAATAATCTGGTCCTGTCACTAAAAATAGGAAAGATAAGGTAATTGCAGTCAAACCTAGTGAGTCGGCTTGCTACCTAGGTGCATTAAATCGAAAATGACAAATCTAGTGAACTCCAGTAGGAGATACATACTTCCTCCCTGCTGGACGCATTGGTATTTTTCCAACCATCAGCCAGAGGAAGGAACAGGGACTGTACTTGTCATGGGCCTGGCTTTTTCGTTACCTCCGAGGAAGGCAGGCAGGAGGCAGGCAAGTTGCCTCGAAAGCGATCTTCCTCACCTACCTGATTTCAACCCTAGGAGATTTACCTGTCTCCCAGCTACAACGCAAGCATGGAGTGTGAAACACAGGACTGCTTCCCTCTTCCTGAGCCACCAGGTGGACCAGACCGTTTAGTTACCTGCAGGGGGTGAAGCCAGAAGTCTGGGTTCCAGAGCTGAGGCTTCCCAGTGAAGGGATGCTCGTGGGCTC
This sequence comes from Tupaia tana, assembly GCA_026018925.1. Taxonomy (NCBI): domain Eukaryota; kingdom Metazoa; phylum Chordata; class Mammalia; order Scandentia; family Tupaiidae; genus Tupaia; species Tupaia tana. The sequence continues at coordinate 35,165,590 of JAKSZU010000018.1, forward strand.
TCACAGTAGAGATCTCAGACAAACTGACAACAGGATTGGGGGGTGGTGAGATCCTGCAGCACCCACCTGAGCATTTGAGGAAGACAAACTGGCCATGGTTAGGGTCACAGCTCAAAGAGGGGAGAAAAGGAGATGAGAGTTCCTAAATGCCAGTGCAGCTGTGTTTGCATTGAGGAATCTTTGGATTAAACTTCCCCTGGAAACTGAGGAGTTACAACTTCAGGAAATGTTTTAAGGGAAAAAATTTAGAAGCTTGAAGTGGGGGTGGGGAAACAAAGTCATTTCATCTGCCTGGTAGTTTCCCATTCCGTATTGCCTACCCCACCACCTTCCAGAAACAATTGTCTGTTGATCCTTGGCAAATGTAGAAATTGAGGAATGCCCTACCGAGGCAGGCAGAGTCCTCTCTGTGCCCTGTCTCATATCCACTGGCTCAACCCGTTACCCACAAAGTACCTGCTCCTGTCAGCCTGTCAAGTTCCTTAGTGGAAAAACAAGAGTTCTGGGCGCTGGAAGGTATAAGGATGGCCATGGGGTCTAGGAGTAAATTAGGTTTATGTTGACATATTTTGAATACAAGGGGTTTTCAAAAATTTTGTGGAGAAAAGGGAATGACAGTAAAAGTTTATTTTGGTGCAAAAACTTTTTCAAAAGTCATGCATTGTTTTCTCACTGTATGCATTTTCAATCAGTTCTTTGAAGACGCCACACATATACCCACTTCAGCTCTCCTGTGGCTAGAATGTGGCCTTCCTAGTTTGCGTATGCAACAGTAAAAACAGTTATTCTGGAGCAATCCCTCCATAAACATCTAGGGAATAGATAAATGTTTGAAAAATTTGCCTGGGCTTTTCCATCGAAGCAGATGCATTGTTTATTTCGCTTCTGAAAGGCTAAACTAAACACTTCAGCCATCTTTGGGATGAACATAGGAGACAGAACTTCCAAAATGTTACTGTAATTCCACATTAGTGTCACTGAACGGCGGTTATTCCCCTCCTCCAACAAATTTCCCATAATTACAGTGATGCTTAGTGAGGGTATATTTGTATCCCACATATATATAGACTTTAGAATATGTAGCCTGAGAGCTGTAAAACTGTCTCCAAGAAAGTACAGTGATAAGAGGGCAGAAGTCAGAGGACAACCTCTGAATCTTAATAATTGTGTAGATTCAGCCACACGTGATATCTAGAAGTGCTATTTACTGTAAAATTGAAGAGCGGGAGAGTATGATCGTGTCTGGTTTCTATATTTTAGGTTGACTTTTCTTTCATAGCCCCAGACTGAAGGAAGTGAAAACATCCCTCTGCCTTCCAGGTTATCTAATTGTTGTCATAATTCCTTTATTTATATGCATGTATGTTTTATCTACAAAAGATATCCACATGAGAGCTGATCTTTCTGCAACCGTTACAGAACTATTAAATGTATATTAGTATGGTCATTTTTATTTAATGGAAACAAATAACAGTTAATCTTATTGGAAGGGTTAAGTGGGTTTACTTGGTGAAGGGCAAATCCCTTTGGAAGCTTTTTTTTTTTTTTTTTTTTTTTTAAAGAATAGCTGTAGTTGCTGACAGATGGTCTTTGTCTGAATGTAGCTGAGGACAGATACAGTTTCTTTTTACACATTTATGAAAGTTGTAGATATAGATGCTTGGTAATATGCTGTGGCCTAGGACAAAGAACAATCTTGGTGGACAGAGAGGATTAGATTTCAGATCAGTGACAGATGGCTGGCTTGGCAGAGTCAGATAAAATTAAAAGGGGGGAGGTGGATAAAAAGAAACCACTTTCTATGTAAAAGTTGCATCTCTTAAGACAATGACAGCATGCAATATCCAGCTTCCTTCCCAACCTAGTGTTCGGTTTACCTGGATTTAAATTTCCCCTTCAAATACGCATACTATTTTTACTTTTGCAGGAGAGATGAGATTATTCATTGTTGATCAGGTTTACCAGAAGGAAACTAAGAAACAAAATAATTAGCAATTTGCTTTTCAACGTGGCCTGCAAAGAGTACTTCCATTTACAGAATTACACAGGATATTTGCATATGGATCCCTATCCATACTATTTCTTCCAGATTTTTATAAGCCCAGTGGTAAAATCCACATTTTTGCTTACTCTATATGCACCGTTTAAACTTATAACATCACTATAACCTTCGTCAAATAACCATACAACATATTTAGTGTTAATTTGTCACCCTGAAATTATTCATCGGTGTCTTGAGTAAGTCTGATAATATTTATGGGTTATGCCATTCCATGTTTTCTGGCAATGCAGTTTGCTAGATTTCATAGATTTACTGTGTCTGCTTTTTTATGACTGACATAGCAATAACCAGATTGCAAAGATATTTATGTTGTTTGTGGCTTAGCAAGATAATTAAAGGATATAAATTAATCAAGTGCAATTAATTAGAAACTTTATGTTCGCAGCAGTCCTTCTTTGCATGTATAATTTATATTTATTGATTTCCTGGCTTTCATTAGCCTATGAGATAACAGCAAAAATGCATTAGAGAAGAAAATGTACAATTAGCGTGAGAGTGAACCTTGGCATAATGGATAGATCAGCACATGTTTGGGGCAAATATAAAGCTTTGTTAACTGTCATAAGCAGTTACAATTGATGAGTGGTATTTCACTACATATCTTTCAGCTGATTAACGGCGTTTTTAAAGAGTCCCCTTAATGGGAAGCGGATAGGCTGGCTAAATTTACATTTTAATCAGAGTATTTATGATGGAGGCAGCCCTAGAAATTCATTGGTAGAGGGCAAGGGACGTTCCCTGAGGAGTTGGGGTAGAGAGGATGTCCACTCAACTATTCTTTCTCTCAGTATTTGTCCAAAAGTGTCCCTGTGGGGGAGGGGCAAGGACACACGTGGCTTCTCCATAACTGGCCACTGATTAATCTCCAGGAGAAAGGGACAGATGCAGAAGATGCCAGGGAAAAGTGAGTGCTGATCTCACTCCATTTCTTCTGTCCCTGGATGTCAAATACCAGCCCCATGGGTGACAACAGTGTCTCCCAAGCTTCATCCTCAAGGGCTCCTTGTAAGGACGAACAGCTATCTTAGCTCAAGGAAGGACAACACTCTACTTGAATCTCCTTTGCCTGTTTCCTAGCTGGGTTGGGACCCAACCCAACAAACCAAGGAGACCACACAAGAGGCCAGTCCCAGGTCCAGAAGAGTCCATGCATGCCTATTGCTTGACAGCTACCATTTTAAACCTAGAAGTAGGAATCACTCCTGAATTGTAAGCCATTAAGATTCTGGCTTTTTGAGCAGAACAGGAGGAAGGCTGTGGAACACTCAGGAAAATGTGTATGTATGTGTGTGTGTGTGTGTGTGTGTGTGTGTGTGTATATATATATATATCTTTTTTTCCAAAAGAACCAAAAGGTAGATGCTCACAGAGTCATTCCATTTTCCTTCAAATAGGAGACTTGAGATTTCCTGCACTGGAATTCCCAGAGAAGACTGAAGTGCAGTCTTCCATTACCCTTCTGAGCAATTTCACATCCAGGAGTCTTCAAGAAGGGACAAAAGCTCTTATAACTGTATGTCTGTTTCCATATCATGGAGTCTGCCAGGGCAGGTTGGGTCTTTTTGCTTATTAAAAGAACCTCTCTAAGATGGTGTCATGGGTAGCATACAACAAAAACACCTCAAGACTGGACAATTAGTGGGGCCACACGGTGGGATTCCTGTCTGGGTGGGGAAGTGGCCTTTAATGGGCATCTCTACAGGAGGGCACCTATTTCTTGTCATTCCCACATGGAGATGGGACAATAGAGCTGGACAGCCGTGTTATATGTTCCGTGGTGATTCCCAACATGGTCTTTCTACTAAAGAATGTCAGGAGGCCCTCTGGAAAGAAAAACAAAAGAGCATTCCCCCAAGGGGGCTCATTCCTGATTCAGAGACAAGCCAGAGAGATCTTCAGTTTAGTTCAGAATTAAGTTGAACAGAGACTGGGGGCCTGGTCTTTTCTCAAGCAGGGACAAAAGCTGTCATCTTGAGTCTTGCTAAATGCCTTTTCCTCTTCCTCTTGTTTTGGCTTCTGTGCAGCCTGAGGATTCAGACCCTCCTCCCTTACTTCCTGGCGGCATCTTATAGGTGTGGATTGAATATTGACAGTCTCTCTGTGTATGTCCTTGCCCTGGGGCAATTAGGGTTGAATTATGTACACCAAAGCAAGGCTGCAAATAAGGAATTACTTTTTCACTTATCTCAGTGAAAAGCAGCCTTTATTAGACCCTAAAAAGAAGAAATGAGCAAATATGAGATTAATATAAATGAAGGAGGATACAGTTTCTGTTTTATGTGCTGATAAGCCTCTTTTTTCCTTTTCATACTAATTATTATTATCATTATTAGTATTATTTTACCCCTCAATTGCCTTAGGATGTTATCCAAGAGGAAGATCTTTATCGGCTGGTGAAAGCTCCACAGTATTATTTATTTCATGTAATAAAATGTATGTAATGATCATGATTAATGTTTGTTTATTATTGTATCATTGTGTTTTCCTTCCAGTCTCAGTGTGATACTGGTTTAATTAAACTTGGGAGAGGGGTGGGTGTGGGTTGGGTGACAGTCTTCAGAACTTCATACAATAATGGAGTCTGCGTTTGGTTGCATTCATGCCTCGATTAAGACGAAGATGTCCCCATAAATGACTGCTTCTGTTTGTTCTTTTAAAGGAAAGTTCATTCTCCATCCTTTATTGTGTAATTTACAGATAAATTTGTTGTGCCTCAGACCAAATGCTTTTATGTACAGAAATTGCAATGACAATAGAAATTATGGTAATTGAAGAGTACTCTAGTTTAGGTTTTCCTCTGATCACATGAAATGATCATCAGCATCTTCCATGGCCATAATCATGCCCTAGATTCCAAATTATTTTTTATTAGTTTGTTATCCAGCTTAACTGTTCAGGAAAGAGAAGGGCTAAGAGTGAATAGCAAAATATTTTCTCTGCTGGTTGATTATTTCCCCTAAGGAAATATGAGATAGATATAGGATTTTTTTTGTTTTTTGTTTGTTTGTTTTTTTGCATTCCTGATGCATCCCAAATCAGTTTGCAAAGGCTCCTATTACATAAATTCTTTATCTCCTGGGGAAAATCAAGTGTGGATCTGAAATGGAAGCCATATAGCTTTGAAATAACATTTTAAAAAGTTTTTGAAGTTGAGTTCAGATCTGCGTTACTCACTAAGATTTATACCATTTGACAGTTTACAAAGCATGTCAATCTCCGCTATCTTGTTTTAGTATTATAACCTTTGACGGATTCTGGGCATGACATTTTTTTTTATATAGCATACACATCATACTATGACACATATAATGCTATGTAGCACACATATCATACTATGACACACATATAATGCTATGTCTATTTTTTTACATAGTGCGCATATCATATCATGACATACATATAATGCTATGTTTATTTTTCTGCAGCTTTTTTTTTCTTTTCAACAATAAATTACCAGTATCTTTCTTTTCAGTATGTAAAAATTTTGGTTTAGTTAGAGACATTTAGAATGCCTTCATGTTTTCCTTATTATATGCAATGTTAAGTTAGTAGTCTTATAGGTAGACATGTATATGTATACGTATACACACGTATGTATATATCTTCATACACGGAATCTTCAGAAAGTTCATGGAAAATGCATATTATAGGACAGACTATGTACAGATTTAATTTTTTGCCGCAAAATAAACTAGTACATATATTCCATTTTCCATGAACTTTATGAAGCCCCCTCATACAGAACTTGTGTGTGCATGTGTGTAATTATATGTGTGTGTTTGAGAGAGAGTGAATGAGAAAGGGAGAAAAGCATGTTTTGCATCAGATTAGACATCATTTGCATTTTGACACAGCCTGCCAAATAGCTCTCAGTGGAGATTGTACCAGTTTAGACCCTGTGTGACAATATAGAGAGGTTTTATTTTCCCTCTCTTCTTCTAGGTCTTCTATATAATATAAATCTTTACATGTTGACCAGTTTTAAAGAAAAATAATGTTATTGTCATTTAGTTTGTGTTTCCCAGTTAGTAATGAATAGTAGAACATCTTCTTGGAAGTTCATTAGTCACTTGGGCCAGTCAAATAGCGTGATGGTTAAAGCAGCTGGATCCACATGGCAACTTTGCAGTTCAAGTCCTGGATGTGATGGCTTAAGAAACATGCCAGGCACATGTGCATGCATGCCCTAAATCCTGATAAGAGAATGGAGGAGAAGGGATTTGGGAATGGCCATCCCTTCTAGGGAGTGATTTCTCACTTTCCCCTTTTCTCTCTTTGTATCTGTCTGGCAGGTGCACACGCCCTCTAGCAAATAAAATAAAGTAACAAACAAAAAACAAAGTTCATTACTTAGTCATATTTCTTTTTCATAGAATTGTCTATTAATATGGTTTTCAAATGTTAATGTTTGGTTGTGTATTATTTTTGTATTAATTGATCTTGTAACCTTAACTCTTTGTTGATTAAACACATTAGATCTCAGTCTTTTATTTAAGTTATAATTTTATTCACAAGGCTCTATACAGGTTATTTTTTTCTTTGAAAGTTGTGGTGTAGCCAAATCATAGGAATATTATGATGAAAGGAAATTGAGAAGAAGTGATTTGCCCAAATTTATTGGGAAAACCAAGATTTGAACTCATAGGTGTTCTTTTCACCACCCCATACCATTTCTTTGTGGATGCCAACCTACAAAGTAATTGTAAATTACAAAATTCCTATTTCAATTCTGGGCCTTTCAGCCTCCCTTCAGTCATTCGACTCTCTTTCCCACTCTCTTTGAAGGAAGGTCCAAGACCCATTCTTCCAAACTTAGCTCCAATCACACACCTATGATGTTTCCCAGATTCTCTCAGGGCAGCCTTGTGTTCTGCTGTGCTATGTGGTGATATGTGCCTCTAGGGTAGTATCTATTAAAGTCTACTTTGTGAGGCAGGTATTTATGCTGTGGCTTCCTCCTGCCCTAGAGAGTGAACTTCCACAAGTTAAGGGGATACGGTAGATTAATTGCATTAATAGACTGATCTCCTTTTCTATCTGTGTCTTGGCAATGAGCTCTTCACATTGAGAATGGTGTTTATTCCTTTACTTCTTGCATCTGGAGTAGCCTTCTCACTTGCTCTGGCCAATAGAATGCAGAGCCTTCTCTGCCTTAAGAAGTCTTTCATATGGGCCCAGACACTGGTGTAACAGTAAAATGCAACATTTTGCAAGGCAATCCCACATGGGAAGGTTCCAGGTTAAAGCCCGAAGACCTCCCTGAGTACACTGGGCACCCGTTTGTCTATAATATGGGGCTGGCTGGTGGTTTGGGGTGGATTTTATCAGGACAATCTAGGGGTGCTTTTCTCTCTTTCTCCTCTTCTCTCTTTCTACCTCTCTTGCTCATGATAGAAATAAGTAATATAAACTTAAAGAAAGAAAATAAGAGGTCTTACATGACTCTGTTCTTGGTACACTCTTGGTACCCTACCATTGATACCATGTGAACGAACAAGCCCAGGTTTCCCTGTTGAAGGATGAGGTACCACATGGAGGAAAATCTTTCCAGGGGAGACCATCAGTCAGTCCTTATCTTATCTACCAAGTGACTGCAGACACATGAGAAATTCCAGCTGAAATCTGCTGAGCCTAACCTAGAAAGCAGAAACTCCCCGCCAACTATACAGTTCAGAGCTAAGTAAATGTTTATTGTTTAAGCCACCTTTAGGTGCTTTGTTACACAACAATAGATAACTAACAATAGGCCTTTCTGAAGCACATTTAACATGGTGTTATTCTTTTTTTTTTTTCTTTTCCCTTTGGAGAAGTTTTTGCTATAGGGCCAGTGCACTTGCCAGAAAGACAGAGAGACAAAGAGACAGAAAGCAAGAAATCAGCCCCCGGGGGGGATGGCCATGCCACAATCCATTTTCCTCCATTTTCCTCTCAGGATCTTGAGCACATACACACATACACCTGGCATGAGTTTAGGCCACCGTGTCTGGGACTCGAATTACGGTCGACTACATGGAAGTTCAACGACATAGCCCATTAAGCTAACTGCTGGTCCTGGTGTTATTCTTTTTTTAATTGCCAGAGTGTGTGTGTGTGCTCTCTAGGAGAGATGGTGAACAGAAGGTGTGAAGCACCCTCCCCACCCCAATGTGGTATGGACATGCTGCAATCCCTTCTCCATTTCTCCATCCTGTCAAAATTTCAGGCATGCAAGTATACAAGTCAGGCGTGTTTTTCAAGGTGCAGGTGTCTGTATTTGAATTGTAGTTGGCCATTTGAGATCTAGGCTCCTTAACCTCTAAGCTAAGAGGTTGGCCCAAGCATGATCTTGTTAAACACAACTGTGCAGTAGTGCCCATGTCTTACTTATTTTTGAATTCTTGGCACATGGTCTCGCACTTTATATTGGACATAGTAGGTGTAAGTAACTATTGAATTCAGTTTCCTCATTTACAAATGAGAATATGAATATTCAAAGGCATTCATTTGGTAGAAACTTATTATTTCTCAAAAGGAGGCAAAGTCTGGGACCAGCAGTTAGCATAATGGCTATGTCGCTGGACTCCCACGTAGTCGACTGCGGTTCGAGTCCCGGACCCTGTGGCTTAAACTCACGCCGGGTGCATGTGCGTGCATGCCCAAGATCCCAAGAGGAGAATGGAGGAGAAGGGATTGCGACGTGGCCATCCTCCCTGGGGGGTGATTTCTCGCTTTCTATCTCTCTGTCTCTCTCTGTCTGGCGAGCGCACGCGCCCTATAGCAAAAACCTCTCCAAAAAAAAAAGGAGGCAGCAAAGTCTGACCATATTCATAACATAGGGAAATTTGAAATAAAAAAAAAAAATCATTGGGTGTCTCAAGTATAATATACGGTTTCGAAAACATCTATCAGGCCAGCCCCATAGCCTAGTGGTTAAGAGAGCCAGATTCCTTAAAGCCAATTCCAGTTTGAATTCCTGACCCACTGGCTTCAAAAACATTCCAGATGTGTGTGTATGTGTGTGTGTGCCCAAAACCCTACAGGATGGAGAAATGGAGGAAAAGGGATTGTGGTATGACCATGCCCCATCGGTGGGAAGTAGGATGTGGCACTTCATCCCTCTCCCTTGTGCACTCTGGCAATTAAAGAGAGAGAGGGAGAGAGAGAGAGAGAGAGAGAGAGAGAGAGAGAGAGAGAGTCAGTCACTTGGGTTATCCGAGCACAGTCTTTCATTGACTCTGAGCTATTTTATAGCTCTGTAAGTTGTAGAGAAAACTGATGGCAAAACAGTTGATCCTTGTCTCTTAAGATATGAAGAGTTTCTCCCAGTGGAGAAAGAAATACCTCATCCCCAGCACACCATCAAAATCACCCACATGGAAAATCCAGTTTTTCATCCATTTGGAAGTTCATTTCAGAATTCCTGCACTATAAATGGGATTGTTTTTGGCTTGTCTGATGTAACCATTCATCTGGTTCCTTTGTTTAATTAGGAATTATATAAAAACTCTGACATCTTTTTATTTTATATTGTTAAAAGAATCATGATTTTACTTTTGAAAATTATATTTTAACCATTTGAGAGATCCTTCCAGATGCCTAATGGATCCACCCAGTAAGAGCTGATTAAACATCATTGCCAAAGATGAGCCCGCAAGAGCTGTTAACGACGGTCCATGTCATTTCTTAGCTCCCAACCTGAATCCAATGCATCTGAAATGGCAAGAGTACTTTGCTGACTCTTGCCTTTTCATTTTCATTTCCTTCTCTGCTAACTTTGTGTTCTGTTTTTGCTTTTGGTTTGTCTATAGCTGGTAAGTTATCTCCCATTGATAGCAATGATGATAGGAAATAGAGTTTTGTGGTTAGACCATTTGGTAATCTCTGTACATGGATCAATGCTTTATGGAGATCTAGTCTCTATTGAGTGAAAGATGATAGAATCAGGGCCAGCGGATGGCATGAGGGTTAAGGGTGCTGGACTCTCACATGGCTGACTGTGGTTCAAGTCCTGGACCTGGCAGCTGGCTTTCTCACTTTCCCTCTCTCTCTCTCTCACTCTGTCCCTCTCCAGTCATATTAAAATACATAAAAATAAATAAAATTCAATAAAATAATTTTAGAGGAAGAAAAAAAAGAAATGACAGAATCTAGTTTATTAGTTTCATTGTTTGTTTATCTGTTTATTTCTTTCAAATTCAAATCACATAAAAATTTTGAGCCCACTAGGAATGAAAACAGCTCCTTGAGAGATCATGAGTTTTTGTGTTCTGTGTTTTCTCTGGATTTGTGGCTGAAATTTTAGGATTAAAGCTCCAAGCTTTCTGTGTTTCTCTGTGTCTCCATATCTGTAATTCAAAAAAGACTTTACCTCTCAATGTATGAGTATATAATGTTTTCATATCACCTGAGGAAAATAATAAATTAGATTGTAAAATGCCTTAAATTAAAGGAGCTCTGTTTATGATTGATTTATAGAGATCAGTATGCACTTGTATAAAGTAAATACTTCTAAAATTCCCAGAACATAAGAAAACTGAGTTTCTAAAATATTAAATGGTCTATGCTTTAAAGAATTATATTCTTATAGAAACTAGCTAGGAAATGCTTTCATAATTAAAGTTCATATAATTAAGATAAATCATTGGTAAACAAGATTAGGTTAATTTTGGTTTAATAAAAGCCACTTTAGGGGCAGCCAGTGACATGATGGTTAAGGTGGCTAGATCCCACTTGTCTGACTGCCTAGTTCAAGTCCCAGACGTGGGGACTTGAAAAAATATGCCAGGTACACCTGTGTGTGTGCTCAAAATTCTGAGTGGGAACTAGAGAAGGGATTATGGTGGGTCCCTATGAGAGGTCTCATCCCCTATGAGAGGTGCTTTCTCACTTTCCCTCTCTGTCTCTCTTTCTCAAACATGTGTCTTATAGCAAATTAAAACAAAATAAAACAAAACACTGCTATCTCTTAGTTTTCAGAGCCAATTATAATGCAAAAAGTTTTGTATTATACTTGAGTATGTTTTCTTAAGCTTTATGCTGCTTTAATAATCAGGCAAGGTTTGTTTTCAATGTTTAAAGTTATAAAGAATGTAAACATACATTCATGTTTAACAAAATGAAATCATTATCCTCACAAATGCTTTCAACAGTAATTTTATTCTATAGGATGTCATTTTGAAACAAAATGCAAGATCTTCGGGCAACTTAAACCTGGGAATGATTATCAGAGTCCATAGATAACCATCCTATTGATGTAGGTAGGTCATTTCTAAGTTATATTATGAAAATATTAATTGTGAAGCATAATTTCAAGCTTAGTTGTTTTTGCTTTCCTTTTTATTTTGACATGCCGCAGAGACACTATTGGGGCTAAGTTAATGAATGAGTTTATTTTTGCCACTTAAGGAAGAAGTATGAGGAATATGAGTGGTTGCTTAACGTCAGTGTGTAACAAACAGCTGTCAATCATTTACCCTTCTGTTTTCTCTCTGAAATGGGAGTTAGCTACTTTGGTTTTACTTAATGCAAATATTTGTGATTATAGTAAGAGCAATAGTAACTGAGAGATATAAGAGTACACATGCTCCAGGTTTTCAAAAGTTTTTCAAAATTCTATCTTGTCCTAAAATCATATTTCTGCTTTGCTTGTGTCTATCTCCAAATCATTTTACCCTTTTAACACCTTTTTAGATCTCTTTCATAAGTTATAATTACTAACACTATATTAGGCATGAAAATTGGGAGCATTTATAATATTTGCTTACAGATTCATTCAAAGATGGTGGAATGCTTTGTATGTTAATTACATTTTAATGTAAATTTTATTTATCTTAATTTATACTACCTGAGTCTAAAAAGTCATGAAATATGCTAAAATCTTTGCAAAGGTTTGCAAAATTTTGATGGGCATGTTTTCTTGGTTTACTGACTTTACCTACAACATAGGTTATTCTTTCAATGTGTGATCTGCCTAAAGAACAAAGATTCTGTGCCTTTCCAGAGTAATTTTCTGTGCTTTAGTCTGAGTAAGTCCTTGTTCAATTAATAAAACAAAGATTCCTCACTTAAGAAAGAGTGAAAGGTTCTTTACAATCATGTCATCCTCTGTGTTTACCTTGTAATGTTTTAGTTTCCCTTACTAAATGGATCAGCAAGGATGATGTCTCAGGCATCTGTGATCATATAATAATCAAGTGTTCAAATATTCTTTGACAACTTTTTTTATTTCCTTGCCAAAATCATATCCTAAACATAAAAACTAACACAAAATCTTCAAGTTCTCTTTTGCACCTAAATACATTGAGATTTCTCAGAAACTCTCTGGAACAATCACAAAGATGTGTTCTTTCACTCATGAAATGGAAGTTACTAGAAATACTGGGCTGTCAGAAAAGTTATGATGTATTTTTTATATGCAAAAATGCATCATGACTTTACTGACAATCCAGTAATTAAGTTTATCTGAAACACTGCTATTGGAGAATTGTGAAGGGAACTTTATTAAATCAGAACAGCCCCTCAGCTTCCTATAGATTAAATATGTGTAAGTGAAATATTACTAATAAACATATCCTATTATACATGCATACACATACATGTATGTTTTGTGATTATTAAATGTTAGAGTTCAATATAAAAATTATGTTGAGCAATATAAAAATTATGTTGAGCATTTTGAAAATATGCTGAATCATTGTCCATAAAGGCAATCTTTTGTATCGACGCTATTATTTTGTTTTGCTTGACATAGGAACAACCAAATTTCCTTGTCAGTTGCCTTATTCTTATGATAAACCCTCATCAGAACCTTCACTTTTGAAAACTGTAAGTGATAAATTAAACATTATTTTAAGTTACCCTTGTCTACGGATTGTTATTCTGTTTTGTAAAGGTTGATTACTTGGCCAATCTAGCAAAGGACGAGTAAGTGAGAACTGATTCTGGATTTTGGATGGAAAGAGAAATTTCTTTCTGCTGGATTTAATGAAAGATTAGACTATAAGCCCATTCATGCTGTTGGCTCTTGTCAGTGCATGGGTTCTCTTTTAGTTTTATTTATTTATTTATTTATTTATTTATTTATTTATTTATTTTTTCCTCTCTGATACTTACCTGAAGCTCTGCAGTTCACCCCAGGTTAGGGTTCATGTCTTCTCCAAAGAAGAAGTAGTCACACGTGACTAAATGAGCATCATTCTCAAGTATAGCATTCCAGGCAAGGCTTGGAAAAATTCCATAGGTTAGCAGGTTAGCTCTCAGAGCTTGGAAAAGGACTATACCAGGTACTTCAAACTACTGAAACTTCCATGACTAGACTCTTGGGTGCAAGCATCTGATGTACTGCTTAGACACCTCTCAGACCATTCCAGTGGAGCAAGTCAGGGTTTTTAGAACCATTTTAGTTGAGGAGCACATTGCTTCATGAGACTGCTAACCTATGGAATTTTTCCAAGCCTTGCCTGGAATGTTATACTTGAGACTGATGCTCATTTAGTCACGTGTGACCACTTCTGAGAAAATAACTAAGATTGGATTTATGGAACCAATACTTAGAAAAACATCGAAGAAAACTGGTGGCCTTCTTTTGGTTAATAGAGTCCTACCCTTATGGAAGGCCACTTCCTTATAGACTGGGAACTTTGGGATACATTGGGGAGAGAAATTCATCAGAGTTCACAGGTACTGCAGGTAAGATCTGGTGGAGAAAGATTTTTGGGGCTTGGCTTCCTAGCCTCAGGATAACAAATAATAGAGGCTTTTCACAGTGCAATTTAATATTTCATGTGGAAACTTCCAGTAAAGCAAACTTAAGAGAATCTGTGTGGCAAATTAATACTCTTGCTGCACCTCTGTAAGTAATCAGGCCCGAGTTAATGAGACCAGACTTATTTTGTGATTGAAAGTAACCTTTCTTTGAAGGGAGCATATAAGGAAATTTGGAATAAGCATAAAAGATTACTGGGTATCTCACATGGAAAATTACATATTGTGTGGACAGCCCCTTCCAGGTTTTCTGATACTAGTCCTCAGTGCATTTGAATTTTTTTTTCAAAGCTTTTGCCATAGGATATGTGTGCTTACCAGAGAGGAGCAAGACAATAAAAGGGAAAGTGAGAAATAATCTCCCAGAGAAGATGGCCATGTCACAGTCTCTCCTTCTCCCATCTCTTCCTGGAATTTTGGGCACACAAGCACACACGCACAGTGTGATTTTCAAGTTGCCAGGTCTGAGATTCGAACTGTAGCCAACCATGTAGGAGTTCAGCACTTTAACCACTATGCCACCTGCTGCCCCCCAATGCCTTTGAATTATAAGGTATAAAAAACTGGTGGTAATGCGGATGATCCTTTCTGTGCACATGCAACTGCATTCTGTCTTGTGAGAGAACAATCCTCCCTCAGTAGAGAAAGGTCGTTTTGCATCTATTTGCAAATTTATTTCTATGCTCCCAATCTAAAACTGTAGCCGTTCTTTGGATTCTTCTTTGAACTGGTTGTGACATCTGTATTGTTCTCTCATTTTGTTTAATGACTTAAATACAAATTTTGACATGTATTCATTGTATGTCTGTGCGATTTCACCTTTTCCTTTTTTTCTGAAATGATCTTCTAACAATAGATAGATAGTAAGCTATAACCATGCTGTTTGATGTCTGTACCTGGGGAGGCGTTTTTACTATGAAGGTTATGTGGGACAAATTCCTTCTCTACTGGGTTATGTGGGACAAATTCCTTCTTTCCTGGTTTTGTCTACCCAGGATCCTCTTTTCCATCTTTTAATAACAGGAAAGGTACTCCTTCCCAAATTTCAGTTTCTGTTTCTAGCATTGCTGAAAATATATCCGCATCTAGACATGTGCATGAGACCTAGATTTGGCTAAAGTGCCACATTTTCCCTTTCCACTATGATTGGGTAAGGGATAATAATATGACCAAGCCAGTCAAGGCTGAGTCAGACTTGATTCTGGATTTTGGATGGAAAGAGAAATTTCTTTCAGCTGGATTTAATGAAAGAATAGACTATACGCCTATTCATGCTGGGGGCTCCTATTATTGCATGGGAAAACCTAGCCTAAAATGTAGACACACAGAGGAAAATGGAGCCAAAGGAAGAGCCCTGATTAGTATCATTGCCATGAAGCTAATCCATGTGATCTAACACATGCTATTTTAAAGCCAAAGAGGGGCCTGTTTTCACATCAACATGGTAGCAAAAAGGCTATTGTATTTATTACTAATGGTAATATTATTACTTTTTCAATAAATATGCCAGAAGAATAATTTCTCCTTTAAAACAACATTCCAAAACTGAATCTTACTGGTTTTGCCTGGCCTGGCTCCAAGCAAATGGCACACCCTTTGGAGTTGAAGGTGAATGTTCAGTAGGGTATAACTACAGTAGAGTGCTTTGGAAACTCATGCAGAAATCATTTCTTGGCCAGCATCATGCCCACCTTAGTCCATTAAAGTCCTGACATGGAAATCTCTGGTATTAAACCAAAAGATCCCGTGGCTGCCATTTTTAGTTGCAGACATACAGAGACCTTGAGACTTGATGCATCGCCAGCCCCTTAGGAGGATGGACCAAGCCCCATAGAGCTGATTAACAGAGGCAGTTTTACCATGGATTTTACTCCAAAGCTAAATTCTAAATCAGAATCACAGAGTTATAAATATTTGATGTTAATGCAGGCCTTCCTTAATTGCACTGTAAAAATGGTTGGAAATTGTAAACAGACAGGAAGCAAAGTAGAAGGTGGGCTTGGAAATCTGGACTACCTCGGACTACATTATGGCTAATAAACAGGACTGTAGAGTGTTGAAAGATGATTCCCTCTTCAGTGTTTTTGCTGAAAGATGACAGAAAATTATATTTGACAATGTCCTCCATAATTTTGCATGCATAACTTATGTGTAAGACACAGTAACTTACATATGATTTTTTTCTAATGCTTACATTAAGTAATTATTGACCAGTTTGAGGATAACTGTATTTGTTGAGTCACTTACCAAACATATTTTGTGCATCTGTAATTAAGGGCCATGTAGTCCTGTGTGTGTGTATGTCAGTGTGTTGGGAGAGGATGTAAAAAAAGTTTAATTGTCACTAATTATATTATAGCTTTATCTATAAGAAGTTATCTTTCAAGCAGCACATTTTAACCTATGATATGTAGAATTCAGTAAAGGAACTCAGTAATACTGAATTCAGTAAGGGATTCTGTTACGCTTCTTAAAATGATATCCTGGACATTTTAAGTACATATAATGGGATCTCCAAAAAATTCATGGGACATGCATATTATGAAAAAACATTATGCATGAATTTCAAAAGTTTTTACACTTTTGTACTTCAATTGTGTTTCCACAAAATTGTTGAAGTCCCTTCTTATGAGATGAAGAAATATGAATCCATTATACGTATATATGTTTTTTCCAGTCTCTTCAGAGTCCAAATAATCTCCTAAGATATGTGACTGGCAGTGTAGTAGGCTTGTTTACAACACAAGCACCTGAGTAATGTGTTAGAAAGCTATGATGTCACTAGGCAATAGCAAGTTTTCAGCTCTATTATAATTTTATGGGCCACTGTTGTATATGTGGGCTGTACCTCTTGTCTAACTATAAATGGACATTGATGACTCACAAGTTTGTCTTCTCATAACATTATAAAGTCTTCGATAATAGAAGCACATCT
Organism: Tupaia tana; assembly: GCA_026018925.1. Lineage (NCBI taxonomy): Eukaryota > Metazoa > Chordata > Mammalia > Scandentia > Tupaiidae > Tupaia > Tupaia tana. The sequence continues at coordinate 35,182,329 of JAKSZU010000018.1, forward strand.
TATCCATCACTATGACTCTAGGGTTTAACATAGGGCTGGCAGAGTCTGAACACAAACATTTATAGATATAAGAGGGGGGTTCAAAAAGTCATAGACTCAGGGCCAGCAGGTGATGTGGCAGTTAAAGGCACAGGACTCCCATACAGCTGACCACAGTTTGAGTCCTGAACCAGGCAGGACTCACCCCCCAGCCCCAATTTCTCTCTTTGCTACATGCCCTGTAGCAAGTTGAAAAATAATAAATAAATGAAATTAAATAAATGATTCTTTTTAAAAATTCATGGACAAATGGAATTAAAGTACAAATTTATTTGGGTGCAACAGATTTTGAAAGCTATCTGCATAATTTTTTTCATTATACGAATTTTTCCATGAGCTTTTTGAAAAGCCTATGTATGTGATGTAAAGACCTTACTCGAACTTCATTACAGCTCCAGAGGACCCATCCCACCTCAGGTTATCATGTAGCTTGGTGGTTCCTAAACCTTAGTTCGCATCAGCATTACCTGAAGAGTTTTTCAAAACACACATTGCAGGGTCCCAGCTCCACAGTTTCTGATTCAGTGGGTGCCCAGGTGAGGTGGATGGTGCTGGGCTTGAGGGGCCGTAAGTGGAGAACCACTGGTCTAGCTCCTGCTCACTCATACTAGCAATGAAAGGAGATATCAATTATGTACAAAATAGAAGTCAGAAATATAAATAAAGCCACTGAAAGATTTAGGTTGGTCCTAAAGAAGAACTTTTAAGACTTGATATAATGAACCGTGATATTATAAAATGTCCTTCTTTGGAGATTTCGAAGATGGAATTACCACTGGATCTTTGGGACCACTTCTGAGAGATGACCCTGATCTCTCCCCATAGTAACCACGCCATCATACAGCCTCCAGCATCAGCCCTGCTGCACCTCCTACGAAATATGCTCAAGCCTCTGTCTGCCACCAGCGCCCCCTCCTATATTTGCCATCAGAGAGTGGCCAAGCCCTTGAATGAATTTCTAGAGGAAATAATGAATATAATGAAAAAGGGTTGTATGGTTTTTCTCTAGTTGGTATCTATAACCCACTTCCAAAGGAACTCAGTTCAGATGTAAAATTCTCAGTGGATGTCTGACTTCAAAGGAGAAAAATAATTAAATCTGTCTACAGATGTAAATATGATCATAGACGTGGTCTGCAGGATTTCTGTCTACAGGGCTGTGTTAAAGCACAGTGAAATAAAATATTGCTGTTTGTCTAACGTATGGGCAAAAATATTTTAAATAAATAAATGTTTCCTTGAGTCTCAGCTTACAGCACAAGTGCATTTGATGCCCAGCCACTGGGTAAAGAGGTTCATGGAATACATAATGCTGTACTATGTTTTGATATGATATTGTGGGAAAACTTAGGATCTCTCCTGCAGAATAAAATATTAACTGTTTTGGAAGGGGCAGGGAGATTTCCTGCCAAAATATGTAGCCATCTCCTGTGGAAGTATTTTAGGGACTGGATAGTTTTTCTACTAGATATGTATCGATTTTAATTATAATGTTAAGTAGTTCTCCTACTTTGACTAGACATACTTATTATAAATAAACCCGATTCATCTATGAAATTACACTCTGAATGGCATTTCATAATCCAAGATAAGAATTGTAATTTGGTTTGAATTATCATAATGTGACAGTCATCCTAAACATTTCCCAGGCAGGCTCCTTCCTAAATGGATGTATGGACATTACTGTTCAGTGATTTGAACCCCCTGATCTAGGAAGGTGACCTTGAAAACTTGAAGGGCTCAGCAGCTCAGGATTGTAGACAGACTATAATCAGACAGCAATCTTTTGGTTGAGAGATTTTTGCTGTAGGGTACATGTCCTTACCAGAGACACAGAGAGAAACAGAAAGCGAGAAATCACCCCCGATGGGGGATGGCCATGCCACAATCCCTTCTCCTCCATTTTCCTCTAGGGATTTTGGTCACATAGCCATGGAAGCCCTGTGTGTTTCAAGCTGCCAGGTCCACAACTGAGCCTTCGGCTATGTGGAATTCCAGTACCTTAACCACTATGCTGCCTGCTGGCCCAGACAGACTGCAATCTTTGGGGTCTAATATGTATGGTTTAAAGATAGTTTTTAACTTTCCCTGGCCCGACCACCTGGAACAAGCCAAACTGCTTCGGTAGACCTCATTTCCCACTCGTCTCCTGGGTATAATACTCTTAATATGTGGTGCAGGTTGGCTGCATGAATACATGCCCATGTACTCTTGGTTTAGTGCTCATCTGTCACCACCTTGAAATTCTTATTTATTAGGGACCAGCAAATGGCATAATGGTTATGTGGCTGGACTCCCACATAGTCTACTGTAGTTCAAGTTCCAGGCCCGGCAGCTTAAAACTCTCTCTGGGCACGTGTGCATGCGTGCCCCACATCCTCGAAGGATGATGGAAGAGAAGGGATTGTGGCATGGCCATCCCCCACAGCGGAGGTGATTTCTCACTTTCTGTCTCTCTGGTGGGCACATGTGCCCAATAGCAAAAATCTCTCTAAAAAAAAAAAAAAGAAGGGAAGAAATTCTTATTTATTTTGAACATTTGAACAAGGAGTCTTGTATTTTTATTTTTCTCTGAGCCCCACAAATTATGTAGCTGGTCCTAACATGGTGCCGATGAGGTTGAATGCGATATCAAATGTAGGACTCACAGCAATCCATAAACATTACCTACCCCCTTTAGGCTGTAGGATGACCCTATAAACTGTCCCCACCAATCCGAAGAACATAGCGTGGTCTTGGCATTTAGCCTGATGTCCTCAGCTTAAATGTCAAGAGTAAGGTGGTGTTCCTAGGATGGAAGACGGTGCTTGGAAGATACACATGGTAAAGAGCCTATTTTTAATTGTATATTCTTCTGTACATTTAGATGATGTTCCATGTCCATAGATTATATCTTTAAATATGTTTTAAATTAAAAGAAAAAGAAACATGAAAAGATATCAGGGTTGATAGTTCTAATCAGGGCTCTCAGATGAATAAACAATTTTGTAGAATATTTATTCTCCGTTACTCATGTAAAAAACATATGGTGACAACAGTAGGTTTTATGTTGGAGAAGGTGTCTCTCGGTGAATTTAAGAATCTTGCTTTCTTCCCCTTTCTCCTTCTGTCTCTTTAAACACATCCTTCACATTGACTAAGTCATTCTTTCTACTCATCTCACCTAAAATTTCAAAGCAAACTAGAAGAGAGTAATCAAAGGTAAGAAAAGATATTTTTTTAAAAAGGTTTATTTTTAAGTGAGAGATTTTTGCTGTAGGCCATGTGTACTCACTAGCGAGACGGAGAGAGAGAAAGGGAGAAATCACTACCCGGGAGGATGGCCATGCTGCAATCCCTTCTCCTCCATTCTCCTGTCAGAATTTTGGACACACACACACACACACACACACACACACACACACATGCACCTAGCATGAGTTTCAAACCGCCAGGTCTGACACTTGAACTGTGGTGGGCCATGTAGTAGTCCTGTGCCTTAACCACCACACCACCTATTAGCCCCAGTGCAGCTATTTTGAAAAACGATTTTCTTAGATTAAATCCTTATGTCATGAAGAATGGTGTTTCCATCTAAACAGAGGTTCTTGAGATTCTGAATGCAGTGAGGATGCGGGAAGTTGGATTGTACATTACTCAAAGGTCACAGAAATCTGGGCAAAAGCCATGGTTTTGGAGCCAGGAGGTGGCATGATGGGTAAAAGGCTAAATTCCCACATGGTGGACTGGAGTTCTAGTGCTAGACCTGGTGACTTGATCATGCTGGGTGCATGCCCAACATCCTAGGAGGATAATAGAGGAGAAGGGATTATGGAGTGACATTTGCCTGGGGGCTGGTTTCTAACTTTTCCTCTCACTGACTCTGTCTTTCTCTGGAGAGTGCATGTGCCCTATGACAAAAACCTAAAACAAACAGAAGCAAAAGCCATGGTTTTAACCTGCCTCATTCTCTAGAGTTTCAATAGCCTATAAGTATTGAGCAAAAATATTTGCCCATAAGCAAATTCCACTTCCTCATTTTCTGTACCTTTCAGGACTCAGAGCTTGCAAGGCCTAAGAATGTGCTGCAGCAGACCTCACTCGTCTATGGTTATTAACTGTGTCAGTTGCACTTTTCACTTGTAAATTCATTTGCCATGGCACCCTTAGCTTTTTCACTGTTTAAGTTGGTTTTAGGATTTGCGACATATCCCAGGATCAACTAAAATCCCACATTTGGATCCAATTCTCTTGTTCCTTCCATTTCTCTCCTACTCTGCAGAGAGGCTTCAGAGTTTGCTATTTAAATCAAGTTATACAGAGATTTTTCCATCCATAACTGTGGATGTCTTAGACTGCACCTGCTAAGGAGCCATTATCTAATCTTGCTGGGAAGTTTACACTCTCTCCAGTAAACCTCTTCATGTTTATCCCAGACTGTGTTTTATGGTGTAAGAGATACTTTGCCTCTGAGTGTTAAAGTCACATTGCACCTGGAATAAAGAAGACAGTTTTAGGAAGGAAGAACTTGATGAGTTTGCTAAATGCTTTTCATGTGAAACTTCCTACGATTAAACCTCAGATTTTCCCCCACTCCCACCAAGCTTGAGCAATCATTTCTTTTTTTTTTTTAAGAATTATTTATTATTATTATTTTAAAAATAATAATTATTATTATTTTAGTTTGCTATAGGACATGTGTGCATACCAGAGAGAGACAGAGGGAAAATGAGAAAGCAAACATCAGGTCTGGGACTTGAACTGCAGATAGCCATGTGGGAGTCCAGTGCCTTAACAACCACTCCACCGGCCAGCCCTGAATGATCATTTCTTAAAACACCAAGTAGTTTGGATTCTGAACATGAAGACTCTGGGGCACTGATTTACTTGCAGGAGGAGAAGGCCTGGGCCTACTTGCAAAGGTACCAGGAGACTCCACAGAGCTGAGGCACTGAATTGCAAAAGGAAAGGATTGTTACGTTGATACCCAATCCCATCTCAGTATTTGAGGAGCTGGGTTTTGAGACAGACTTCAGGGAATCAGAGAAGGGAGTACATTTTGTTTAAAGAACTGGCTTGGCTCAAAGGGTAAGGTTGCTATTTGCATCACAGTGTGGAAACTACTTTCATAAATAACCCCATGTGCAGCTTCTCCAGAGCTGGACAGTGGGGTTGGGATAGAGGAACTATTATAGTTTGATGACTATTAAAATATCCAATCTCAAGTGCCTGTAGAAAATATGAATATAGAAGCCGTCCCTTATTTGGGGACATCATTAATTCTGTCAATGCATCAAAACAAAAACAAAAACAAATCCAGCAATCAAGAAAGAACGAACAGGCATTGAAACATTAATTCTCAAATTTGGCTGTAAAGCAGGATCTACAAAGGAACTTTTAAGAAGTTCTTTAGCAGGTGGCGTGGTGGCTAAGGCTCTGGACTCCCATATGGCTGACTGTGGTTCAAGTCCCAGGCCCAGTGACTTAAAAAACACTCTGAGCACCTGTGTATGCACACCCAAAATCCTGAGAGGAGAATAGAGAAGCTATTGCAGAGTGACTAATACCCCTGGGAGTGGGTGATTTCTCACTTTCTCTCTTTCTCTCTTTCTCCCGTGAGCAGACATACCTTCTGGAAAAAAAACTAAAACTAAACAAAACAAAAACCAATGTCCAGGGATGCCCGACTATTTATCTCAAAGGGGTGAGGACTGGACAATAGTAGTTTTTAGAACTCCATACATAACTTTAACGTGCCTCCAGGGTTGAGAATCAATGCTCAGTGGGTTTTTGATGGGAGCCTCCTTTCCTAACTCTTCAGTGAGTGCTCAGGTATGGCATACAGCCCTGATAGAAGCCAGTTTCCCTCGCATTGGCCCAGGAGAGAGGTAACAACCCTGGTAGTTTATGATGGCATTTAGTGTTCTGTGACCTGGTGATCACGGAAACTATGACCCATGCAGAGGAATGTGAAAAAAGTATGAGGTCTCAGGGGAGGGAAGGTCTTTTGGAGAATATCTACAAAATGAAGACCTGTAAATCACTGGGATCTAAAAGGGGAAAGAAGTCAGTAATTTAGACATCATATAGTGTCCATTATAAAATGTTTTCCACTCCTCTAAAAAACAAAGAGAAAGAAAAGAAGAAATACGAGGCAAAGTGCCTGCAATTCCAGCTTATCCACGTCACTGTCCCTGTCTGTATGCTGGGTGGCTACAGGGCTCTACTTTCTGCCTGGAACCCTGGAGGAAGGGAAAGGGAGTGGCAGAGAGGACAGAGGAAAAAGTAATTCTGTGCTATCCACTCATGATCTGTTGAGTGTTTCATAGCAAAGGAAACCATTACCTTTTTTTTTTTTTCAGATTTTTGCTATAGGGTACATGCACTTGCCAGAGAAACAGAGACAGAAAGCGAGAAATCACCCCCTGGGGGGATGCCAGCCACAATTCCTTCTCCTCCATTTTCCTCTCGGGATTTTGGGCACGTACACACATGTGTCCTGTGTGAGTTTTAAGCCACCACCTCTGGGACTCAAACCATGATTGGCTATGTGGGAGTCCAGCTACGTAGCCATTACACCATCTGCTGGTCCCAACAAACAAATACTCTTCAAAAATTAACAAATGAAAAAATTCTATACTCAAAATAATGGTTGTTTTTCCTTTTGCTGAGTGATAGTAATAAGAAAAGACAGGCATTTGTTTTTAACACAGCTGGTATTACAAAGTTAGCAAAAAGGATGATTTGATCTTATTTGATCTGCAAAATGCAGTTTGGAAAATCATTTAGGATTTTCATCAAATCTATGCCCCTGCCTTGGGACTCTCACAGCTGTAGGTAGAGAAAGGGTACATTCCCTTTGTAGCAGGGATTTGAAAGCCAGTTAGGGATGGAGTAGAAATATCTCTCTTTCCACACCAAAATAGAAATGACCCATTCATCACACTATTTGGATTGTGTTTTTGCCCCCTTAATCTTTTAAAACTCCATCCTTCCTTTTTTTTTGGAGAGGTTTTTGCTATAGGGCACACGCGCTTGTCAGGAAGACAGAGAGAGACAGAGAGACAGAAAGCGAGAAATCACCCCCCCCCCCCCCAGGGGAGATGGCCTCACTGCAATCTCTTCTCCTCCACTCTCCTCTCGGGATCTTGGACATACACGCACATGCACCCAGCATGAGTTTAAGCCACTGGGTCTGGGACTCGAACTACAGTTGACTACATGGGAATTCAGCGGCATAGCCATTACGCCAACTGCTGGTCCCCAAAATCCATCCTTTTGCCTTCCTTCTAGACTCTCTTAAACTCTCTGGTCTTGCTTCTGCAAAACTGAGAGGAAAAAAAATGTGATGATGAAGTTAGAATTTGGTTCAATCTCTTGTAAACAAAAAGAATGTCTAATAAAAGGAGTAAAGGCTTTAGATGTCATATGCTTCTGTTTTCTCCTCATTCCTGCACTACCGGGAGGACCCAGTATTCCTTTTGGCTCCCACAGTGCTTGTTTTTTCCCAGAGTCCTGACATCCCTACAGACCTACCGTGCTTCCCATTCCTTTAGGCAGAGTCCATTGGATTCTGAATAACCTAGAGGGCCACAGAGACCAGTGTCTCACACTCAAGTCTCTTAGGGATTTCTTACTGGAAAATTCCAATTCCAATCCACCAGAAGCTCAATTAGCAGTGCGTCTCCGTAATACGGCATTGCCTGATCCTTTGAACAGAGGCTCTAAAAAATTCCTTTTGCCTCTCCTTAATTTGGGAAGAAGGAGGGACAAATCTACAGTATTTTCTTCTAACATCAAGTAAATAGTTTTTAAAAAATCTACTTCAAAGGGTAATAAATCTACATTCCTCAACCAAATTCTTTGCACAAGCCCTGGAATTCTAAACCTCTGGGTGGCTGGAATCTGGGGCAATTACACCTAAGGGCCAGACCTGCAGTAATACCCCAAATTACTTTCTGGAGGGGGTGACCAGGGGAGTTCCCATTATTTTAAAGGCAAGACTTCAAACCAAAAGGTTCTCCCTTTATTGATCTGCTTTCATCTCTCTTCATTGCATTTCCTGTTTGGTTTTTCCCTCTCTCTCTTTCTCTTTCTTATTTTTTTTTTCCCACCCGAGTGGTGAACACCCTTAAACTAGTGATTGGAGACCTTGAAGGTGCTGTTTACGAAGGCTATTAATGCTCTTGTCCTCATTTCCTGTTTTATGGCCAACAAGCCTGACACAAAGCCCTCCTTGGTAGACACTGAAATGTGGGAGAGACCCCGCTGCGTTTCTCAGTTTGCAGATAGCTCAGTGTTGTGGACCAGAGGTGCCTGCCCTTTTCTCTGTCTGGCAAGAAAGGTCCCCTTTTGCACTATTTGAAGACGTATTTTAGAATCACTGAATGATTCTGTTCCAACGGGGTCTTCAGATTTACGAGATGCTCAGGAGTTATTGGCCAGGAATCCACTCTTCCTAACAGGACTTAGAGATAGGGCTGAAGAGGCTCGAGAACCCCTGGAATCCTAGGCAAAATTTGCATGGATGTGTACAAAAGTACTTTCTTCCAGGGAGGAATTCTATGACATGAAAAGCATACGAACCAATGTACAGATACAGAAATAGGAAGAAATCAGTTGTAATAGTCCCCCCCACCCAGTTTAGCACATACAGTGCCTTTTTCCGTCATGATTATTATTTGTGATCTATGGGGTGGGAGGGAGAGCTTCAATAGTTCTTGGAAAAACAGAATTAAAGTATGAGTTTATTTTGGTGCAAAAAAATTGAAATCCTACATTTGGAAAGTGCCAGGTGCCCTGGTCTGGTTGTTAAAGGTTCAAGATCCCACGTGGCCAATTGTATGGTTTGAATTCTGGCCCCAGTGGCTTGAAAAGCATGCCAAGCACATGTATGTGCCCCAAATCCCAATAAGATGAAGAAATGGAAGAGAAGAGATTACAGTGTGACCCTGTCCCACTGGGGGGATCCTTTCTCTCTCTTCCCTTCTCCGTTTTGGCTGCTCTCTGGCAAATGCACCTGCCCTCAGGCAAATTAAAATAAATAAATAAACCTTACAAAAAGATATTTTGAGAGAGAATTCACATTCGTATAACTCTTATTACAATATATTGTTATAATTGTTATATTTTGTTTATTTATTTATTTTAATTTGCCAGAGAGCATGTGTGCTCACTGCAGAGAGACAGAGACAGAGACAGAGAGAAGGACAGGGACAAAGGACGCCTTTCCTCACAAAGGGGATAGTCATGCCACAATCCCTTCTTTATTTCTCCTTTTGAGATTTTGAGCATGCAGGCACGGTGTGTTTTCAAGTCACTGGGTCCAGGATTTGAACTGTCCAGTTGGCCATGTGAGATCTAGTTGCCTTAACCACTATGCCACTGGCTGGCCCTGTTTTCCTATTGTGCCTGACTTAAAAATTAAAGTTTATCAAAGGCCTGCATGTATAAGGAAAAGCATGGTGTATATAATGTGCAGTACTACCCTTTGTTTCAGGCATCCACAGGGTGTCTAAGGACATTTCCTTCACAGATAAAGGGGGTCTACTGTACAGTGATGTGAAGGTGAAGAAGATGGAGGATACTTACACATGCAACATACTTCCAGGAATGCACCCAAATTCTGGAGGGGGGAATCCAAAAACAAATATTCTAGTAAAAGAAATCTAACTGTGACATAGGCACCTCAATTGTTCAGGTTTTATCAGTAATCCTAGGTCATTACAAGTGAAGCATAGCTAATTGGTTCTGGGTCACCGGTGATTCCTACGTGGCTGCATCTTTATGTCCTTCTTCCCTGCTGAACGAGGCAGATGATGAAGCCATTTGCTGAAAGTGATATTACAGGGACCAGCAGATGGTGGAATGGTTATGTCGCTGGACTTCCATGTAGTCAACTACATTTTGAGTCCCGGACCTGGACACTTGAAACTCATGCCGGGCACCTGTGTGTGTGTGCACAAAATATGGAGAGGAGGATGGAGAAGGGATTGCAGTGTGGCCATCTCCCCTGGGGGTGTTTTCTTGCTTTCTGTCTCTCTGTCTTTCTATCTTTCTGATGAGTGGACACACCCTAGAGCAAAAATCTTTCTTATTAAAAAAATGGAAATGATGCTACAATGTAAAGAACCTCAATTCTGTTCTAATAGATATTTTTGGAAGGTAGCCATTCACCAACTTTGGTTATTATTGTCATGAATAATTAACTTCTTAGTGCATCATAGAGAAAGACAGTATCATCATCATTATCATTATCTATTTCAACTGACTGTTAGTACATCATTCGAGAGTCAGAGGTTCCTTTATTATTGCTAATAGTCTATTTTTTAATTTTAAATTGTTTATATTAAATAATTCAAAGTAGCTATATGACATTTTTAAGAATGAAGAAAAATAATAAATATACTTCTATGTGCTCCCTAACATATTAAAAAATCAATTAGCAATGCATTTGTTGCTTCCATATCCTCAATGGTGTCCTATCATTTCTTTGATTACTGTCTCTAAACTGTTTAGCTTTATGTTTTGGAGGAAAGTCTAGCTAATCAGCTAAGACTTTATTCCCTTAGCATTTTGTCCTGAATTTCATCAATGTTAATGTGAAGCTAGTAAAAAGTAATTTTCCAGGCTGAACAGTGGCACAGTGGTCACAGGGATGCCGAATATTGCCCTTTGGGGCTGATCCACATGGAAAGGTTCTGGGTTCGTATCCAAAGACCTTTCTGAAATACACCAGGCACGAGTGCCCATGATCTGGGCTGGCTAAGCTGGGGGGTGAATTGAAGTATTGAGACCCTGTTGGAGGTGCTTGTCTTTCTTATTCTTTTTCTGTCTTGTTTACAGAAGAAATAAGCTTTTAAAAAATAATAATTTTCCCCTTTTTTTGTAGCCATCTATTCTTCTAACTCCATTTTCCTGTCTATCTATAGATACTGATGTTTCTTCAGATTTTTGTTTTGTCTCGCTTTTGCTAAAATAAACTGGTTAATGTCTACTATGAGAATTTTTCTAGATTATGCATCTTGGAGTCACATATCATTTTTTAGGTGTTTGATTTTTTTTAACTTTACTAAATAATAAATGCAGAATTGTTTTCCAAAGTGGTTGAGTTAATTTACATGTCCACCAGAAGTGTATAATACTTAAGATTATCACCAAAATTTTAAATTTGTGCCAATTTATTACTTGCAAAACAATAACTCACTGTAGTTTTAATCTGCAGTCACTGATTTCTCATGATCATTCTGTCTTAAAAACGAGGTTCCGTTTAGGTGTGGGTCTATTTCTGGGCTTTCTTTTATGCTCCATGGATCTGCCTTTTCTTGTTCCAATATTACAGTGTCTTAATTTCTGGCACTTTTTAAGAAGTCACCATCTGGTAGAGCAATCTTCCCTTTTGTTCTTTCTTAAAGCTTTCTTGAGTGTTATAGTTCTTTTACTCTTTCATATATATTTCAGTTGAATATCAAATTCAACTTACATTGGAATTTTGAATGGAACAAACTATCAAGAAATCTCTAGAGTTGAATTTTATTTTTGTGGATTTAATATTTTCTATCCCACCATATAATTAAAAATGTCTTTCAGGGGTCAGCACAGGGCATGGTGGTTAAGGTGCTGGACTCCCACATGACAGACCATGGTTTGAGTCCCAGATCCAATAGCTTGAAACTTATTCTGGGTACATGTGCATGCATGCCCAAAATCCCAAGAGGAGAATGAAGAATGGAGGAGAAGGGATTGTAGTGTGGCCCTCCCCTGGGGGATGATTTCTCACTTTCCCTCTCACTGTTTCAGTCTCTCTGTCAGTACATATGCCCTATGGCAAAAACCTTAAAAAAAAAAAATTCAATACAATAATCATTTTCTCCCTAAGTATCTTGTGTATATGCCATTTGATTTATTTTTGTGTAATGCATTATATGTTGCTATTGTAAATTGTATTTTTATTGCTATATTTTCTAAATGTTGATAATGTTTAAAAAGACCACAACTTCTATATATTGGTTATTTTTAAACTGGTAATCTTGCTCAACTCTTTAATTTTCATAATTTTTTGGTGGATAATTTTGGCTTTCCTAGCAACAAACTACATCATGCAGAGAGCAATAGCATTTGGCCTTTCTAACCCTTATACATATATATATTTTTTTCCTTACTTAGAGACTCTCCAATATAATGTTGACTAGAAATGGTGCTAGAGACTGGTCCTATCTTCTTTGTAATAGTAAATAAAATGCATTTGTCGCATCTACATTCAGTAAAACGCTTGCTTTATTTTTTAATGAAAAAACACCTTTTATTAGATTAAGAAATTTCTCATTTTTCAAGTTTGATGAGCACTTCTTTACTGAATGAGCACATATTGAGCACTTTTTTCCATAACGAATTAAATAATCATGCAATTTCTCTCTTTTATTTCTTAATATAGTAAATCGATTCTTTGATTTCCAATGTTAAGCTTGACTTCCAAGGATAAGTCCAACTTGTCATGAAGAGTTAGCTGTTTTATGTGTGACTGGATTCTGCTTGATATTGTTTTGCTTAGGATGTTTGTTTAAATTTCAATAGAGAGATTAGCCTGTGTTTTTTATCATATTTTCCTTGGCTAGTTTTGGGATCACAAAATTTATTATTCTCATAAAATGTGCTAGAGAGTATTTCTTTTTTTATTCTCTGGAAATTTTTGTTTGGAACTATTTGTTCTTTAAAAGTTGGTAGAAACTCACCAGAAAACTGTCTGGAACAGAAATTCTTTTTGAAGAACAATTCCTATGCATTCAATTTCTTTAATGTTATAAGACTGTTCTTGTTTTCTGTTTGTAGGAGTAGAAGGGCTGGATCTCGCAGTAGCTACATATTTAGCCATTTGAGGAGCTGCCAGACTGTTCTTCAAAAGGCTGCACCATTTTACATTCCCATCAGTAGTATGCAAGTGTTCCAATTTTTCTATATCCTGTCAACACTTACTATTAACTTTCTTTTGATTATATCTGTCTTACAAGGTGTGAAGTGGTATCCCATTATGGTTTTGATTTATATTTCGCTGGTGCCTAGTGATGTTGAGAATATTTTCAGGTGCTTATTGGTAGTTTGTGTATCTTCTCTATAGAATGTCTAGTTGTATTATTTGTCTATTTATTAATTGGGTTATCTTTTTATTATTGAGTTGTAAGCATTCTTTGCTTTCTAGATACAAGTTTATTGTCAGATATGTGGTATTTCCCATCCTGTGGATTGTCTTTTCAATTTATTTTTTAATTGAAATATAATGAAATATTTATGGGACACGACTTTGTGTTTTGACACACACATATACATTATGGATTGATGAAATTAAATTAGCCAGCATATCCATCATCTTACATGTTTATCATTTCCTTTTGGTGAGAACTCTTAGTGTCAGCTCCCTGGAGCAGAAATAAGATGCTGCTCAAGAGAATCTGGATCTAAATCTGAATAGTGTTCCATTTTGTATATATACACCACATTTTCTTTCTCTGTTTATCTTGGCTATTGTGAATAGTGCTGCAATGATCACATCTCTTTGATAAATTGATTTTATTTACTTTAGACATATAGCCAGAAATAGAATTGTTAAATCATACAGTAGTACTATTTTTAACTTTTTGAGAAATCTCCAAACTGTCTTCCATAATAACAACACAAATTAATATTCCCATCAACAGTATGCGAGCTCATTTATTTTTTCTTCACATCTTTGTCAACCCTTGTTATTGCCTCTCTTTTGTTAATCATCATTATAACAGGTATGAGCTAATATCTCATTGTGTTTTAATTGATATTTTCCTGATGATTAGTGATGTTAAATATTTTTTTCAGATATTCATTTGCCATTTGAATTTATTTTTGAAAAATGTGTATTCATGTCTTTTGTACATTTTTACACTAGACAATGAGGTGTTTTGGCTATTGAGCAACTTGAGTTTCATATATATTTTCAATATCAACCCCTTTTCAGGTACATCTTTCACAAATATTTTCTCTCATTCCATAGGTTGTGTCTTCAGTCTGTTGATTGGTTTGGTTGTTTTGGTTGTTTTTACTTTGTTCTTTTTGTTTTGTTTTGGTGCAAAAGCTTTTTAGTTTAATGCAATCCCATTTGTCTAATTTTGCTTTTGTTATTTGTGCTTTTGGAGTCTTCATATTATTTACTTATTTATTTTGGAGAGGTTTTTGCCATCGGGCACATGCACTCGCCAGACAGAGAGAGACAGAGACAGAAAGCAAGAAATCACCCCCCCCAGGGGAGATGGCCACACCGCAATCCCTTCTCCTCCATTCTCCTCTCAGGATCTTGGGCACGCACGCACACGCGCCCGGCGTGAGTTTTAAGCCACTGGATCTGGGACGCGAACCACAGTCGACTACATGGGAGTCCAGTGACATAGCCATTATGCTAACTGCTGGTCCCTGGAGTCTTCATATTCTTGATGGTATCCTTGGAAACACATTTTTTTTTTAATTTTGGCAAAGTCAAATTTGTTTATTTTTAAAAATTTTGTTGCTCTTGCATTTGGTGTGATAGCTGAGAGCTTGCTAAATCCAAAGGCATGAAGATTTACTCCTAAAATTTTAAGGTTTTTTTTTTTTTTTTTTTTTTTTTTTTTTTTTTCCATAGTGCATGTATGCTCACTGAAGAAAGACAGAGAGAAACAGAGGGAAAGTGAGAAATCACTCCCTCAGATTGGCCATGCCAATCTATTCTCTTCCATTCTCCTCTGGAGATTTTGGACATGCATGCACATGTGCTCAGTGTGATTTTCAAGTCACTGAGCCTAGCACTTGAACCATGGTCTACCATGTGGGAATCCATCACATTAAGCACCATGCCACCTGCTGGGCTACTTCTAAATTGACTTGTAAGAGTTTTATAATTACAGCTTATATGTTTAGGTCTATAATTCATTTTGTATTAATTTTTCTGTATAGGGTGAGGAAACGGTCAAACTCATTCTTTTGCATATGAATATCCAGTTTTACCAGATCATTTATTGAAAAGATTGTTCTTTAAGTTTCTTGGCATTCTTGTCAAAAATGAGATGACTCTCAAGAACCAGCAGTTAGCGCAATGGTTATGTCGCTGGAATCCCACGTAGTCGACCGTGGTTCGCGTCCCGGACCCGGTGGCTTAGAACTCACGCTGGGCGCATGTGCGTACGTGCCCAAGATCCCGAGAGGAGAATGGAGGAGAAGGGATTGTGGCGTGACCATCCCCCCTGGGGGGTGATTTCTCACTTTCTGTCTCTATGTCTCTCTCTGTCTGTCTGGAGAGTGCACGCGCCCTATAGCAAAAACCTCTAAAAAAAAAAAATGAGATGACTCTCTAACTTTTTCAAACATATCACTACAAGCAATAGAAGAAGAGTACATGGCCAATTTTCAAAAATATTTAGTGAGAGTCATTGATCGTGAACTGTCAAATTAAAAGTAGTTCACAATCAGTGACACTCACTCAGTTTAAAGGATTTGGGGGCAACAACGAGAGCAGTTTATGATTGAAAATTCTTTTCATCCATCTCAAAGTGGGGGCAGTCCAAGTTTCCTTGATTCTTTCTGATGTGGCATGTGTGTAGGTAGAGTTCTTTTATATGACCTTTACACTAAGGATGAGGTACTGTGGTCTCTCTTTGCTTTCTATGCCTTGGGCCCTCCATGGCCATTTAAATGGTAAAGCCAACTTGAATACTGCCTTCTTTCTCCAGATTCTTCTTGCCCTCCCCCCCTTTATTGCCTTCCCCCAAGGAGATTCTTTACTTTTTAAGAAATGCAACTCAGTAATCAATTTTTAAAGTGTAAAGTGTCTTCTCTCATTTTTTTCAGCTGTTTGTTTTGTTTTTCATTTGTATGAACATGTGTGTATATGTGCATGTGTGTATGCAATAAATGATCTGCTATGGCTTACTTCTGGAACCAGGAAACCTTTCAGACTATTATTTTTCTATATATTCCTTTACCCTTTTTGAAAGTATTTCTTGAGCTACAGTGTAAAATATTTTTAAGGTATGAAATTTATTATTATTTTTATTGAGGCAGAGAGAGATAGTGTGTAAGAAGGCACTCACCAGTGGGACATGAGGACAAGGTCACACTGCAATCCTTTTTCCTTCATATCTTCATCCCATGTATACATATACATCCACTGTATTTTCAAGTCACCAGGACTGGGATTCAAGCAGCCAGGTGGGATTGAGCTCCCCATGCATAGCACTTGAACACTGTGCCACCGGGTTAGCCCCAAGACTAAATTATTTTTAAATTTTTCTTATTTATTTCTAGAACGGAAAGAGATACACAGAGAGACAACAGAGTCCCATGGTGCAATTCTCCCCTGCTTTTCCCATCTGGTCAGGATCATGGATAGGTGCACTGGCCTGGCAAGAACAAATTGACCCAGAAACTGAACCCCAATCCTCCATTTGGTTTTCAGCATGCCAGAGTGTTACACCACCACAACTGGGACAATTATCTTCTGATACCTCATAGAGGTATGCTCTTTAAAATTATTATTTTAGGAGCTCACATAAGCTATTTTTGCATTATACAGCTTTAAGCCTGTCTTTCTAGTGCTTATGTGAAAAACATAATAAAACAAAATTAGAAAGTACTGGTTAGAAACAAAACTGAGAAAACTTTCCTATTATGGCATCAAATAGATAAAAGGGGTAATGGTACAGCAGTAGGAATTTCATACCCAAATCATGAGCCCTCGTACCAGGTTCATGTTTGAGGTGGGGAATTTGATACAACAAAACACTTTTATGGGGGAATTCAGAACAGTGGTTCCACAATGTACTTTTTAGTCTTTAGTAATTTAGGGTTTGGGAAAGTATTTATGTGCCATTCTTAGAGCTCTCATACTATCTTGGTCAAGATCTACTCCGATGATCCTGGTTGTGAATCCATTTCTCTGTGACGTGATCTCTCTAAGCCCATTTCCTGTTCTGAAAATGAAGACAATATGAATACCTATTTCTTAGGACTCTTGTGAGAATTGACAACCATGTTTTTGACAAGAATTGAAAAGTACTTAGCACAATTATGATACATGATGAGAATTTAGAAAAAAAAAAAAGTTGTTGTAAGTCAGTACTGTTTGTCTAGGGTGAAGTGATAGGGCTAATCAGCACCTCCATGTATGAACTGGCTGGTGGCCAGGGCCTGGAGTTAACCCTTCTAATACCACAGTAGTAATAAAGGTACACCAAAGGATATCAAAAAATTTTCCCAACATCCTTGAAATAAATACATTTTCAACCCATAAAACAAAATAACTGTATTATGAGACGGTGTACTTGAAAGGAAGAAAAGCGTTGAAGGGAATTGCAACCACCAACAGCTAGACTACATCCCAATTTCCAAATAGGGACAACCACTCCTACATAGAGAGGGACAAGATGATGTTCCATTATTTAGTAGCGCCTATGTTAAACAAGGAAAAGAAGTGAATTTCTGTTGCTGGATGAAAAGGCTGGTTTGAAGAGCATAGCGAAATGGCTGTTAAGAACTAGAGAGGCCTACAATGTGTTTAATTGTAGAGATGCTAAAAGCATGGCAATATGTGTGTGCCAATAGTGCAACTTGATCCAAACTACATTTGGACTGAGCTTGTAATAAATTGTCAGAGCTGGCCTTTGCATTCACTTAAGCTAATACTGAGTGTCTCGTTTCTACCAAGTAAATCACAGTGGCTTTGGTACTTTATTTTCCATCTTGTGTATAAGTAAACTGCAGGATCAATTGGGAGGTAGAATCAATCTGCTATTTATTACCTTGAAATGTGACACCCTATTTTAAGTGCCCTATTCCCTTATGACTTTACTTGAGAACAGTATTATGTCCAAACAATATAGAAACCAGCTTTACAGCTCCTGAATTTTATTTTTTTCACTTCAGCTTGGATGGATTTACATTGTATGCAACTTTCAGAACCTAAACAAGTTACTTAGTGGATTTTGAAATAAGCATGTAAACCAGGAAGAGTCATGGGGGGGGGGGGGAAGGGGCTGAGAGTTTTAAATCTTGGCAGAATGCATTCATGACCAGTGCATTTTTTCATTTAAAAAAAAAAAAAAAAAAGCAGGACTCCCATTGACCCACCGATAGTAGCTTAGCCTTCCAAAGAAAATAAATAAAAATCTCATGTCTAGGGAAAAGAGTTAAGCTTCATGGGGATTCTGTCATCTTGTCATTATCCTTTGCAAGGAAACCTTGGTCTCTAATTTATGGGTTTCAGAAAGAATGCCTCCTTACTGCTGGAAGGTTGAAAGGGCAAGAGATCTGATGTATATCAGAAAGGTTAAACCTAATCTTTGTGACCTGCCACCCGCCTTTCCTGATTAAAACATGAGGGACTGGGGCCCAGCAAAGACCTTCTCGCTAAAGCTCTATCCGTATCTTAGTCCTTGATCTTAGTCTTAGGTCTTGGCATATTTCAAAACGCTCATTCTCTGGCTTGCTGGTGGCTACACAAAATGTCCCCACTATGTGTGATAAAATGTTTTTAAATTCCCAAACTGAGTTAGATGAAATTGAAGAGAAACTGACAGTAATGAAAGGCTGATGACAAGCTGGATCCCCATAAATTTGGATTTTATTAGGGCTTAAATTTAAGATTAACCAGGAAGCAAAGGAAAGAAAGAAAGTAAAACCTGAAAGGTGGTCCAAGAAAGATTGTGGAAGATCACGTATCACCTTAGCTGAGGTGACAGTAAAAAGGTTCCTCACTTCCCTCCCTAATTCCCTCTCTTCTTTCTTTCCTCTCTCCTTTCCTCCCTTCTTCCTTTCCTTTCCTAGTTGTAAATGTGTACATTTCATTATGGAAAGTCCTTAAATATTTCATGCTCAGCGGTGTCTCATATAGAATTCATCCAGGGCTTCTTAGAAGATAAACTTAGAAAGGAAAGATGGCTTCTTCCTTTACAAAAGTAAATTAATTAATATTAATTAATGTTCTAATATTTCAGTGTACAACTTCACCTTAGCCTCTCTTTGTCCCCCAGAAAGCTTGAACTGTACATTCTAAAAAGTTGGCATCTTCTACAATGACTCAAGGCTTTTGGGACAGAGCATAAATTAAAAACAAAATAAAATAAAACCGTAGCATATACTCTGCAGTGGAACTTAAAACAGGGTACAACTGTGTGTGTGTGTGTGTGTGTGTGTGTGTGTGTGCGTGTGTGTTTGTGTGTGTATGAAAAATTTCCTCCTCTCCCCTCTATCCCTTCAGATCCTCAAAACCTTGTCTAAAACAGCTAATGTGTTCTGGGATTTATAGGAAAATTTATTATCTTAAAGATAAAATAAAATTTTACATTGTATACAGCCTAGGACAGACTTGGAGAATAAATGGAATTGTCTTAAATTATAAGGAACCATAACTTCTGGGTAGGTTCTTGAATCCTTGCCATGTAACCTTCAGTCAACCTGGAAATCACAAGGGACTTTTGATTCTAAACAATAAAGTTAGAAAAAGACCTTCATCCAGAGGGACCAAATTCATAGGGTTACTTAAAGACAAAAGAGGGGTGGGGGCTGAAGAGATGGACAGAAAAAGAGAGACAGGCAAACTATTCATTTCTTATCACCATCAGCCAATGTTAATTAAAACATCATTGCAAATGTATATCAGCAAGGAAACTTCTGCGAGCTCAGAAGGCAAGTGCCTATATAATCATAAAGATATCTTAGTTATTTATCTGCTGTTTGGATCTTATCCTTTGCTTCAGCAAGCAAGTCCCACTCCTCCCCCTTCCCGGCCCTCATTTTATTACAAGCCCTCTGTATATTCCACCATAAAGAAGAGGGAAACATATGGACCCTTGTTTGAACTTCTGTAATGAATCCTTCCAATACACTATTTCCTTCAAAAGTTATTTTTAATTTTATTGCAGTCTGTTTGTGTATTCTCCCCAACGATCACTTGGACAATGTTCGTATTGGTAAAATGGCTTTGAAGGGTCCTTGCCTCTGAGAAAACTGCTGATTTATATGGTGTGCCAACAATTAAGGAGGCTCTCGTGTAGCGAGGCTCTCGTGTAGCTAGGCTACCCTGTCTTGCTGGCATCTTCCTCCCATAAAGTGGAAGAGTGAGATGGCTTCCTTCCCAGAACCCAGGACTCCTCCCTGTTGTTGTTTTGATTTGTTTTCTTTTCAACGAAAGATTTGCCGTTATTGATTCTCACTCTCCATCTGCCAAATCCCTGTAACTCTTCTCAAGTAAACAAATCAGATTTCAAGCTGACAGCCCATGTGCCAGGTTTGGCCCACAGGGAGAGTTTGGTGGACATGCACAATCGAAAAATGTTTTTAAAAATTTTGGTAATGTTTAAAAATTTGAAATTTTTATATAAACATATATGTTTACAGGATAGTTAATAGATTTGTCTCTTGAAGTTGGAAACCACTATGTGAAGATTTTCCCTTGAAATAATAGAATAGGTAAGCTCTACTCACCTTTGCATGTGGCAACCAGCTCCAGCTCTGTGTTGGGATTGACCCAAATGTAGTCCATTTGTTTAGGGTGGTTGACTAGGAAGCAGAGAAACATGTTAAAAGATATGGGAACATAAACAGCAAAATACATTTTGTAGAAAACATCATAGCACAGAAAATATGGTTTTCAACACAAACAAATCATATGATAAAAATGGGAGATTTTAATAAGCAATCAAACAGAATACATTAATGCTACATGGAAACTCATTTGAACAAAGTTATTTTTTATGCTGCATTTATGGGTTAATTGTGGAAATGTGACCACTACTGAATATTAGATAATAATTTTAAATTATTGTTAATTTTAAATGCAATGATAGTATGTGTGTATGTATGTTTAATAAGTCCTTATATCTTTAGAGATACATACTGAATTATTCGTGGATAAAATGATAGGTTCCTGAGATTTCCTTTAAAATAATTGAGAACTGGGAAAAAGTGGAGTAATAGATAAAATGAAACTGGCCATGAATCAATGATTGTTCAAGCTGAGTGGTGATTATAGTAGTCTACTAATTCACATATATTTAAAATTTTAGAAAATGTTTAGGAAGAAAGGAAAGGAAAAGAATAAAGAAAATACCAAAGGGTTAAGAGTGTAGCTGGAGCCAGCTGGTAGCATGAAGTTTAAGGCACTGGATTCCACATGGACAACTTCACAGTTCAAGTCCCAAACATGGCATCTTGAGAGTCATGCTGAGTGTGTGAGCATGCATGCCCAAAATCCTGCAAGGAAAATGAAGAAAAGATTGCAGCGTGGCCCTCCTCCCGGGCGTGTGTGAGGGGGTGATTTCTCACATTCCCTCTCTCTGTCTCTCTCTGGCAGGCACAAACAACCTATAGCAAACAAACAAACAAACTGAAAAAGAAAGAAAGAAAAGTTAAAAAGAAAATAAGAAGCAAAGGTTCAGAGCCAAATTGTGTGTTTCTTTTTATTACTAGCTGTGTGATCCCAGACAAAGGAGCCCAGAAAATTAAGCTTATGGTGCGTTAGTTTCCCCCTCTGTAAAATGGGCTCAATAACAGAAGTGATCTCATTAGGTTGTGCAGATGAAATGAGTTAATAGGTGGGAAATAATTGGTATGTTTCTGGCATGGAACAATTAACTTTCAATCAATGTTCACTATTATTATAATTATAATTCACCTTGAAGCTGAATTCAGCTGGGCATACATTTGTGGCACAGTGCAAGCACTTGTCACCTGACAGGTGAGAACTTCCTCCCTAGCCCAAGCATGTCGTGTTTATGTCTTACTTCCTGGCTCTCCACTCTCTGGATCACAGTGGTCCAGCTCACTGGATCACAGTGATCCAGCTCCTCAATTCAATCCCCTTCCAGAAATACGTTACCCTTACTTGCCTTTGTGCCTTTGTATTGGTTGAAATCTTTGGCCTAGAAGGTCATTTCTTCCCTTTCTTCAAACCTTGGTCCTCCTGAATGCCTAGCTCATATCCTTCCTGCTCAAGGAACCCTTTCCTGAATGAGATAAGATACTATGGCTTCCTTCTCCTCTGAAGTACAAGACATTTACTATACACACTAGACAATCTGTCTTTTAACTACGCTCAGCAGTGAGTAGGAGCCAGTGACATTGGCTAGCAAGAGGGTCTATTATGTAATCTTTTCCCAATTCCCAAGTTCAATGATGCCCTTCTGGTAGCTTGAAATGAACCACGATGGGAGTATTTATACCACAACAAATATGACAAACCAGGAGTCTTCTTTTTACTTCCCCAAAAAACAGTTAAAAATTTACCAGCCTACACCTAAATATATTTGCCCATAGCCATCTATCCATCTATACATTTATGTATCTGTCCTGTGCCTAGTCCTGAGTGTGGCACTTAGTATGTTTTCAATAATCAAATGAATTAATGTTGAATATTGTTATGTATATTTTAACCTTCTCTCAAGTTGTTTTTTTTTTTTGTTGTTGTTGTTGTTTTTGTCATAGGGTATGTACACTCACTGGAGAGAGGAAAAGTGAGAAATCACTTCCCAAGGGGGATGAGCATGTCACCATCCCTTCTCCTCCAATATTTTCTTGGGATTTAGGGCATGCATGCACACATGGCTGACAGGATTTTCAAATCACCAGGTCCTGGACTTGAACTGTAATTGGCCATGTGGGAGTCTAGCACCTTAACTATCCTACCACCTGCTGGACCCACTTTCCCCCAAGTTTAAACACCTTAAACTCAGAGGTCATCTTTTGCATTCTTCGTGGAGCTGAATAGCACTAGGCATATAATAAGTGATCCAAAAAGACTCATTATAAACTGATTACAGAAAGGAGTTTAATAGCATCCTCTGATTTTAAGTAGAAAATCCACTTTTCTTTTTCTGTATGGTTGACAATACCCAGATACTCAAAACCAAGATGTGAGGGACGGTTTTACAGCTCTTTAAAGTAAACAGAAATCCTCTTTCAGCAGCATCTTTAACATTTTTGACTGTCTCAACAAAGTTTCTCTACCCAAGCTATGATCACCTTGGGGGATTTATGGTGAGGTCTCTTTTTCACAATCACAAGGCTCAACTCAATGCACAGTTCCTCTGCAAAGTCTTGTCTGCTTTGGTGAGTTTATTAATCTTGGCAAACGGGAATAAGGCCAGAAACCATGCTGCTGCTAAGGGCCAGGGGTCTCCTCCCTGTCCCTGCAGACTGGGGCACAGGCTGGGCCAACTTCAGAGAGGTGGGGGAGAGGAAGCACTCCCACATAAGGCCTGTGTCCGGTCCAAACCCCAGACCTGGCCACACAGGGAAGCAGTGGGTGGCTGCCCCTTGAAGAGGCCATTTGCCTTTAATATTTTACACGGGGGATCTTTCTTTAATGTTTTCCCATGATGTATAGAACGTGCGGAGTTTATGAAAGAAGCAATTAAGTGGGCGGAACCTGTAAATCAGGCTGATATTTAAAAGTATGCTCATTTACTGCTGTGCCGTTATAATTATTCCCTCACCCTCTTCCTATCCCACCCCTCCCAATCCTTATGGTTCCTCAGGGGTGTAGGCTCCTGGTGCCAATGCTTTCTCCTGGAAAGTACAGGAGGGAAGCCCTTCCCCCTCTGTGCATCAGCAGTAGAGATAACCTGAGCCTGGCTGCCTCTCTAAAGGGTAACGTTGGCCTACCCAATCCTTTCACCATCACTGTCATAATCAGCTTCCACACCTTTTCCTGTTATATGTTTATAAATCTGTTCGCCTCCTTGAGCTCATCAGACCATTAGCATCTCCTCCAACTTTGCTCCGTACATAGACTTTACAAAAGATTCTGGATGCTGTAGAAAGATTAAGGAATTATTTGGGAAGAGAGTCTTTCAAACATCTTTCCCTTCCAAAATTGGAGCCTGAGTGAAGTTATCTAAACTCCTTGAACCACAATTTTATCATCAATGAATAGCAAAATGGGGAAGAATTAGACCTTCATAAGGGCTGTTAAGGCATTTAAATTAAACTGTGTTTGCACTTACATTAATTGAGATAGGCAATGGTAATTACCATAACAAACCCCAAAATCTTAGTGGCTTATCCAACAGGAAGCTGATTTCTTATTCACATGAATCTAGTGGAGAGTTTGGTGTTCAAGCTTCCATGTGTTGACTCAGGGATCCACACTGATCCACACTGCTTCCATCCAGTTGCGTCTCAATATTCTAAGCTCTTAAAGTCATCCACGGAGCCCTTTGCAAATGAGGGGACAGACGATGTGGAGGACCATGGTGGTTAGGATTAAGTATGAAATTTCCTTTTCCTTCTATCTATATTCCACTGGCCAAAGGAGTCGCTTGACTCCACCTCACTGCACAGCAGCCTTCTGAGAAATGTTCCTTTGCTATTTTATAACCAGGAAGAGAGGAAAACAAGATAAAGTGAATACGAAGCATTGCCTCTATCACAGTATCCAAAAAATGTTCATTCCATCTCTTCCCACCTGCAAATGGTTTAGAGAGGCCAGCCAAATAACCCTGAGTGACACAGCCAGGAAATAGTGAAACTAGGACTCAAACTCGAGTCAGAAACTCCTGGAGACTTCTATCTAGATGCCCCACACACTATCAACTATCACAGGGAGGTCAAATTGGTTTATAAATTTCACTTATAAACTCTAATCTATTGTAAGTGAGTAGGGAAATGCTGGATTGAAAGTATTTTGGGGCAAGACTATTATTGATTAGTATTATCTGCTCTGGGTCAGGAGAGAAAGCGGCAAAACTTATGACATAAACTTTTTATTCCTGCTCTATTCTACCACCATCAACAACAACAACAACAAAAGAACAAAACAAAACATATTTCAGCACCCTTACTCCTTCAAAGCTCTCTTATAAATTGGCCAAAAATTTATAAGTCTAAATATGGCAGCCTTGCCTAGAATTAGACTAGCACTATAAGTGGATCATATATTGTAAACTGAAAGAGTAACTAATGCTAGACAATTTCACAAACCGAGGCAGGCCAATGAGGGCACCACAACCCATAACTGGCCTTCTCTTTTCTCTACCTCCACACTTAGCCCGTGCTTCCCTTTTTGGCTAGGCTGCTCTTCTGTTTTAATTCTGTGCTATTCTATCTACTAATATTTCATTGTGCTCCAAGGTCCAATTCAAGCACTAGCTCCTGTAGAAATTTCTTTTCTGGCCCTTGGGAGAGTTAATTAAAACTACCCTCCATTGGGAA
The DNA here is from genome assembly GCA_026018925.1 of Tupaia tana. Taxonomy (NCBI): domain Eukaryota; kingdom Metazoa; phylum Chordata; class Mammalia; order Scandentia; family Tupaiidae; genus Tupaia; species Tupaia tana. Next base: position 35,207,550 of record JAKSZU010000018.1, read on the forward strand.
GAACTTGTTTGGCCCTTACTGTACTCTCCCTAGTATCATCACAGTTCATTATGTTTTCCTTTTTTTCTCTCTCTCTAGACTGCAGAGTCCTGGGAGCAGGAGTTATTGGGTCGTTGGGAAAGATATGATACAATTTTGTATAGAAAAGCATAGGAAAATATGTCAAGACTTTCCTGATGCCCTAATAATTTGTCTTTATTGCCTTTCTAGCTGCCTTGCCCTAATCCACAACACATTCTCATTCTTTCTCTCTCTCTCTCTGTCTCACACACATCATTTAGGAAATGTCATAAGTTATTTATTTAATAGGTGGCTGGCTGAATGGGAAGTGTAGGGTGGATGTGTTGCTCCTCAAAGGTCTGTGCATTACATTCACTAGAATGAATGTAATGCAGATCTGAGATGCCAATGCCTTGAAAGGAACATCTTCTAACACATAGAATTCACCTGTGTTTTGGGATCAGCAGTTGGAGTAATGGCTATGTCGCTAAACTCCCATGTAGGCGACCGTAGTTCCGAGTCTCGGACCCAGTGGCTTAAACTCACCCCGGGAGCATGTGCATGCATGCCCAAGATCCCGAGAGGAGAATGGAGGAGAAGGGATTACAGCATGGCCATTCCCCTAGGGGATGATTTCTCCTTTCTGTCTCTCTCCGTCTTTCTGGCTAGCGCATGCGCCCTGTAGCAAAAACTTCTCCAAAAATAATAATAATAATAATAATAATAATGATAATAATTCAGTTGTGTTTCATGGTGGTTTGATGGAGGATGCCTGGAAAACCTGCAGTGGCAGCCTCTTTAAAAATAGATTTGGAGGGATGGAGAGAAAACAAACTTAGAACCAGATGGACCCGGGCTGGAACAGCAGCCCTGCTGTTTACTCACTCCATGACCTCTGACTGTCCACCTTGCAGAAGCTCAGCTTCCTCATCTGCTAAACAGGAATAATATCTATGGTGCATGGCAGCTGTGAGTAAGGTAGAAAGTAGATACATTTCAGAGTGCAGGTCATATGCTCAGTCAAGAGCAACTGATATTATCACTATAACTTCCCAATATTAATATTATTATCCCACAAATATGAATGACGGGGCAAATCAGCAGGTGACTTCTCAAAATGACTACTGCGGGGCATAGACAGATGTGGCAGTTCTACTGAGAGCCTTTTCACTCATGCTTTCCTCTAAAGATGGTGTCAAGATTTTCTACCTGGTAATAGGATCAAGTTTAAGAATTTGTCCAACAATTGTCCAGTCAGTATATACTAAGAGCCTCTCATGTGTGGAGCATTGTATAAGACGTCTTAAAAAAAAAACTGCACCAAAATAAACTTGTACTCTAATTCCATTTTCCATGACTTTCTGAAATCCCCTTGTATTAGATGCGGTAGACAATGTCAATGGAAGGAAACAATCCCCACCTTGACAAAGCCTACGGAGTGGTGAGGAGCAAACAAAAGATCTCACACACATTAGTTGGGTGACATGCTACTCCTCAGCCTAAGGTAGTCCTAGATGGAAGGCCAAAACATAGGTTTGAGGTCAGGAACAGCCCTAGCATGACCTTTGCCAGGTCGCTTCATCTCTCTGCACCTATGCTTCCTTGTGTATACATTGGACCTCAGCACCTTTTGCTCTGTGTGGCTGCCACGGTCATATGAGCGCTACCATTTGTGAGAAAAACTTGGGGAAGAGACCCTGGCATTTGATAGAAAGTGGTCAGATATGGAGGATCTATTGCTGAGTGAAGTAAGCCAGGCTATGAAAGAAAGATATTGTATGTATCCACTCAATATATACTGACTATCTGCCCTCTATGGTAGAGAGCGAAAAATTGGAGGACATAAAAGCAGTGAAGGTACTTAACGAGAATAGGACAGTGTTGAATGGGGGGGGGGGGTGAAGAGAAGAGGATAGAGAAAGATAGCAAGAGAACAATATAGAGGCAGGACGTTAGTGAGAAACAGATATGGCTTATTACCTGTTGATGATGACATGTATAGTATTCTCAACTGGATTGGTCTGAGAAGTATTTCATGATGGGTAAAGTCTTTTTACAAGCAAAATGAGAAATAGTGATTGACTTTTAAAAACTAATTAGAATAATAATACTAATGATTGGGAAAAACATAGAAAAGATATTGAATGATGAAGCGGGGAGATTGATGTCTCTGTATTGACTGACATGCATGGCATTCCCTTTTGAAAAAGCAATGTAATACACTGTAAAGTTATATGTAATCCAATGTTATATAAAGAAGGTTATGATGATAATAAAAATAAAAAAATAAAAAATAAAAAAGAAGAAGAACTTGGGGAAGGAAAAGACTCCAAAAATGACAAGAAGTTCAGAAGACCCAAATGGCTTCTTTGAATACACACCTCTCCTGTAGAAATTGGTTAGAATGGAGTTTCCAACCAGGTATTACCCCAAAAACCAGGCAGATTAGGGTGTACAGATAGCCCTTTCTGAGATTCCTCCTCATCCTTACTTTGCCCACTTGTGTAAGGTAATCTTATAGCAGGAATATTGCTACAGAATTGTTCCATCCAGGCTGGTTTTCCTGAGCTTCATGGGCAAAACTTCTACCCCCTGGCCTCGTCAACTCATCCCTTCCATGAAGGTCATTTCCTACCTGGCAATTACCTGCAAGGAAGCAGGAAGCTGAAGATTGTGTGTGTCTATGTGTGCGTCTGTAGGAGGTAAGGTTTTCTTCTATACAGTTGCTTTGCTGAGAAATTTATCTGTAGAACTTCAGCTGGGGACTGTGTATGCTCAAGGAAGATCTCAATGCAGAAGATTTGTGCACATTATCTGCAAATAATGACAGTAACAGTGGCAAAACAGCTGTTGTAACAACTATTGGGTCCTCACCCTTCCTTGGGCAGTCAGAGGAGAACTCACAAATGTCACGTCAGTGTCTTATCCACTGTTCACCACTCAGTGAGGTCAGTGCCCTGTTGTTCTTTTAGGTCCATGATCTCAATCTCTAAGACACTGCCATGAGATGATAATAGGGTTCCCATTTACAGAGAGTTTGGTCAGGGCTAAGCACAAAATGCTTTATGTCCTAATTTACATAATACCCCATATTGCAGGCAAGGAAACTAGGGCCCAGAGATGTTACACAATTTTTCAAGTCCAGCGATCTGCCTGGCTGATAAATCTCAGAGAGTTCTGACTCAGAGCACACACATGTCAGCTCTGCAGAGGTTGTCTCTTCAATGAGTACGTCTGCCTTGGCTGTTTACTTTCTGGAAGATATGAAGTTATTCTGGCTCTCCTTCTGCAGCAACTCTTTCTGTGCAGTAGGAATATCTCTGCCATGAAAGAAAAACACCTTACATATCTACCTTGTTCTTTTTTAAAATTACTAGGAGGCATGTACACTCGCGAGAAAGACAGAGGAGGCACCCTCCAGTGGGATGTGGTCATGCCACAATCCCCTTTCCTCCATTTCTCTAGCCTGTCAAGATTTCAGGCATGTACGAATGCACATGTGCCTGGCATAGTTTTCAAGCCACCAAGCCAGAACTTCAACCATGGTGAGACATGTGGGATCCAGCTCCCTATACACAGCACTTAACCACTGTGCTGTAGGGCCAGCCCTTTTTTTTAATCTACCTTTTGAAGGCACTTTTTGATCAGTGTATCACAGTTTCCTTCTTCTACATTCTTTTCTGGTGAGTTAGCAGATTGAGGATAAAAAAAAAAATCTTCACTGTACAGATTTTGAAGATAATGTTCATCTCAGTGATGGGCATGTATGAAGCCAGGCACTAGAAGCATGAATATGCTCTTCAGGGTTTTTGTGTTTTCATTGTGCTCATAGGTCATCTGTTGATAATATTTTTTAATTATTTTATTTTATACATTCAATCACTACATATCACTTAGCTTATAAAGAGAATTCTCCCAACTTCAATACATTTCACACCGGTCCAGTTAAGGATACTATATATGTTATCATCAACAGAGAATAGTCCATTTCTGTGTCCCATAAATGTCTTGCCTCTCTATTTTTCTCCTTAATACCTTTCCTCACACTCTCCCCCTTCTCCCATCCTCTTCCTGCACTGTATCCAGTATCCATAACCATTTTCCATGCTTCTGTATCCTCCAATCTTTCAGTTTCCACCATAGAGTGCGGATAGTTGGAATATATTAAGTGGAGACCTACAATGTCTCTCATAGCCTGGCTTGCTTCACTCAGCAGTAAATCTTCCATATTCATCCACTTTCTATCAAAAGCCAGGGGCTTTTTTTTTCTTTATGACTGAGTAGTATTCCGCAGAGATGTGCCACATTTTTCAATCCATTCATCTGTTCATGGACATTTGGGTTGGTTACATGTCTCAGCAATTGTGAGTAATACTGCAATAAACATATATGTGCAAGCACTTTTCCAACTGAGTGTTCTCCTGTCCTTCAGCTAAATAACTAGGAGTGGAATTGCTGGATCATATACATACACAGTTCTATTTATAGATCTTTGAGGAACTTCCACTTTTTCTGCACAATGGCTGGACTAATTTATATTCCCACCAACAGTGTAGGAGAGTTTCCTTTCACCACAGCCCCACCAGCACTTACCACTTTTTGTTTTTTTAATATTCACCATTCTGACTGGGGTTAGGCAGTATCTTATTGTGGTTTTGATCTGCATCTACCTTATGATGAGGAATGTTGAGCATTTTTTCATATGCTTTTTGGTTGTTCATATGTCTTCCTTAGAGAGTTTTTTTATTTAGCTCATTTTCCTATCTTTAAATTGTATTGGCCACTTTTTTTCAGGTAAACCACTTGAGTTCCCTGTTTATTCTGGTTATAAGTCCCTTATCTGAGGCAGATTTTACAAAAATATTCTCCCATTTTAAGGGTTGTCAATTCACACTACTTACTGTGTCTTTTGCTGTGCAGAAACTTTTTATTCTAATGTAATCCCACTTGTCTATTTTTGGGATTAATGCCTGTGCTTGGGGTGGGGGGTCTTATTTAATAAGTCTTTGCCTATCCCAATGTCTCCCAGAGTTTCCCTAGTGTTTTCCACCATTAGTTCCATAGTTTGAGCTGTTAGGTTTAGATCTTTAATTCACTTTCAATGAAAGTCCAATGAGGGGTCCAGGTTCATCTTTCTGCAGGTGGATAACCAGTTTTTCCAGCACCATTTTCTAAAGAGGTTTTCTTTTTCCTACTGGGTTGACTGGAACCCTTTGTCAAAAGTCAGTTGGCTGTATGTTTTGGGGTTTATTTCTGGGTTTCTATTCTGTTCCATTGGTCCACATGCTTTTTGTGCTGATACCATACTGTTTTGTTTATCATAGTTTTGTAATATATTTTGGGGTCAAGGAGTGAGATGCCTCCTACTCCACTCTTCTTGCATAGGATTGCTTTGGCAATATAAAGTCTTTTACAATTCCAGACAAATTCTATGAATGTCTTTTACAAATCTGTGAAAAATGTCTCTGGTAATTTGGTTGGAATTGCATTACATCTGTAGATTAATTATGGTAGAATTTCCATTTTGATTATATTAATTCTTCTGATCCAAAAACATGGGCTATCTTTCTCCTTTTTCTGCCATTTTAGATTTCTTTTTTTTAGCTTTTCATAGTTTCCTTTGTAGAGGTTTTTTCACTTCTTTGGTTAGGTTTATTCCTAGGTATCTTATATTTTTTGTGGCTATGGTAAATGAGTTTACTTGCTTCAGTTCTATTTCAATCTGCTGTTGTTCAAATATTGAAATGCTATAGATTTCTGTATGTTGATTTTGTATCCTGCCACTTTACTATATTCGTTTATTACTTTCAGGAATTTTTTGTGCATACCCTTGGGTCTTCTATGTATACAATCATGTCATTTGACTGCACCTGGAGATACTATTAAAATGCAATCCAGCTCCAGTAGGTCTGGGAAGGGGCCTGAGATGCTTCAAACTAGGTAAGGGTGCAGCTGCTCCCTAAGACCACACACTGAGTAGGGAGGATTTCAACTCATTTGCCCTCCTCCAGCCTATTGGTGCAGCATTTGGGGTGTCTTGCCATGCTGCCTCAGTCTAGGGCTCAGGAGGCTTAAGTCCAGCTCTTGGTTCTGGCCAACCAGGTTTTGCCAATGGGCATAAGGATTGATGATCTCATCACTTTATGAGTCAGAAAAGCCACCAGGCCACTTGGAAAGTGAGGGCAGAGAGACCCAGACACTCTTCTGTGCCCATGCCTCCGGTCTTATCACACCTCCAGTTCTGTCTCCTGGGTGAGACTTTTCTAGTTTGCATTTTCACTTTAAAGCACTAGTGGTCACCTCCAGGTCAGGTCCTAATCCCTCCCAAGGTAATTGGCCTAAATGAGGTGAGGGCTGGACAATTATACAGCCGCAGGGGTCAACCCTCCCTTTGCCTCATGCCTCAGACAGAGCTCATTTTATTTCAGGTTTTACGGGGTGCATTTATTGTTGGCCTTTGGGTTGCTAGTGTCTCCCATGCCCAGTGTGGGGATTTTATGTGGATACTAGGTCTGATCGCCCTTTAGAAAGGTTCTGCTTTTAATTAAGTATTTTTCCTCCAGTGGAGCATGGGCTTTTGCATTTTAGTGCTTTTAAAAATAAACATTTATTATTAGCTTTTTAATTAGCTTTATTATTATATATCCATAATCATCTCCATGGCTAAGACTTCCTGTTCACTCTAAAGCCTCTGCTTGTTCAGCCTAGGAAAAGTCTGTATTTCTCTATAGAAGGTAAAAGAAAATCTCCCTCTTCTAGACCGCAGAAGCAAAAACACAGCCTTGCAAGCTGTGATGCCCTCCTTAGAAGGCCTTTTTTTGGTAGAAAATGAAATTATAGTATGAGTTTATTTTGGTGAAAAATAATTTGAAACCCATGCACAGTTTTTTCATAATATACTTTTTTTCATTAATTTCCATCCTTTGTATATAATTAGTTCTTGCAATTCAACAACAAAAAGGCAACTCAATTAAAAATAGACAAAGGATCTGAATAAATATTTTTCCAAGGAATAAGTACAAATGGTCAACAAGCACAAGGAAAGATAATCAACATCATTAGCTTTCAGGGAAATGCAACTCAAAGCACAACGAGACACCACTTTACATTTACTAAGATGGCAATAATAAAAAAGACAGATAATAACAAGTGTTGACAAGGATGTGGAGAAATCAGAACTCTTAAATACTGCTGGTGGTACAGCCAATTTGGAAAGCAGTCTAGCAGTTCTTGGAACACATACAGAAATGGCACAGAAATATACTCCCAAATATAATATATAATACCCCAAAGTCCTTATAGTTCTTTTTCATAGGAATTCCCAGAGAGAAAGGCCAGAGTCTTGTATCTCCCTTTTTCTTCTCCAATACAGCTCCAACGAGATATGCCCTCCACAAAGCTAGTTGGATTCCCCTATTTCACCCATTCCCTTCTATCCAGACCCACCTGGCCACCCAACAGTTTTTCAGTGTCTTCTTATTTAGACTTATACTGAATTTTATAAGGCGACTTCAAAAATTTTATGGAAGGGACCAACAGATGGCATTAATGATTATTTTGCTGGACTCCTACATAACCGACCATGGTTCTAGTCCTGCACCTCGTGGCTTCAAACTCACACCGGGCACGTGTGTGTGCTTGCTCAAAATCCTGAAAGGAGATGAAGGAGAAGGGATTGTGGCATGGCCATCTCCCTGGGGAGTGATTTCTTGCTTTCTGTCTCTCTCTTTCTCTGTCTCTCCAGCGAACACACACACCCTGTAGCGAAAATCTCTCCTCAAAAACAAAACAAAACAAAACAAACAAAACCAAACAACTTCATTTTGGTGCAAAACTTTTTGAAATCTGTGCATAAAATTGTTTCCAAATATACATTTTTTTCATGATTTTTGGAAGACCCCTTCATACTTGTTTTCCATGTGTGTCTACTCTCGTTAATCAGATTCAGTCAGCACTCATTTACGCATTTATTCTATAGATATCTATTGAGTACAAAGTGTTAGATTCCATTGAAGACACTGCACATACAGGAGCAGTCACAGGAGTCATACTCTCTACCAAGATGGAGGATACAGTCTTATCTAGCCTTTGCTTATAGTCTATCTAAAATTACTTAATTATAATAATGGGAAATACTAGGGTAGGAAAATATAAGGGGGGGGGGGGGCATGATTGATAAGGAATTGCACACTTCTCAAGGCCAACACCAAGTTTTATTCTTTGAGCCAAAGGATCTTCTTGGCTTTACTATAGAACTAGAATCTATAATGGAGTAGGCAGGCCCCAGGGACAGCCTGCTAGTGTCCTAGCATAATCAGAAGCTGTGGGCTCACCTATGAGGCCTCTTCTCTCATTTCCTGTGCCAAATATGTGTTGTAGACTCTCAGCTTACACTTGCTCTTCTGTATTCTCTGTCCCTCTGGGGCTGAAATCCTGTGGACTCTATCATCCAGATTCTTGTTCTTTTTTTTTTTCTTTTTTTTAAAATTTTTGCCATTGGTCACATGTGATGTGTGCTGTGCTCACCAGAGAGAGATTGAGAGAAGGAAACTGAGAAATCACACCCCGACCTTCAGGGGATGGCTTAGCCACAGTTCTTTCTCCTCCATTCTCTTTTTGGAATTTTAGGCACGTGTGCACATGCAACTGGCATGATTTTTAAGTGTCTGGGTCCAGGATTCAAACTGTAGTCACCCACGTGGAAGTCTAGTGCCTTAACCACCATGCCGCCTGCTGGTCCCATATCACTCAGATTCTTTATCAGTCAGGATCCAGACAGATTCTGTCGAAATGCAGCATTCTCGAAGGTTAGAAGCCAAAGAGAAGCTTAGAAGCCTGGGTCTCCTGTCATAACTGGGCAGCAGCCCCACTAGTATTAGTGTTATTGGCCTAGGTCTCTGATTAGCCCTCTAAGTTTGTGCTTCCAGTAATGAGAGCGGTGAATTTTGGTGCACAGATTCCATCATAGGGGTATGCATGTTCTCAGTCTCTGAGTAACATTCATTTCCCATTTTGCTATTTCAACTCCAAAATTCTTGTAAACAAGAATATTTTAAATCAAATCCTTCCCCATTTAAAAATCTAGAGTGTTTTCTGTATTCCTGATAGGACATAGATTGCTAGGCCCACCAAGAACAAATATTTGGCCACACATTAACCAATTACTGTCACAAACATTTCTTAAACATCTTTAAAATCCACCTTTCCTCTGTTCCTTCTGTAATTTACATGCACTTAGCCTGAAATGTATTTTCGATGCAACTCAAATAGTATTCTCTAAGCACTAGTTTGCTCTTTCTCACTCTGTCTCTGTCCTGGCTCCCTTTCCCTTTCCCTTTTCTCTCCCACCTTCAAAACTGATCTTCCACATAACATCAGAGAGGTAACGTAAGAAAGTAAACCATTTATGAAATGCTCTTGTTTAATATACCACATAAGATTGGATTTGGATTTCGGCTCTAGCTGAGATGGAGAGACAGGGACTGGATAGAACCTCCCATTTGAAACAATGAGAAATCAAAATAAATTAAATGAAGCAATAGTCTTTAAGATATTGGACATCATGGGACCAGCAGGTAGCGTAATGGCTATGTCTCTGGACTCCCACATAGACGACGGTGGTTCGCGTCCCAGACCCAGTGGCTTAAAACTCACGCCAGGTGCGTGTGCGTGCATGCCCAAGATCCCGAGAGGAGAATGGTGGAGAAGGGATTGCGGCATGGTCATCCCCCCTGGGGGGTGATTTCTTGCTTTCTGTCTGTCTCTCTCTGTCTGTCTGGCGAGGGCACGCGCCCTATAGCAAAAACCTCTAAAAAAAAAAAAAAAAAAAATATATTGGACATCAGATGACCAACAATAACAACCTCTGAGAGATAGGAAATAAATTACATGAATTTTACAATCGCTTCAGCTTGCTGTCTTCAGAATATTTTCAGATCGGTGTACAGGAAATGTGAATCACAGGGAGAGCCTAGAGAACTCTCTAAGTTGAAAAGATGATGCAGAGAGTCAGGGAAGACAAAGGTAGCTATTATTCACAGATCAGAGTACCAGAGAGTAGAGAACTGCACAGAGAAAATTAGAAATCTGTGGAGACTCTCCCTTGAGTATTCAGCCAAGCATTGATCAATACATGCTTATGAAAAAACTAATGGAGGCCAGGGAAAGAACTACCTAAATGATTAGAGGAATTAGTACTGGGAACTCACACAGTGCTAGGAATAGTGTCTGTTTCCACCAGCCAGAATGACAAGCTTATAATTTATAGGACACTAGGTGAAGTACTCTAAAGGATCTTGCCTCAGTAGAGAAAACTAACTGTAGACAAAAATGATACTTCTTAAATCAAGACCCAAAAGAATTAAATTTATCCCAAGAAAAGCTAAATAACATTTATAAAGCACAAAAATGTCTGATAAGGTAAAACCCACAATATGGACATCCAATAAAAAATTACCAGGCATGCAATGAAGAAAAATTGTACCCATAACGTGGAAGAAGATTAATTAGTTAAAACTGACCTAGAGCTGACACAGATATTGAAATTATTATATAAAATTATAAAAATGATTATCAGAGCAGTATTCCATATATTAAAATAATAACTAGAGACATAAAAGATAGAAAAAAAAGAGTCAAATCAATCTTTCAGAAATGAAAACCACATGTAGGAGATAAAAGATTTAGTGAATGGGAGTAACAAAAAATTGGACATTTCAAAATAAATTAGTAAACTTGAATAAATAGCCATAGGAAGTCTCCAAAATGAAGTATACAGGGAAAAAAGAATATTTTTTAAATGGCCATTGTATCTGAAGGCTATAAGACCATTTCAAAGGGCCTAATGTATGTGCAATGCGAGTCCCTGAAGAAGAGGAGAGAAAGAAGGTAACACAAAAAAAAAATGTTTGAAGAAACAGTGGCTGAAAACTTTCCAGATTTGAGTAATATAAAACCGTAAATAGAAGAATCTTAATGAACACCAAGCACAAGAGACACGATGAAAACTATACCAAGATACATCATAAATACTTGCTTGAAAGCAATGATTTAAAAAAAAAAAAAAAACAAAAAAAAAAAAACAAACTTAAAGCAGCTAGAGGACAGGCCCAGCAGGTGACATGGTGGTTAAGGGCACCAGACTCCCACATGGCCAACCGCAGTGTGAGTCTCAGACCTGGTAGCTTGCTTGCTCTTTCTCTCTCTCTCTCTCTCTCTCTCTCTCTCTCTCTCTCTCTTTTTCTCTCTCACTCTGCCCCTCTCTGGTCAAATTAAAAATAAATAAACAAATAAATATAGCTAAATAAAATAATTATTTAAAAAAAAAGAAAAGAAAAGCAGCCAGAAAGAAAAAAGAATGTTACAGAGAGAAAAAGAAAATATTATGGTAGAGTCCTCATCAAAACTACAGGCAAGAAAACTACACTGTCTCAAAAATACTGAATGAAAAAACAACTATCTATTTAGAATTATATGTCTAGCAAAAATATTTTTGTCAAAATATTTGAAGATTTTAGGATGTGAAATATTATTAATAGGGAAAATTGAGTATAGAGGATATGAGTATAGTACTATCTTACTATACTCACTACAATTTTTCTGAAAATCTGAAACTGTCCCAAAATATAAACCTTAGTTTAAAAAGGAAATAAAGACTTTTTTCATACATACAAGAGGTGAGAGAACATATACATTATAAAATTTTTTTAAAGGAAGTCATTTGGGGAGAAAGAAGTGATACAAATAGAAAATATGGATCCACACAAAAATATGAATGGTAAGAGAAACTGTAACTACATGGATAAACAAATACAATTTTTCTTCTTATTTAATTATATAAGACTCACTTATAAATTGGCACAAAAAATTTGAATATATGTAACTTTCTGTCTTTCTACATGGTGTTCCCTTGGCATGAATGTTTCTACCTGTTTACTCATCCCTACTTACCTGATTAAATTCTGTTTATCTTTCTAAACCTTTCTTAGTCTCTACCTCCATTATGAGGCCTTCTATAACTAAGTCCAGATCAAGTTTTTTCTTCTCTGTATGATTACAATAATTTTTAAGTGTGTTTGTTTTTGCTTGTATCAGAACATATCAAATTGTGCATATAGTTTTTCTGCTTTTCCCCAGAAAGACAGGATTTAAAAATTATATTATTATAATTAACAATATGAAGGGATCTTCAAAAAGCTTATGGAAAATGTGTATTGTAGAAAAACTATGTACATATTTCCTTACTTTTTTGGACCAAAATGGAAGTGGTACTTTAATTCCATTTTCCATGAACTTTTAAAGCCCTTTTGTACATGCCATTATTTATTTATTAACAAAAGCTATCATTTATTTATTATACACCAAATATTACTACATTTTTTGATGTAGAAATAATTTTAAGAAACACTTGGATAGTAACTATTACCTTTTGGATTTGGGTATAATAATACATAGAAAAAGCTCCCTAAATACACCAAGTCTTTGGTGTATTAAGAGAAAATGAACATTATTAGAAACTGTATATTTTCAAAATTTTTGACTCCAGACTAAACTTGTACTTTAATTTCATTTTTCCAAAAACTTTCTGAAGTATTCACATTTATTTAGAAGAGGATCTTAAGGGTAAGATAATATGTCTTCACTAAATGAAATTCATTTAACAAACTCACAAATCACTAATTTTTCAAATCAAACTAGGTAATATACAAATAACATTTATCTCTATATAATAATCATTGAGTATTAGAAAACATAAACCTATTTTCTGCCTTTCTTCAAATTTTATTTTTAATATTACTACAAGGTAAGGATGTTGACTATGTGACTCTTTTGGGTGGCCCCAATCAGAACTGTCTCCCAGTGAATCAGCTAACAAAGCAAGAACCATCCTGTGACCTCTTGTCCCATCAATGAGAATAAATTACCCCATTCAACAAGGAAGAGTATTTTTCATTCATTGATCCTTGTAGCCATCCAATAATCTGGATTGCCTCTTGCACTTAATCTTTCGCTTCAGAAGGAGAAACTGTCCTCACAAAGGGACATCCACTGTGCATCTCACAAACTTTGCATTTGATTTATCTGTGGCAAGCCAAGGAGAAAAACTAGATTTTTCATCTAGCATGCCCTTAAATCTTGTGAATTCTCATCAACAGCATCATTCTCACAAGGAAAAAGTGATTTGATCAAAGACTCAGTCTAGGCTGCTTAGTAATTTCTTCCTAATGTCCTTTTTGGCTTGGCTAGGTGGATCAAAAAGTTTGATTAACTTTTCTTGTTGCAGAAGTCCTAGATTATTGAACTAGAAATGAAAACAATTTTTCTCCCTCAGTCAGGGAAAAAGAAAAACGTTTGCCAAATCATTATATATAACAGATTGTAGCGGAAAGGTGCTTAGGAAAATGCCGAAGGCAGGCAGTTACCACACAACACCAAGAAGGCAAAACTTAATTGGCATGGCAAGGAAAATTTGCCATGTCTTCCCTAACTATGAGCTCTTGTCCCTGAAGGCTAACATCATGAGAGGTTGTCAGCTAGGTAGCTAGGAAAATTACATGCAAATTGACATCATGGATGTCAAGGGCACATTAATACTTGCTGATGGAACTGAGTTCTTATTTCAGTTGAGTCATACATGGCAAGACCTTATGAAAAATTCTTTCCCTTGTAAATCCAGGACCGTTGAGGCAGCTCCATTTGATGAATCCAGGAACATGTTGAGGAACTCTGAATTTTCAACCCAAAAGACCCAAGTGGGAGGTGCATAATGAAAACAAGTCCAAACTATATAAATCAAGGTCATAGATGACAAAGGTCAACCTAGGAGTTTCTTCTTCAGCTTTCTCCCCATAAATGGACTATTTGGAAATACTTCCTACCGATCCAATCGTGTTCATTAGGTAATAATTAAATTGTTTCCTCACTTAGAATTCCAGGAAGAATTTCATCTTAATGTTATAATTAACCAGTGTCCTTCCTCTCTCTCACGTCTTCCTTCCTTTCCTCCTACACTCAAAAAGAACTTTGTGGACTACAGGCTGTAAGCCAGCCGTCTTCATGGAATAAAATAGATGTAGAGACCCAGGTTCTGATGCTCATTGGGCAATTTACTACTTCACTTTACAAAGAAAATACTCAAAATTTTGTATAGTCAGCAGTTTAGCTTGCCAGTGTTTAACAGAACACCTGGAATATACCAAGTGCTTAATAAATATTTCTTAATATTTCTAATATCATTTGCATTTGTCTCATATCAGGAGGTTTGGGGAGAGATAAAGGATATAGATGAAAAGGATATAAAGTTTATAAAATCATTTCAAAAATTTTAAAACACTGGTAACAAATATAGTCATTTTAAATTTGTAGAGCTAAATATCTGAGTCTTCATAGCAAAGAAAAAAGAACTAAAAGCCTTAATATATTTTAAAATATTAGAAGAGTACATAAAAAAAGAGAAAAGAACAGAAAGAACAATCACTTTCTAGCTTCTGACTATATGTATGCATGAAGAAAGGCCTAAGGAGAATTGTTGCTGTTACTAGTAATATCTAATATTTATTGAACACTTTCTTTAAAAAAAAAAAAAAATTGCTAGAGAGTACATGCACTCACCAGAGAGAAAGTGATAAAGCGTTTCCCAGTTGGGATGGCCATGCCACAATGGCCATTCTACAATCACTTCTTCTCTATCCTCCTTTTGTGACTCGGGGCATGCACACACATGCACCCAGTAGGTTTCTCAAGCCACCTGGTCTGGGACTTGAACCAGGCAAGTCAGCCTTGTGGGATCTGGCTGCCTTAAACACCACACCACTGGCTGACTATATTGAGTACTTTCTATGTTTAAGTTACTATTTTAATGATTTTTATTCTAAGTAATTGTGGATCTTGTCTCATTTAAACCTCATGGGAACTTCATAAGGTAGGCATTATTGCAGTATTATTCCCTTTGCCAGACAAGACACAGGAAGCTTAAGAAATCTGACCAAATTAGGGCTGGCCATTGTGATGCAGTGCTAACATGACATTCCATGAGGCTACGTCCATATAAAGGACAGGAGTTTGGTTCCCAGGTTAATTTGTATATGCTAGGCACGTGCATACCAGGGATTCTGGCTGGCCAGGGAGACAGCAAGGAGGTTTGTAACATGAGACCATGTAAAGGATGCCTGTCTCTTGGGACTAGCAGATGGCATAATGGTTATGTTGCTGGACTCCCACGTGGTCAGCTGCAGTTGGAGTCTCAGACCTGGTAGCTTAAAACTCACATGCAAGCATGCCCAAGATCCCAGAGAAGAATGGAGGAGAAAGGATTGCAGTGTGGCCATCTGCCAGGGGGAGGAGTGGGGGGGGGCGTGATTTCTCATATATTGTCTCTCTGGCAAACACATGCACCCTATAGCAAAAATCTCTCTTAGAAAAAAAAAAAAAAAAAAAAAAAGAAAGAAAAGAAAAGGAAGAAAAATGCCTCTCTTTCTTTGTCTTTCTCTTTTACGGAATAAATAAATAATCTTTAAAAGAGAAGAAATTTGAACAAGGCTACCTAACTAGTAAGTAGTCAAGCCAGAATGTGTGTCCAATCCAATCAGAAAGAGACAGAAATATAGCCAAAAACAAGTCAAGTCCACATATGTTTCTGTCAAATCTAATTATGTAATTGAGCTAGATTTTTTTTGTATCGACATAGTTAGGGTTCATCCATAAATGCAGCATTACTCAGTTCATGTAAAAATTGAGACTATGAGCAAGATTTCATCCACATCAATCATTAAGAAAATTTCATTGTTTTCCTAAGAAATAGATATTTTCACAAATACCACTTTAACCATCCACAGTTTTTGACTCTAGCTTTTCAAAACAGTTGCATCACTCCACCATAAGGGGATTCTAATGCCATTTAAGTATCAGTCTCTCTTCTCTAGGTCCAAACTGAAATTCATAGACAATTCATTGAATCATGTGGATCTTAGTTTCCTTGTTTGTAAGACGAGAATAAACACACTTAGCCCACTATATTGTTGTAAAGACTTGGTGAGATAACGTAAAAACTTGTAAATGATATTTACAATAAGCAACTCAAAGGATGTGCCTAGATCTCATTTACCGAGAATTTGGAGTTAGTTCAATGAGGGCTGGGCTTAGCCAAGCCTTTTCCAAAGAATGAATTAAGTATTTCAAGGAAATACTCTTTCAAGCACCTCAAAACTTAGAATACTGTAAAATTAAAAGTAATGGTATATTTTATCCTTTTGTGATAATATTCAACTACAACTAGTTGGAGAGTCTTCATTTGTATACTTTTAGGTTGTACCATTAATGACTATTCCAAGTGCATTTTCTCTTTTTATTGACGTGTAAAAATTGTACATACCCATGGGATAAAATATGAATTTTCAGTACAAGAATACAATGCATATTGATCAAATAAGGTCAATTAGTATATTCATCATCTCAGCCAGTTGCCATGACTTTATGTTGGAACACTCAGAAATCCTCTTTTTTTTAGTAATTCTGAAACATACAGTAAATTGTTATTAACTCTATTCACTCTAATATATTTTATGGCACTAGAAATTGTTCCTCTTATCTGTCTGTGATTTGTTTCCATTAATCAACATCTCTTATTTCCTTCCTTCATCTCCTTCATGTTTATTTATTTAGAAGAGGTTTTTGCTATAGGGCACGTGTACTCACCAGAAAGACAGAGAGAGACAGAGCAACAGAAAGTGAGAAATCACCCCCCGGGGGGGATGGCCACACCACAATCCCTTCTCCTCCATTCTCCTCTTGGGATCTTGGGCATGCATACACAGCACACGTGCCCAGCGTGAGTTTAACCCACCAAGTCTGGTACTTGAACCGCGGTCGACTACATGGGAGTCCAGCAACATAGCCATTACGCCAACTGCTGGTCCCTCGAGTATGTTTATTTTATACAATACTACAATGCAGATTTTCACTAATCGAGACTGAACTCCCTCACAATCAATTCAGATCAATGAGGTTTTAAAACAAATCAAGTAATCCTGAAGAGCACATCACCACCCACCCAGCAGATATAGAGGCAGCTGCCATATTGACACAAGCCTGGCAATGCACACTGGGACCAGCCCATCAAAATGTGCCACGTTGGCTTTTATAGACCTCATGATGGAACACAAACACACTGACAAACTCGTGGCAAGAAGTTTAAGAACAAATCAGAACATACACAGTGAGAGTATGTGGGAGACTGCTCTAATTCTCATTTTTAAAGTAATTGTTTTCCTGAGTTAAAAGATAATACAAAGAAAGATTTTCCAAATTCAAGTAGCCAGAAACAGGTAAGCAGACTTGAACAGGATACCATTAATCTACCCTTCTATAACCACTAACTATAGGACTACAACATGTTCTTTGTGTGCTGGGGGTGGGTTGTGTGTGCATGTGTTTCTGTATGTATACATATACAATGAATATTTATATAGTCAATATACACGTACATATATAAATACAAGAATATATATTTTTTGAAGAGGTTTTTGCTATAGGGTGCGTGCGCTCGCCAGACAGACAGAGAGAGACAGGGAGACAGAAAGCGAGAAATCACCCCCCGGGGGGGATGGCCACACTGCAATCCCTTCTCCTCCATTCTCCTCTCGGGATCTTGGGCACACACGCATATGTGCCCAGCATGAGTTTTAACCCACCGGGTCCGGGACTCAAACCACAGTCGACTACGTGGGAGTCCAGCGACATAGCCATTATGCTAACTGCTGGTCCCAAGAATATTTTTATTTTTTAAGTGAAAGCTGGATCATGTTGCATAAATGATTCTATAGGTTGCATTGGCCATTTAGTAATCAATGTTAGAGTGATTTTTCTATCTTGGGATGTTTGGACAGCATATAGGAATTGGTTGGGGTGCAGGTTAGATATTCATTACAGAGTTGGTTGAATAGGAAAGGTCTAGGTGAGGAGAAAAGAGCCTGAGCTGGATAAAATATGCAGAGGATATGAATATGAGATGATTTTCAAAAAGAAAATGTCCATTTTATAAGAGCACCAGGAGAAAGGAGGATGGTAAGTGGACTAAAGAGCAATCATTCAATTCCATGCCCTCACCCCAGAATTTAGATCTGAGCTAACTAGTTTAAAACAATAGTAGAGTTTTAACATATTAGTTTTGCTTTCACCAGGGAAATGGCGACATGACAAAGGATGGGTGCCATCCCCTTAACAGTCCCAGACTGCGCCCACTTCAGTGGAAAATAAGTCAGAGTAGAGGGGAGGAAGGAAAGGAGGGAAAAGCAACTTACTGTTTCTTGTCAGTGAACACAGTGGAAATGGGTTATGTTAGCTCCAAAAAGACTCAAGTCCTTTCTGCACTAATTGCATTTCAGTGTTAAGAAGGAGATGGGATTTTGTGGCTCTCTGTTGGCTTCCGCTATTAGCTGAGAAAGAGCCCGAGAATTTTTTTTTTAATAGAGACTCTTCTGTAAAGAAAGCAGGGAAACAATAGCTAGCTGTCACCGCCAGCTGATATCTACCTTTGATCAGCCAAATGAATGTTGCAGGCATTTCTTATAGAAAGGAGATTGCTTATCGATCTATATCAAAATATGCATGCTAATCCTGGGCAGCAGAGAGTATTTTCAAGTGGAGTTAATAATCTGATTGCTGCCCTGTCTGGAGCAATTCTCTGAACTCGGAGCTCTAATCAGTCCAGGGTCTTGCAGTCAAATGTACTTTGCTGTTTAAATTTGGATTTGTGACATTGATTGAGGAGCCCTTGTAAAGGTGTTGACAAATCAAATTGTTTGTTCCAGTAGTGTTTTGCCAGAGATCAAGTCCAAAGTAATACGCAGTGAATTTGTTCATTACTAGTAGGGTGAAAGGAATGATAAAATTCACCTGCATCATTATCACAGACACAAGCCCAATAAAAGATATGTTCTGTCTGAAGAAAATGTAGTTTTGTGGGCACTCCTGTGAGTTCTACAAAGGAGTGGCCCTTCTAGACCCAGAGGATATTAGATATGTTTTCAGAAAGATAGGCAAATCCATTTATTCCACTCTTAAGATCACAGCACTTTGTTTATTTAGTTGGAAAACAAACGAAAAAGATGGGCAGATAGACGTCATGCATTATTTGAAGACGCCCTTAGGCATGTTGGACCTGCAAAGAGAGGAAGCAGACAAAGTTGAAAGGCAGCTGCATCCTCAAGGTGGGCCCCTATTTGCTGGAGAATTGGTGGACCATCTCTACATGTGTCCAACAGCCATTGGAGCCAGCATGAGTGAAACAGCTTTGAAGGTCTTTAGGTCTTAATTCTGCCAGATCTGCTATAAGGCTGACTTGGCAGGTATTGTAAGGACAGGCCATAGGACACAGGGTGGTCTTAAGTTGGGTTTTCCCTTATCCCAGCAGCCGACCTATGTGTAGGATGTGAGTGCAAGTGGTTTACTTTGGAGATGATCTTGGAAGTATTGGTAGGAGAAGAGGAAGTAAAATAGGGAAGGGAAGAATCCAGGATAGGGCATATGAATGAGTAAATAACTGTTGTGGGTATCTGGTACTCAGTTTTGCTAGAGACAATGAAATAGCAGAAAAGTGAGGACGAGAAATAAACTTGGGAAAGAAAGAAAGGAGCTGAGAGATGGGAGAAGCCTCTCCTTGAGTAAGCCTTTAGGCTTGAATAAGTAGATTGAACAGGACATTTACAACTGATAATATTATTAATAACGATAATAGTATCAGCTAACATTTATTCCTAGCTTTGTGGACCAAACCCTTTCTTCATGTGTTTAAACAAACTATTTTAGTGTGTGTGTGTGTGTGTGTGTGTGTGTGTGTGTAAGAGGACAAAATATTTTAATCTGAAGCTCTAAAATTTAGTGCATCTAAAATTAATTTACCAGATTGCCTATGAAATAAGAGGACAAAATATATTCAAGAATAGATTATGCTAGAGTGGAAAATATTGCAGTGTATAATCTGTCACAAAGTTCCGTAATGTTTCATGAAAACCATTTCAATTATGTGTGGGGGATGTGTGTATGTGTTCACGTGTGCACACTAGGCCACAGTGTAAACTGCATTTCCCATGGCAAGTCAAGGATAGTCAGAGGGAGACTGCGATTTCTCAATGCTCTGAGGTTGGGGTTATTATTCCCATTTTACAGGTGAGAAAACTGAGACTCCACAATGTTTACCTACATAAGTTCCCAGTTCCCACAGCAAGAAGTGACAGGGACAGGGTTTAACTTCATTCACAGAATGTTTGCTCTCTCCAATAGCGACCGTAAAGCAATCAACAATTTGCAGCAAAGAAAATGTAAACCCTGTAACTTTCACGGAGAGCCAGCACTGGAAAGGCTCTGAGACCATCTGCTCTGCCAGAAGGCTTGCAACTGTTCTTTTCATGTTTGTAAGAAGAGTTTGGTAACAAAATCCATTTCATATCAAACTGGAAGACGGTACCCCTCAGTGTTATAGCATTGTTGATGTCGCTTTAATTTATAACATGGCAAATGGTTAGGCAGATGGCATTTAATATATTCTCAAACATAAACATGGGGCTTAAGTTGTATATGGTAGAGGTTCCTGCGCTTCCATAAACTCTGTAGGAGGTAAGTCTGTCTCTTCTCCCTCCCCCTTCTGCACATGAAAAGTGTTAACTGTTCAGAGACACAGGCAGAAGACACAGAATCGGCCCAGTTCACTGGAAGAGTTGTTAAGTGACTTATGTGATGAGCTCCCAACTCATCCCAAGGAAGGACTGGCCTTGACCCAAATATTTCATGTCTAACCTTAATGATAAAGGACAAAGTAACTTCTACCTGATAGAAGGGCCCTTATAGCCGAGTCTAGACACCTGGGAAGCTGGGTCCCTTCTCTGGACCTCACAAGTCATATCATTGTTTTTTAATTAATGGACTTTATTTTCTAACATAATTTTAGATTTACCAAAAAATTGAACAGTGTCCACAGTTTCTATATTGTTACGTACACACTATTCCCTCTATTATTAACATCTTACATTACCATAGTATATTTGGTACAATTAAGGAACCAACATGGGTATGTTATTGTTATCTAAAGTCCATACTTCAGATTTACTTAGTTTTTATCTGTTATTTCTTTTCCGTCCTGGGATCCTATCCAAGATGATGCATTGCATTTAGTTGTCATGTCTCCTTAGATTCCTCTTAGTTGTGACAGTTTCTCAGGCTTTCCTTGTTTTTAATGACCTTGACAGTTTTGAGGAATAATGGTCAGATATTGTGAACAATGTCATACTATGGGAATTTATGTGATTTTTTGTTTTCATGATTAGGTTGAGGTTATGGGTCTGGGGGAAGAGGATCATAGAGGAAAGAAGTTATTTCAGTCACATCATATCCCAGTATGGACATCATCATGTCTTATCAATGTTCATGTTAACCTTAGTCACTGGGTTTAGACAGTGTTTGTCATGTTTTTCCACTCTAAAGTCAATTTTTCTCCCCTCCTTTCCACTCTGTATTCTTTGGAAAGAAGGCACTGTGTTTAACCCACACTTAAAGAATGGAGAGTTATGTACTCCCTCCTTGAGGGTGGAGTATCTATTTCATTTATTTGGAATTCTTCTGCATAGGAGATTTGGTTCTTCTGCCACATTAATTACTTCAATTATTTATTTATATTGATAGGCATTCATGAGTATTTATTTTGGATTATAACTCAATACTGCTTCATTTACCTCCTTGCTCAAATTGTGTCAGCTTTCATCACTGGCTCATTTGACATCCTCCTATCAATGTGATGTGTTTTTGTGTGGAAGCACTGTCTTACTTTCTAGCGTTATGAGCCATTCCAAGCTCATCTGGTTTTATTTCTTGCTTCATTTCTAGAATCAGGCATTGCTTCAACATCTGTATTAGACACCAACATCTGGGGCAAGATATGTTTCTTGCTATTGAAGTATCATTGAATTTAGATTTTCTCTGCTGATAGAGCAGAGGACTGCATATGTATATACTAACCAAAGTACACATACTATAAATGTTTCTATGTGTAATTATTTATATCTTTTTTAAAGATAAAATGAGTTCCTTTGTTTGTTTTTTTAGAGGTTTTTGCCTTTAGGACATGTGTGCTGGCCTGAGAGAGACAGAGACAGTGAAAGAGAAAGTGAGAAATCACCCCCGCGGGGATGGCCATGCCACAATCCCTTCTTTTCCATTCTCCTGGAATCCTGGGAATGCACACACATGTGTGCAGGGTGTGACTTTCAAGCCACCTGGACTCAAACTGCAGTCAGCCATGTGAGTCCAGTGATGTATCTGCTACGCCATCTGCTGGCCCCAAGATAAAATGAATTCTTGTGTTCTCCAACTTTTATCCAGTACGATAAGGATCATTCTAGTCTCCTCTCTTCAGTTACGTAACCCCTCCATTACAATGTTCCAGTACACACACATATACATTGCATTATCTAATTAAAGTATGCTGTTATAACTCTTTATTTTAATTTGCAATTCCATTTTTTTAATTTGCAATTCCTTAATGACACAGAATGTTAAGTATTTGGAACCATTTTGTCTTCCATGTGCCAAAACAAAAACAAAAAGCAGAAAGGAAAAGAATTTAAGCACAGATCTTACATCTTTTTAAAAAATTGACTCGAATGAGGACCAGCAGATGGTGTAATGATTACGTTACTGGACTCCCACATAGTCAACTGCTGCTGGACCTGATGGTTTAAAACTCACATTGGGCATTTGTGCGTGCATGCCCCAAATCCCAAGAAGATAATAAAGGAGAAGGGATTGTGGCATGGCCATCCTCTCCAAGAAGTGATTTCTCACTGTCTCTCTGTATCTCTCTGTATCTCTCTGTCTCTCCGGCAAGTACGTATACCCTATAGCAAAAATCTCTCTCAGCAAAAAAGAAAAGAAAAACATTAGTTCAAATGGATCACAGATGTACACATATCTATAAATATAAAAACACATTATGTTGAACATTTTTATGCTTATTTTTCATCTTTACATTTTCTTTGGTGAGATAACTGTTCAGATCTTTCACCTATTTTTTAATTAGACTATTTTATTATTGAGTTTTT
The DNA here is from genome assembly GCA_026018925.1 of Tupaia tana. Taxonomy (NCBI): domain Eukaryota; kingdom Metazoa; phylum Chordata; class Mammalia; order Scandentia; family Tupaiidae; genus Tupaia; species Tupaia tana. The sequence goes on from JAKSZU010000018.1 coordinate 35,230,637, forward strand.
AAAAGTTCTTTATATGTTTTGTAAAGGTTTTCTCACAATCTGTGGCTTGTCTTTTTACTTTCTTAACAGTCTCTTTTGCAAAGCAGAGGTTTTTAACTTTAGTGAATTTCAACTTACCAATTTTTTTAAATTGTGCTTTTGATTCAGTGTCTAAAAACTTATCCCCAAACTTAAAGTCACTAGATTTTTTTCCTATATTATCTTATAAAAGTTTTATAGTTTTAGTTTTTCATATAGGTCCATGATCCATTTTGAGTTAATTTCTGTAGCAGATGTCAGGTCTGTGCTTAATTTTTTGTGAACATGGGAGACAAATAATTTCAAGCTTCATTAGTTGAAAAGACTACGGGGCCAGCAGGTGGCATAATGGTTATGTCACTGGACTCCCACATAATTGAATGTGGTTTAAGGCCTGGACCTGGCAACTTAACACTCATGCTGGGTACGTGTGTGTGCTTGCCCAAGATCCCGAGAGGAAAACAGAGAAGATACTGTGGCCGTGGCCATCCCCTCTGAAGGGTGATTTCTTGCTTTCTATCTTTCTGTCTCTCTGGCAAGTGCATGTTCCCTATGGTAAAAATATCTCTCTTTCAAAAAAAGAAAAATGAAAGAAAAGAATAGAAAAGACTATCCTTCTATCTTTTCTACATTGAATTGCCTTTGCTTCTTTGTCGAAAGTCAGTTGACTATGTTTGTATGGGTCTTTCTGGGCTCTATACTCTGTTCCATTTATTTAGGTGCCTATTCTTTTTCTAATGTCATATTGTCTTGATTACTGTAGGTTTACGGTAAGTCTTCAAATTGGGTAGCAAAAGTCCTCCATTTAAAAATTTTTCATTCTTGTGTTGACTTTTCTGAGTCTTTTACTTTTTCATATAAACTTTAGAATTGATTTGTCTATATCCATACAATAGCATAGTGGAATTTTGATTGCTATTGTGTTGAATTTATAGATCAACTGTGGAAGAACTGACAAATTAGCAATATTGAGTCTTTTTTTTTTTTTTTTGAGAAGTTTTCGCTATAGGGCGTGTGCGCTCGCCAGACAGACAGACAGAGACATAGAGACAGTAAGTGAGAAATCACCCCCAGGGGGGATGGTCACGCCGCAATCCCTTCTCCTCCATTCTCCTCTCGAAATCTTGGGCACGCACGCACACGCGCCCGGTGTGAGTTTTAAGCCACTGGGTCCCGGACATGAACCGTGGTCGACTACGTGGGAGTCCAGCGACATAGCCATTACGCTAACTGCTGGTTCCCAGCAATATTGAGTCTTTTAACATATAACTTTTTAAAAACCTGATTTACTAGGCCATAATTGGCAGGCAATGTTTAAAGTATACAGCTGATAAAGTTTTGATACAGATATACACTGCTGAAGCCACCATCACTGTCAATATAACGAAGAAAACATCACACTTTTTCTTCACGTCTCTCTGGTATTTCTCCTATCTCTCTGTTACCACCAGCCCCAGAAAACCAGTGATCTGATTTTTACTATATATAAGCTTGCATTTTGTATGATGTGATATAAATGGAGTCATATAGCATATACTCTTTGTGTTCTGATATATTTCTACTCCATATGAGATTCACAAATATTTTATGCATCCATATTTTATTCTTTTCTATTATTGAATAATGTGAAGCATGTAGTTGTTTTACAATTTGTTTTTCTATTTATCTGTTTATGGACATTGGATTGTTTCAGCTTTCAGCTATTATGAATAAAGCTGCAATGGGCCCAGTCAGTGGCATAGTGGTTAAGACAACTGAATCCACATGACCAAATGCACAGTTGGAGTCTCAGACCTAGCAGCTTAAAAATGCTGTACATGCATGCCAAAATCCTGAAAGGAGGGAGAGATGGAGAAGGGATTGCAGTGTGACTATCCCCCCGTGAGGAGAGCTTTCTGTCTTTCCCATCTCTCTTTTCCTCTTTCTAGAAAGTGCATGTGCCCTCTAGTAAATTTCTAAAATAGCTAAAAATAAAAAATAAATAATGCTGCAATGAACATTTATAGACACTTTTTGTGTGGATATATGCTTTTTTATTTTTCTTGGGTAAATACTTGGGAGCAGAATAACTGAATCATATGGTAGACATAACTTTAACATTTTTAAAAGCTGCAAAACTGGGACCAGCAGATGGTGTAATGGTTACTGGACTCCCACATGACTGACACTGATTCGAGTCCTGGACCCAGAAGCTTGAAAATCATGCTAGGCATGTGTGTGCTCATGCCCAAGATCCTGAGAGGAAAATAGAGGAGAAGGGATTGTGGTATGGCCATCCCCCCAGGGGGTGATTTCTCACTGTCTCTCTGACTCTGTCTCTCCAGTGAGCACACATGCCCTATAATCAAAATCTCTTAAAAAAAAAAAAAAAAAAACCTGCCAAACTGTTTTCCAAAATAATTACATCCCCACCAGCGTGCATTAGAGCTCCAGTTCCTCCACATCCTCACCAACACTTGTCATAGTTAGTCTTTTCAATTGTAACCATACTAACAAGTACATGATGCTACCACCATGTATTCTTAGTGTGCATGCCCAGTGGTCTTTGAGTGCTAGATGTTTTTCCATTCTGGCAAATACTCTTAACTTTTATTCTGAAATGTAGTTATTTGAAAACAGTTTGTTGAATGTGAGCCCTGATTGTATTTGATTTGTTAAGTACTTAAGTACAAGCTACTTGCTCCCTATTCCTGAGTCAAAACCTTCCTGAGTACTCTACCCAGTGCCCCCTGAATGGTGTGTTTTTCCCATCTGGACTGTGGTAACATGCACTATTTCTAGCCCTGAGTGAACACTCAATAGTCTTCCCTAAAGTCCTTTCGAAACGTTCCTTACCAGCCTCAGGTAATCTTCTTGCTTGCATGCACCAATTACTATTCTGCTGAATATTCAAAGGGCCTGAAAAATCTCTAGGCTTCTCTTTCTGTGCATCTCTTCCTTCTGTTACTCTGTCATGTGGAACTTGCACCTTTAGGTGTCTGAACTTCCCTTTCTCTAATTCAGGGGATCTACTGAACTCTCCTTCAGTTATTTTCTCTGTCCAATGTCCAGAAAATCTCTCAAGTCAGTAAGCAAGCTGAGGTCATCACGTCTGTAACTCCATCTTGATCCCTCTTAAGCTATCTTGGACACCTGTCTATCAGTCATATGATTTTGAACAATAATAATGACATGGTGGCTATCATTTAAATGACATTTACCCTGAAAGCAAGCATATGTTCTGCTTACTTTGCAGTCTTCAACTTCCTTTTATGAAAATGGATATCACAATTTCAGTTCTGTTCCTCATGGATATTGTGAGGACTAATTGGGGTAATAGGTAAGAAGGCTCTTTTGCAGCACATGGTGGTAATAATGGTGGTCAAAGTCAGCGCTCTCTTTATCAACACAATGTGATTCTTACCTTCAAACACCAAGGTTCTCAAAACTGCAGTGCATAAAGATCACTTGGGAACTGAATCTAAAATATGACTCAGTGAGTCCCAAGGTACAGATTCCTGTGTTCTTCTGATTCCTCAGATTTTCCCTTGACTTAAGAACCCCAGATAATTCTAATGTACACAAGGACTGCACTTTAAGAAAGTTATCCCACCATTCCTTTGAAACTTAAGAATTTTCTACATTAACCAGTTCATTTTTGAGCCCTAGAGTATTAGACCATTGTGAAGTGCTAATCAAACGTTGGGGTCACAAACTCTATTGCCCAGGTGAACTTTATATTTATTTATTCATTTATTTATTTGTTTGTTTGTTTGTTTTGGAGAGGTTTTTTTTTTTTTTTGCTATAGGGCACTTGCACTCGCCAGAAAGACAGAGAGAGACAAAGAAACAGAAAGCAAGAAATCACCCCCCAGGGGATATGGCTGTGCTGCAATTCCTTCTCCTCCATTCTCCTCTCAGGATCTTGGGCATGCATGCACACGCACCTGACATGAGTTTAAGCCACCGGATCTGGGAATTGAACTGCGGTTAACTACATGGGCGTCCAGCAACATAGCTGTTATGCCAACTGCTGGTACCCCAGGTGAACTTTATAATAGGATAGGGAGGATAAGTGAGGGTAAGTTTCAATGGCCATTGAGAAACATGGGAGTAAAAGTGTCTGCTATTCCATAGCTCCATAAAGTTAAATCTGGCTTGAGATTAAACAAAATGTGTATCTGTGGAAGAGAGAAAGAAAAATGAGGAGAAAAGAGGTTTCCCCTACCTACTAACTAGCCAATAGAAGTAATAGATGTTGAAATTGCCTTTTGGTGGCAATTCTCTCTCTCTTCCACAGTGAATACTGTGTCTTGAATGAAATTAATCTTCTCTAAGATTCAGAAGTGGCTCTAGTTTATCTAAGTCAGTCAAAGTAACACTATTACCTTTTTGCACCATGATTGGTTCATAGTTTGCCAATCCTCTGGAAAGGCTGGCCTCGAAGACTGAGAAAGTCAAATGCTTCTTCCACTCACATCATCCCTACTCTGGGCCTTATCTGTTATCATTGTCATGACTTTTCTGACAACCCAATATTATTTAGATTTCCATAGAGGTAGACCTGATACACGTAAAATGGGAAGGTAAAGGCTATCTAAATAATCTGAGCTTTTCTCTAACCTCAGCTTTCTCTACAATGATTCTAACACTCGAGGTAACCAAGTCACATGCAGCCTTTCACCCACCCTCTTCATGGAACATCATGAGTTTATCATGTTCTCTTAGTGTAGTTGGACTGCATTCTTCCCCACCTCAATCCCCATCCCCCAACTTCCACTTGTGCCAAGTTTAGCTCACTGTAGCTTTAATGTGAGAGATTTCCAAAGTGCAGTATATGCAGACACAAAGACCAAGCAAGTTCATTTCAGATTGTATGTTATCAACTCCAAAGATGGCCTCCAATGATTTCCACTTCCTGGGAATCACACCCTTTGATTATTCCCTCCCCCTAAGTATGGGCTGAGACAATGTGACTTGTTTCTAAGGTGTTTGGATATCTCTTCCAGGATGTTGTTGGTTACAAAGGTTGAGACTTTGTCTTTTCAGTGTTCCCATTCTCACTCTTTACCAGATCTAGTTATTAAAACCAGCTGCCTTGTTGTGCACCATCTGGCAAGGAACTGAGGGTCACTTCAAGCCAACAGCCTGTGAGGAACTGAGGCTCTCAGTGTGAAAGCCTGGGAGAAACTTAACCAGGCCATCAGTCAATGAGTGAGCTAGAAAGCAGGTCCTTACCCAGTCTATACTTGAGACCACAAATGCGCCATCCTATACTTTGACTTTAGCCTCATGAGCAACTTTGAGCCAGAGGCCTTGACTAAACTGCCTGAATTTATGACCCACAGAAACTGAGAGATAATAAGTGTTATTGTTTTAAGTCATTAACTTCGGGGATCATTTATTATACAACTAATAAATAATATTTACATAGGCAAAAATGTTTTCTTTATTCTTTGCTTTTTATTTCTTTCTTTTATGAGAGAGAGAGACAGGAACCTTCAACAGGATTCTCATGCCACTCTGCACCCCCAGTCTTACCTGCCCTGGATCACAAGCAAGCCATATGCACACCCACTCTGCCCAGGGAGGCCTTTTGATACAAACCCAGGACCTTCTGGTATGCGGCCAGAATTGCAGCATTCCAGCGGTGCCATTAGCTGGTCCTAGACAAAGATGTTATGTTCAATAATCTTATATTTAGAAAAATATTTTGTTTTCTTAAGTATGAATGTAAGTAAAAAAAAATGAGTTGCTATGAAGATAAAAAAATAACAATGTAGTTTATATATACATGTGGCAACAAATTTCAAAAATCAGGAAAATTGCTAAAGTTTGGGAACTCCTGCTTTGGGCAATGGCTTTGAACTTACCATTTCCAACAATTTGTTGCCATTTAAGACCCTCACACTCTGTTTACTTCTCCATCTTTATTTGCCACTTCATTACTCTGCAGTTTTGAGCAGCTATCTTGGGTAAATGCTGCTTATAGGGCAGAATGTACCTATTCAGGATTTTGTTGGGATTTAGGACTCTTTAAGTCCTAAAGCAGATAAAACTAGAAGGCATTTAATGTATGGTTTTGTAGAGTTTATATGTTAAGTGGACTTATGTTCACATCAGGACTTTCACAAAACAATTTGTACAATGTGCTGTGTACATAGGAAAGTAAAAATTGTGAAACAAAGCTGGGGTTTGGACAAATGTTTGGCATTCTGGGATGACCCAAACTCTAAAGAGGAGTTAAAGAATTTAGAGGAGTCTAGAGTCTTTGAGGGAGAATCATTTCTAACCTTGAGGAAGGGTCAATTTAACCATTGGCAAGTACCTACTCTAAGTAAGGCCTTGTACTCTGCACAACGAGTGCCTATGGGTAGCAGTAAGAGGATCAACCATCCTAGCTTGCCTGGGACTGAGATGTTTTCAGAGGCATGAGGTCTTCAGTGCAAACAGCAGTAAAGTCCTAGGTAAACCAGAACAATTAGCCACCTTACGTGCTGGCCTCTGTTCTTGTGGAGCTTTGAGTTCATGAAAGGTCAGTTAGGCAAGATATGTGCACAGTATTATAGAAAGCTGGAAATTGCCTTTTCTTCCCCCACATAGCTCCATATCTTATTTCCCAGAACCTATAAAAACTACCTTCTATAGCAAAAGCAATTTTAAAAATTTATTTAATTGTATCTATTATTTTTATTATTATTATTTAATTTCCTATAGGGTATGTGAGCTCACCAGAGAGAGACAGAAAAAGAGAGAAAGAGAGAGAAAGTGAGCCAGCAGGTCTGGGACTGAAAGCGCAGCTGACTATGTGGGAATACAATACCTTAACCACCACACCACCTGCTAGCCCTAGCAAAAGTAATTTTTAGACATGATTTAGTTAAGGGTTTTCTTGGGGGGGGCGTTGAGAGGGATTTGTACTGTTGGCTGTGTGTGCTCTCTGAAGAGACAGACAGAAAGTGAGAAATCATTCTCTGGGGGATTAATCATGCCACAATCTCTGCTCCTCCATTCTTCCTCTTGGGATTTTGGGCACACACACACACGGCATAGTTTTAAGCCACCGGATCTGGGACTCAAACTACAGTCAACTATGTGGGAGTCCAGCAATGTAACCATTATGCCATCTACTGGTTCCTAGTTAAGGGTCTTAAGATGTCTAGATTATCTAGGAGAACTCAATGTAAATCACAAAGTACTTTTAAGAGGGATGCAAGGGGAATCACCATCAGAGGAGAAAACAATGTGGTGATTGGAGAGGCACTTTGAAAATGAAGCAAGGGGACACTAGAGGCTAGGAAATAGAATCTCCGCTAGTGCCTCCAGAAGGAACTACCCTGCTAGCATCTTTACTCTAGCCCAGTGAGACTGATTCTGGACGTCCATCCTCCAGAACTGTAAAAGGGTAAATATATATTGCTTTAATCTACTAAGTTTGTGGTTGTTTTATATGGCAAAAATGGAGAATTAATACAGATGTGCAACAACAAAATGGGGGGAGAACAAAGCATTTTTCTTCAAATCAGACAAAACCTCACACTCTGGATAATGCAAAATGATCCACTCTGGTATGTAAAGGGAATACTGATATTTCTACTTTTTTCTTAATCTAATCGTTTTCATGTTTCTATTTTGTAGCATGCTGTATAGACAATACAACTGCATGAAGTACCACTGTAGAAGCATATAATTGTAAATAAGTAAATAGAGATAGAAGTGGATATTCAGAACTTGTCTTTAAAATGGGGTGTGCAATGGAAGAATTTGATGGTCACTAATCTCTGGAGTTAGACTTAGGTTACCCGAGAGCCACCTTATTTATTGTTGATTAGACTTTGTGGATGTTTTGGAACTTCTTCCATCCTCCACATTGCCATCTGTAAAACAGGATTTTGAAAATAATAACAACAATATGTTAGTTCACAAAGTTGGATGAAGGTTAACATTGATGCTAGTGCTGAGGCTAGTGTTGATGTGATAAGTGAGATGCTCATTCCTAGGGAAGCTCAAGCGCAGGGTCAGCCCCTGAGAGTGGACACCTCCTGACATGCTGTCCCTAGGAACCTTCCTAACCTCTTACTGCTACATGTAGAGTGCTTGGCACATTCCTGGCACACAGAGATTGCTCGGTCACAGTGGCTGCCAGCACTGATAGTCACTCTCCTGGCCTCAACCCGGACTACGAACTCTCAACCATGACACATTCCCAGGAAGCCACAGATGGTGAGGTCGCACATCCCTGGTCCTTGATCCTTGATCCTGATATTCAGAGAGGAGTTTGGTTGGCCTTTCTGGAGTAAAGGCTCATTTCCCACAAAGCCCCTTACTGGAGGCCAGCCCTTTCCACATCAGGCACACTCTTCAACATCTGTCTGTAGCGTGATTTATTCTATTTTAAAATGAGGTTTTCAAACAACTCACTATCTTAATTTTAGCAGTTCAGCTCCTTTGTATGCTAACAATACCAAACATGCAAATGAGCTACCACTTTGCTTTCTAGCAAAAATGTTTCTGTGCAAACACTTGATTTTATAACGCACTTTGCAGCTTTCTCCTATAATTAGTTGTTAAATCTATATTTGACTTTGTCTAAATGGTTGCATCGCAAGACTGTTTTTCTTGCCTCTCACTTTGGGTAGTTCATCTTACCCCTACCATGTGTCTGCCTGAACAGGGAGACGATTTCCTGGCTAGATGATGGACTGAAGGCAACAACTCAGAAACATGCCTGGAGGAGAGCTTACTTGTGGCCAGAGCCCTGAAGGCTGTGGGTCCAGACTTGTTCTATGTGCCTTTATTGCTTGTATCTGCAGACTAGTAGAGGGACAGCCAGTGTATGCTTCCACTGTGAGGCCAGGACCAGTCATGGAGCCAAGGTCAAGTATTAGAGGAATAGGAAAGTATATTCCTCCTATGACAGTGAAGGTGGGGATGACAGTGAATAATTTTGAATAATCTGATATACCACAGGTACCAGAGGAGACTTACAGAGCTAGAAAGGGTCATTTATTTGTTCAGGAAAGATTTATTATTTGCCTACTTTATACTGGTCACTGAAAATCTACTAGTGATATAAGAGTTTAAACAAAAGAAGACATGCACTAGAGGGCCACACAGTGGCACAATAGTAGGATAACTGGACCCACAAGGGAAGGTCATGAATTTGTACCTGGGGCCTCCTTCTACTTACTGGGTGCATGAACATGTGCCCATAATCTGGGTTGGCCAAGGCTGGGACTGGATTGTGGCACGAGGACCCTGATGGGAGTCACTCTCCTCTCTCTTTCCTTCTTTTTCTTTCTCATAAAATAAATAAACTTTAAAAAATTTTAAAAAAGATAGCAGGTAGCATAGTAGATAAGGCATCAGATACCACATGGCCGACTTCACAGTCTGAGTCCCAGATCCAGTGGCTTGAGAAACACACCAGGCATGTGTGTGTATGTGCCCAAAATCCCCAGAGGAGAATGGAGGAGAAGGGATTGTTACATGGCCATCCCCCCTGGGGAGTGATTTCTCACTTTCCTTCTCTCTCTGTTTCTCTGCAGCAAATGTACTCACCCTATAACAAAAATCTAAATAAATAAATATAAAAATAAAATAATAAAAGAAGATATGAACTCACTCTAACCTATGCTTACAACCTTAGATTAAAGAGGTCATTGAGACCAACATTGAACTCTGCAATTTTTACAGGGCCTTGAGCATATTTCATTTTGCCTTCATCAAACTAAAGAATATGAAGGTATGGACAACAAATTTAGGCATGAAGCTAGCCTTCATTTAGAATAAGACATCGTGCCAAAAATACTAATTTTTAAACACTGACAAAATTTTAGAAATATCCTCAACATCTGGAAAAATGAAATAATATTTTAATTAGTTAACTGCTCATTTTACCTCTAAATCCTTTTTCCTAAAATTTTGGCTGTATATTTTTTTGTTTGCCTCTTGGTATGATGATGACTTTATAGTATTTTCTACAGAGAGAAGAGAGAAATGGTTCAGTCTGTCTAGTATGATTGATCTGAAGTAATACAAATATGATGCTTGGGATGCATAAAACATGCGACTGCACAGATCAATATACTCACCAAAGGATACATGTTTGTACCCTTCAAACATAATATTTCTGATAAATTATATTTCATGAGATTCTTATAAAAATCATGGTAGGTTTATAATTATATAGTCACTAAGATGCTGCTTTACTGAGTATATTCTGACAGGAAAGAATTTCTATTTTGACTAGAAATCAATTTGAACAGAAATTTCACTCATAATTGTGCACACTTCATGAATACAGAATTATTCATAGCTTAGTTTCTGTCTCTTTATCTTTCAAATTCTCTCACCTCTCCTCTCCTACCCTCCTAGGCCACATAACACAGGACATATTCCTATTTCAATATGGTCTCTGTACTTGCACCCCCGTGTCATTGCACAGTTGACTTAGTCCAGTGAATAAGAACATGTCCCCACAGTCACACTTACACTGAAGTAACTAGCAATAACTTACTATGCCCTACATAAATATGCCTCACTACGTAAAAGCTAAAATGTGTTTCCAACTCACTGTCCTTTTGACTGGCACTTAAAAATATCCATGACCACCCAACCCATGTATGGTATAATGGGCATAAAAATTGGAATGAAAGAAACAAGAGTCTTGACCCAGTGAAATTCACATATCTAACTTTGCAAACTTATAGAAGCAGTGGTCATGTGAGCTCACTGCTAGGGCCCATTTCTGGGTCTTGGAAGGGGCCTGTTTTTCAGTTGAAGGGTCTCAAGGATGAGGTTTTTGTTTACTTCATGGTATCTGGATCTGCTTGAGATTGCCTGACACATACTTCCATCTCAGGATAGCTTCACACCCAGGGTGGTATGGCTCCTTGAGAGAACTTCTCTTGCAGAATGTACTGGAAGCAACAGAGAGCCTTCTTTATCTTTATGAATTATATCATTGACTACTTGACATATCCTGGGCCTCATCTTCTCTTTTTATCTCTCTCTCTTTAATCACTGACTTTGCAATTTCTTCTTTTTTTGGAGGGTTTAAACTTGTCCTCTAGATTTGACTACATAGACTATAGGCTCTCTGGATCAAGCCTGCTCTATCTTACCCCAGCTTCAGGACCATCTTTATAGAGAGCTCTCCTAGAGACTCCAGAAAGGTCTTCCCAGATGAAATACCAAAGACTCATAAGCATATTAAAAAATGCCTAAACTTGCTGTAAATCAGAAAAATTCAGACTGAAAACAACAATGATAAATCAATTTCATCTTATAATATTGGCAAAAATTAAAAAGATCGATAGTTTCAAGAGCTGACATAATTGCTGGAAAATTGTTATCATTACACTATATTATTAAAGAAATCTTTATTGACTATCTGACAGCATTTATGATGTGCATGCCCACTGACCCATGAATACATCTTAGAGCCTATCTTATAGAAATATAATCAAGTTTTTTCAAAGATGTATTATGGGGATACTTTTATTGCAGCATTAGAATAATGAGCAAGTTGAGACAATTTAAATTTCCATCAATAGGAAATAGGTTAAATAAATTATAGGTTAATCCATACTGTAGAATAATCTGTGACTGTTTAAAAAACTGAAGTATGTGGGTCAGTTGGTCACACAACAGTAACACAGCTGGACCTGCATGGAAAGGTCCAAGGATCACATCCTGAGTCTCTCCTCATACACAGCAGGTTCAGACATGATCCAGGCTGGCTGAAATTTGGCAGTGAATGGTGACCTGAGGACCCAGTTGGGAGTATTTTTCACTGTCTCTCTCTCTTGGTAGAAGTAAATGAATAACAAAAAATGTATGCCTGACAAAGAAATATCCCCAAGACATACTAACATGTGAGAAAATCAAGTCAAAGCACAATGTGTGTATTGTGGTCCCAATTTAATGCATGGAGAGACTTAGAACAAATCACATAACCTCATATGGTCTCAGTCTCATTTGGAAAGAAATTCCTTCCATTTCCCTGATGCTACTGAATTAAAAGGGATAATAAATGTAAAAGAACTCTATAAACTTTAAAGTTTCATATACCATTCAAAATTATCAAATGAGAGGGAAAAATCTTAAGAGCTGAAACTCTTGAAGTCCTATAAGATAGTTCTTTAATTCCAGAAATCTTGGTCTATCTACTAAATATTTCTTGAGCAATAAATTCTTTTTTTTTTCCTGCTGGAGTTGACCATCACATAGCATAAGTAGATTAAAGCACACCTAGCAAGTGTTTCATTCACAATAAGTATTTACAAAAATTTGTTGGGACCAGCAGTTAGCGTAATGGCTATGTCGCTGGACTCCCACGTAATCGACCGCGGTTCGAGTTCCGGACCCGGTGGCTTAAAACTCACGCCGGGCGCGTGTGCGTGCGTGCCCAAGATCCCAAGAGGAGAATGGAGGAGAAGGGATTGCGGCGTGGCCATCCCCCCTGGGGTATGATTTCTCGCTTTCTATCTCTCTGTCTCTGTCTGTCTGTCTGGTGAGCGCACGCGCCCTATAGCAAAAACCTCTCCAAAAAAAAAAAAAAAAAAAAGTTTGTTGAGCAAGTAACTAACTTACTGAATGGAAGAATGAATGTAGATCAGGCTGAATTAACAGAAATGGTACTAGTATCAGAGGCTTTGTTAATGCCAGAGTCACATGGAAGACTCTAGAATGATAAATGAAATTCACCTTGGAGCAATATTTATAAATACTTATATATAAATAGTTATATAGTGTTATTCACATAATCATCAGAAATATTAAGTGAAAAGTACAGAATGCCAAAATAGAATGATTTTAACTATGATTATAACTATGTGGGAATAAAATATTTCTCAGAGATGAGCCCTGGGAGGCAAACCCAAGATTTAAAACAGTTGGTTTGTTTAGTGTGGTGATATTGTGGATTTTATTTACTTTTTTTTACTTCTAGGGTGGTTATAATGTTGTTTCAGGCAATACTCATTTGCTTACTTAAATTTCTCTTACAGTATCACATCATTTTATTATAAGATAAATAGACATTCATGGTAAAAAATTAGGAGACTAGAGAAAAATGGAAAGGAGAAAGCTATTTATTCCTAGAGTCATCAGTAGGCAGCATTGCTATTAATAAGTTTTTCTTCTTTCATTGGTAGTTTCTTTCATTTTTTTTCTTTTTTCCATATTGTGGAAGATACAAGGGTTTTTTAAAAGTTTGTGAAAATGCATGTTATGGAAAAAACTATGTGTGAATTTCAAAAATATTTTACTCCAAAATAAACTTGTGCTATAATTCCTTTTTCCAGAAACTTTTGAAGTATCGTTGTATTTTATATTTGAGTCTTTTTAGTTATCTTTATTTTTAAAATAATTATTTATTTAACTATCTTTATCATTGTTATTTATTAATTTTACATTTGCAATAGGGTACATGTACTCACCAGAGAGAAATGAGACAGAGAAAGTGAGAAAGTAAGCTTCAAGGTCTGGGACTCAAACTGCAGTTGACCATGTGGGAGCCCAGCACTTTAACCACTAAGCCATCTCCTGGACCCCATTTGAGTCTTCTTAAAATAATTTTTTTTCTTTATTCATGATTCATGCATGTGCAGACATGGGAGACAGAGAAAGGAAGAGAGGAAGAAAAGAGCACTTTGCACAGGGTCTGCGATCTCTGTGACCCCCTTTCTCCAGTCTTCCAGCCCATTGTATTTTGGGTACTCACACAAGACCTGGCATGTTTTAGGTCAATCAGGCTGGAGATCAATCAAACCATGGTCACCATGTGGTGTCTGGCTTCTCTTGAGAAGTGTATTATTGTTGTACCCCAAAGCCGGGTCCATATTTGAGTCTTATTCCTGCCATTTGGACAACCTTTCCCCACTCAAGAGTAAAACCCCCTGAAGAAAATCTTGTGTTTGGGATTGTTGGATTCTAGCTTGGTCATTGACCAGCTCTCTGCCATCCTGGGCAAAGAACCTATTCTTTGAGCCTTGGGCTTCTTACTTGTTAAATGAGGATATTCTTAGTACATATTTTATAAGTGAAATTTTTTTCTTTTATTTTTTAAGAATTATTTTATTTAACTTTCTTTCTTTCTTTCTTTCTTTCTTTCTTTCTTTCTTTCTTTCTTTCTTTCTTTCTTTCTTTTAATTTGACTAGAGAGGGACAGAATGAGAGAGAGAGAGAGAGAGAGAGAGAGCAAGCTGCCAGGTCCAGGACTCGAACTACAGTCGACCATGTGGGAGTCCAGTGCTGTTAAACACCATGCTGCCTGCTGGCCTGTATTTTATAAGTAAATTATTTCATGTAAACTGTATAGCTCAATTCCAGGAAAAATGTAGATACTCTAGAAGTATGATTTTGTAATAAAAGGTAAACAAGTCAAGTAGGAGAATGTGACCTGGTCCAGGAGATCAGGGAAGACTTCTGAGAAGCCACATGATCTAGGATTTGAAGAACTAGTAGGAGTTACCAGGCAGAAAAGGGAACAGGATGTTGGAGGGGGGTGGGAAAGAGAAAAGATAATTCCAGATCAAAGGAATAACTTATGCCCAAATTCCCATGGAACATCAGAGACAGAAGGAACTCAGAAAGAGATCAGTGAAAACTGAAGTTAGAGGGAACCAGCAGTTAGCGTAATGGCTATGTCGCTGGACTCCCACGTAGTCGACCGCGGTTCGCGTCTCGGACCCGGTGGCTTACAACTCACGCCGGGCGCGTGTGCGTGCGTGCCCAAGATCCCGAGAGGAGAATGGAGGAGAAGGGATTGCTGCGTGACCATCCCCCCTGGGGGGTGATTTCTCGCTTTCTGTCTCTATGTCTCTCTCTGTCTGTCTGGCGAGCGCACGCGCCCTATAGCGAAAAACCTCTCCAAAAAAAAAAAACTGAAGTTAGAGAGTAACGGACGTTGTGATCAGAGAAGTCAGGGAAGTTAGCAAAGGCACGATGGTGCAGGGCCCTTATGTACATGATGGGGAGTTTGTCCTTTGTCCTCAAAAACAATGGGGACCATTGGAAAGTTTTAAGGAGAAGATGGTCTGGTCAGACTTGTGCATTTAGAAGAGAGCTCTACCTATTGTATGGGGCACAGACTGAAAATTAGGAGACCTCTTATAAGAGGATCTTGCCTCTGTTCCTGGCAAGAGATGACCACAGCTTGAGCTAGTTGAAATTTCAGGAGTCTCCCTACATGAGTAAGCAAACCAGCTATTCCTGGTTGTTGCCTGACTCTTGGCTTCCAATGCATCTAAAAATGCACCTTGCTCACCCACTTGCAGCCTGGTGTTTAGAATCTGCAGATGTCCACTGATTCGGACTGAAAAAATAAGGAGGAATAATTCTGCCTGAGAAAGACACTGAAAGTGCTACCATTGGTAGAGATAGGGGCTGATCCGCAGGCCTGTAGCAAGCACCCTAGGTTTATATTGCAGACCACCAGCCTCTGTAATTATACCTTCACGGGCCTCAGCAAGGCACAGTATAGATGCTTGCTGCCAGGGTCTCTGTTATAAAGGCTCTGGTCTTGGTTGGTTATTAACTATACTGTACGAAGCCTCATAAACACCTTTTTATACATACAGTGCAACCTTTCAATACAACAATCAAATGCTTTTCAACAAATTACAGTCTCCTAGAAAAGGGACCCCTTGATTGCTTCCCAGAAAGAGGTGGAAGGAAACTTTAGACAGAACTTGTTCAAAGCCTGATGTTTAGAACTGTATTTGCTTTGGGCTGGAAATGCTAGCCTGGAGTTCAAATCTAGGGAAGCTCTGGGGAAATCAATGCCAATTAATCCAAATACGGCCAGAGGAGAAATCAGACCACAGAAATAATTTAATCAAACTGATCTACTTTACAAGAAGATCATAATGAGCTCAGAGAAGAGCAGCCACTCTCTGAGGTCACCTGAGAACTCAGAAGTGAAGCTGGGAAAAAAATTCCAGAACCAGCTGACCCTCTTTTGGGCACAGCTGGCAGTGGCGTGTAGATCCTCTCTTCAGTCACCTTTTTCAGCTTCTCTGTCACCTTGTAAACAGAATGCTGTATCCTTATTCCTCAATACCTTCTCCTTTCCATAATACTCTTTCTGATGTTCTCAATCAACCAACCAATTTCTCCTCTTATAGGTCTGTAGATTTCATAGACCAGTAAAATTTGCAGATCTAGGGTTGTGAACTTTTTATTTTGCCAATTAGGACATTGAAGAAAAACAAGCAAAAAAGACAACCACTCAAGAATATGTGCAATTCGTGGCCACCGGCTTTCCTTCTTCTTTTTAATTTCTACTTTCCATGAGAGAAAGGAGAGAGACACCATCCAATAAGGACTTCATGCCATGACCCACCCCAGCCCCAACCAGCCCATGTATGCATCTTGTATGTATAGGGAGGCCTTGTGATGCAAACCTAGTACCTTCTCATGTGGGTCCAACATTGCAGAGCGTTGCATACTGCTATGGTACTAGTTGGCCTGTGATCACCAGCTTTTATACAAGGAAAACACATTATCAGCCAAAGATGAAAGAAAGAAGAAAGGAAGAAAGAAGATATGAGAAAGAAGGAAGATAAGAAAAAGAAAGAAAACAAAGAAAGAGAGAAAGAAAGAGAAAGAGAAAGAAACAAGAAAGAAAGAGGAAGAAGAAAGAAAGAAAGAGGAAAAGGAAGAGCGAGGAAAGAAAATATAGAAATTCTGGCTGCTACTATTACTTGGGATAGGTGAGCATGTCATTGGACTTTAAAGGGGCACAAAAGAACTCTCTGGGGAGACGAATATATTCTCTATCATGACCGAGGTGGTGGTTACATGCATGTATACATTTGTCAAAAATTATTGCTGGGGCTAGCAGGTGGCCTGGTGGTTGGGGTGTTGATTCCCACATGGCTAACAGCAATTCCAAGTCCTCAATCGGGTGTCTTCCTTTCTCACCTTCTCTCTCTCTTTCTCTCTGATGACTATAGCCACTTAAATAATAACTTTATAATAATAAATAATTCTTTAAAAAACACTTTTTAAAAAAAATCAATGTTTATCAGGAGATGATCTTTCTGATAAAAGACCAAAGGCAAAATATAAAGGACAAAAAGCCCCATATCTGATAAGGCATATCCTTCTTGGACCCAGACTTGCTTCTGAGTTTGGAGCTTGTCTGAGGGCATCAAAGGGAAGGATACATAAATGACTCTCTAATGTAACTTTGCCCCTGTGTCTATCAGCATCCTACCGAAAAGGATTTGTACCAGAGCAAGTTTATACTCAATGTCTTATGAAAATAAAACCAAAGACAAAGAAGAAAATCACTGTTTTTGGCTTTGCCATGAAGCCAGCCATTATAGGTTCAGTATCCTCATCTCCCACTGAGAAAGTCATTATCCTCCAGGGGTAAATGTGGGGAGGTCATGTCATGCTGACTTAGGCAGCAGAGAGACCTGAGTATGAATTCTGGCTCACATACTTACTAATGTGTGACACAGAGCCAGTAACTTCACCCTGATGAGCCTCCATTTCCTCTGTTGTAACAATGAATCACAAAATTAACCTTACAGAGATACCAAGAGGCTGGTAGAAGATCACATGCAGAGAGCTGGCAGCACAGAGGTTGATGAACAGAAGGTTCTGAATAAATATATAGGTATTGTTATAGTTTCTCCTAGACATTTTCTCCTGTTTCCTGGCAGATACCAGGAATATAGGAGCTTGCACAAAGCAGCTCGGTTTCCTCAGCTCTAAAGCAGTCAGGGTAAGTGAAATAAGCCAGGAGAATACCTGGTGCCATGACTGTCAACAGAAAGCTTGGCTCACATTTGACCATAAGATAGCCACTCAGTTGCATTATC
Organism: Tupaia tana; assembly: GCA_026018925.1. NCBI lineage: Eukaryota > Metazoa > Chordata > Mammalia > Scandentia > Tupaiidae > Tupaia > Tupaia tana. The sequence goes on from JAKSZU010000018.1 coordinate 35,248,474, forward strand.
TTTTTGCCAATTCAATATAAATTATCCTTAAATAAAATAAATAAATTGATTAATTTTTTTATGAAGTTTATCTGTTTCCTTTCATGAGACAAAGAGACACAGGTTTTTGTTACCCTGCAGTCCACCTCCTATCCCAGCCCTCCAACCAGTCTGGAACAAGGTTGCATCCCCAAGCTCAACTAGGATATTTAGATTCTCTTGGGAATTGAACCTAAGGGCTTCCCACATGGCCCTAGCATCACACAGTAGTGTACTATGCTTGTATCACTGTGCCTAGGGCACATTTTTCTTAAAATTTTAAAAGGGTTCAAAAGGAATGATTGGAGCCCTAATACCAAAACAGGATATAAAATCAGATTTTTTTTTCCAGTTTTCTATTGTCAAAGGGGACAGAATCTTTGATCTTCTGAGTCACTCTGTCAGTGTCAGGAGTGATGTCAAGCACTTAACAGGTACTCAATAAACATTTGTTGAATGAATGAATGAATGAGTTAATGCATAAGTGAATGAATGGAAATAATGTATCTGGGACATCTAAGGTTCTTTATTCTGCCAAATATAATAATTCATGAACACCAAGCTAAGACTAAAAAGCAGATATACACATTTTAGAGAGATTCTTAAGTGAATGGCTCCAGTTGGCAATCCATGCTGCTATTGCTTCTCTTAGAGCTTGAGTCCCTCCAGTTTGGATTCAGTTTGCATTTCCAGCAGATTGAAAGAAATGCTCACTACGTCTCTGTAATTCCTAGAGTACTTTGCACACTAGAATGTCTCAGGATTGATGTCTCCCCAATTACTAAAAAAATGCTTACAACCTGGTTACCCATCCCCCATCGTAAACCAGAATATAAAATTAAACTCATGATGATTTAGAAAAATAGGCTTGCAACATAGCAGAAAACCAAACCAAAGCCAACAATCAACAAAAATAAAAATCAAAACTAGCAAGCATTTCTGGCTTTCCAGGACTCTTTCTTATTTACGCTTGGGTTTTAAAACTCCCTAAGACAACAGGAGCACTCTAATTGGAGCCTGGGAGGAGGTACAGAATGGCCAGTTGCTAGTAAAACCAAAAGCATTTATTTATTATTTAATTTGTTTGCCCAGGAGACTTTGCTGCTGATGGAACATCTGGTTTTCATTGTAGCCCAACTTTTACCTAATTGTACAGCTGGGGAGATTAAGGCACAAGGGGTCACAGGCCGAGCCCAGCCAGGACCCAGCCCCCTGTGAGAGCTTTGCTCCTTGCTTCAGGGTAGAGACCACACTCCTCGCCTCTGGTCCTCCGATGGAGACCTATAAATAAGAAAGGAATTATTCTTTCAAGTCCCTACTCTCCCTCCTTCTGATTCTCATTAATGGTGGGGCTGGGGGGTTGAGAGTGGAGGAGGGTAGTAGAGAGATGGAAGATGCAGAAGGAAGGGGCAGTAACAGCAGCAGTTCCAGACCACTGGCAAGGGGGTGGAGTATAGCACTTATAGAGCTACCCTTCCAAGGGTCCTTTGTCAAAGCCCAGCTCCTCTGCCCCAGAGTGGCTGGCAAGGACCAGGCAAATTTACTTTCAAGGAATAATTAGATTGCAACTATAACCTCAGGAAGCTGAACTGGAAAAAGGATAAATTCCTATCGGGAGCAGAGAATGCCATCAAGGAACAGGGATCATTGGATTCAAATCCCATCGTTACTAGTTCCAGTGTGACCTTGGGCAAATGGTTGAACCTCTCTGAACCTCAGTTCTCTGATCTCATGGGTTTGTTGGGATGATTAAATGAGAAAATTATGTAAAGCATCTAGTACAAATAGCAGATGCTTAGCAAGCACTTTTTAAAAAGTAGTAATAACCAGCTTTTTAAAAAGTACTCAAGAAACCACACTTTATGTCAACTTCAAAAAAGTGAGCTCACCTTGGGACCAGCAGTTAGTGTAATGGCTATGTCGCTGGACTCCCACGTAGTCAACTGCGGTTCAAGTCCCGGACCCGGTGGCTTAAACTCACACGGGGCACGTGTGTGTGTGTGCCCAAGATCCTGAGAGGAGAATGGAGGAAAAGGGATTGCGGCATGGCCATCCTTGGGGGGGTGATTTCTCTCTTTCTATCTCTCTGTCTCTGTCTGTCTGGCGAGCGCACGCGCCCTGTAGCAAAAGCCTCTTCAAAAAAAAAAAAAGTGAGCTCACCTTCAAAGAAGTGAACTCATCCTCAGGATTACCTGTAGAATACCATGCAACAAACAAGGACTGAACAATAACTAGAGAGCTAGTTTGTGCCTCACACCCTGCTATCCATGGGGAAGGGTGGCACTGGGGTAGGGTTGATGGTACAGGCCCTTGAGGATATGTAATAACAATCAAAGAACTTAAATCTATTTGGTGATACAGCAAGTATTCACAAGGAACTACCCAGTAATAATTCAGGGCAGCCAAAGTGAAGGCTACCTAACACAGACTCAGAATCAGACAAGACTAGAATTGCTGGGCAATACTTCAGAGAAGACATAGGACTGGATATGGGTTTAGAAGGTTGTGTAAGAGTTGAAGAGGCAAAGTAGCCTCAATGTAGTGTTCAATTAAACATTGGGGGGACCAGCAGTTAGCGTAATGGCTATGTTGCTGGACTCCTATGTAGTCGACCGCAGTTCAAGGCCCAGACCCGGCGGCTTCGACTCACACCAGGCAGGCGCATGTGCGTGCGTGCCCAAGATCCCGAGAGGAGAAAGGAGTAGAAGTGATTGTGGTGTGGCCATCCCCCCTGGGGAGTGATTTCTTGCTTTCTATCTCTCTGTCTTTCTGGCAAGCACATTTGCCCTATAGCAAAAACAAACAGGCAAACAAAAAAACAAAACAACAACAACAAAAAACTCTCAAAAAATAAAAAAAAAAAAACATTGGAAACAATGTCATAGTGGTGGGTAGGTCATCTTGGGCTAGGGATAGGGTAGGGTAGTGAGAAGCCCAGTCTGAGTGGAGAAATGTCAGGAAGCTAGGGTAGGGTACTATATTCGGGAAAATCTTGAAAGTCTGGCAAAGCTATAGAGTGCAAAAGGTGGCTATGGGCTAGGGAGGACCATGGTTGATGGGTGCTTGAGGAAGCTCCTTGACCAGACAACATGGACAGAACTAGGATAGATTAAAGCCTCAGATGTCTTGATCAGCAGATGTCATAGTAGTTAAAGTGCTGGACTCCCATATGGCTGACCACGGTTTGAGTCCTGGACCTGGTGGCCTGCTTTCTCTCCCCACCCCCCCCTCCTGAGTGCATATGCCCTATAGTGAAACATTAAAAAATAATAATAAATAAAATTAAGGGAAAAAGAAAAGAAATCTCAGATGCCCTTGGAATTTCTTCATCTTCTCATCTCAGTAAAACTTAGTTCAGTTTTCCCAGCTTCTAAATATTTTTTATCTTTTATTCTTTTCTTGATCTTTAAGTATTTTGTATTTCATTTTATTTGTCATATATATATATATATATATATATATATATACACACACACACACACACACACACATATATATAATTTGATACATGAAATGCATGCTCACCAGAGAGAGACAGAGAGGAAGAGAGAAAGGACAGTGAGAAAGCAAGCTGCCAGGTCTAAGTCTCAAACCATGGTGGGAGTCCAACACCTTAGCCACCATGCCACCTCCTGACCTGTCCAGCTCATGACTCTTTAAGAGTGAGGGGATTGCTCTCTTTGTTTTGTCTGGAACCATGTTCCATTTCTCTGTATTTTTTGCTAACCTGAAGTATCTGGCTGGAGTACACACCAGTGTATCGATCCTGGTATCAGAACACCTTGGTCAGCTATAGCCTAGCTTCAGTGCAGCCCAAGCCTATTCTGTGGGCCTAACCTATTGATTAGCCAAAACTTGAAGAATAATAAGAATGGAAAGTGAGAAGAATCAGATGGGGACCATATACTGTATTTAGCTGGTATGGACATCCATTGTTTGGGTTACAGATTTGAATGCAGGGAGATGAGACTATACCTGGTAGAGATGTTCATGATGGACAAAGGACATGTGGAGAAGAGTGTAGGGCCAGGTGGCTCTTATTCTTCTGGCTTTGGAATGACCTTACACTGCTCTCCCAGAAATGTCCTGGTGCCATTGGATAGCAAGCACACAAGCTTAAGGATGAGCAGACATCAATTAGGATGTCTATTCTATAACTTCTGCATGTGTGATCCCTGGACATCTTTGTCTCTCATTTTCCTAGTCTATAAGATGACATTTTGGAGACTGGCAGATGGTGTAACGGTTACTTCAGTGGACTCCCATATAATTGACCATGGTTTGCGTTCCTGACCCAGTGGTTTAAAACACATACCAGGCCCATATGCATGCATGCCTAAGATCTTGAGAGAAGGAATTGTGGTGGACCTCCCCACAGGAGGTGATTTCTGGCTTTCTGTCTCTCTTTCTCTCTCCAGCGAGTGCACACACCTATAGCAAAATCTCTCTAATAACAACAACGAAAGATGACATTTTTAATTTAAATAATAAAATAAGGCCATGAGTATTAAAGTACTTCAAAAAAGGATTCCTGAATGTTTAATAAGTTACCTACTATATGCTGAGCATTGTGCAAGGTAAAAGGGATGAATAGGGTAAGATTCAAAGAATTAAGACAAAGCTGACTGCACATTCCCCAAAGTGCACTCTACAGAGAACCAAGTGAAGGGGTGTTACCTGAATGCACGGGTCCCATTGTCACATAATGTGATGTGCACAGCTTCTCAAAACACGTAGTATGCTAATTAGAGATATTGAAATGAGATAAAGTGTTTCTCCCTTCCTCACGGAGCTCACAAGTAGCACTCAATCTTTAAATGAGACTGAGGATACCCTCATACTATCCTGGGCAATGGGGTGCTTCTGAGTTTGAGCTATTGACTTTATACCAATAAGAGGAATTCATCTTCTTCACCCTGCTAACAGGCCTCAATTCTCAATTCAATTCAGGGGTCTCCTACTCCCAGTACCAACTCACAGACTATTAGGAACCAAGCTTCATAGCAGGGATGATCAATGGGAGAGTGAACAGAGCTTCAACTATATTTACAGCCACTCCCCATCATTCACATTACCACCTAAGCTCCACCTCCTGTCAGATCAGTGGCAGCAGTAGATTCTCAAAGGAATGCAAACCCTATTGTCAACTGCACATATGAGGGATCTAGGTTGTATTCTCATAAACTAACTCCCCAATGGGGGCCACTGATTTAATTCATCCCAGTACCATTAATCTCAAGGGGCATCCAAAATAAAAATAAATTTTAATTCAGCTTAACCTAAAAAACAGATGATGATACTTTTTTCATCTCATAGGTTTGAGTGTCTACTTGATAAACAGTAACAATGCTGAGAATGTCACTCTAAGACATGTAGAGGAAATCTTTGGAGGGGAGTTTTTTCCTGGTTTCCACTCCTGTTCTAACCTTCCTTCAACCTACACAGACCCACCACTCTCACTAGGAATAGTCTACAGAGTTGTCAATGATACTATTGGACCATCTTAATTACAGGGCAAGAAACCATCAATGATATCACACAAACAAGTTCTACTCTTCTAAGAAGTTATGCATTTAAAAGAGAGTTTTGTTTCCCAGTCCTAATCCCATGCCCTGGGAGCTTCCTCTAATTTGTCATAAGCCCACCTGATTTCTACTTATCTGTCTAAGAGAAAAACCAGCATCTCAACATGACCAAGGTTGAGACTGGGATTTTTCCCCCCTCCCAATTCTGAACATTGATCAAGGGTAAAGGTGAGTTTCAGCCTTAAATATTTTATCATGTTCCATCTCTGAGAGGAGAAAGGTTGGACTGTTTTGAACCTTGCTCCCAGAAGAGCAATGAGTATTATTAAACACATTCATTATGGTGGACATATGAAGTGTGTTTCATGACCCTGCTGAGAAGGCCTGAGTATAATCCTATGAGAATTCTAGGAGACCTTTCTCTGGAAATCTTCCTGGTCTTGTCCTTTCTATTCCCACATCTTTCAGCCCTTAAAGGTAGTCTAGAGAATTAAGATAAATGCACAGAGAATATATTTCCACTGCCCTTTACAAATGGAGTTCTTTAAATAAGATGTACAAAAATACTTTCCCCAGCCACCTTCATGAGTTAGCACAGAAAAGGGCTCCCCAAAAACAATTCAGTGTGTAGGATGGGCCCTCTCCAGTTAGAATGGGGAAGAATCAACATCTTCTTTACCAGGGTCTTATCTTCACTTACCTCTTACTTAATCCCATTCAGGATGTCCTGTTATCTAAGACTTGTGTCTCAGCCTCCTAAATACAACTTTTTTTCCATCTACTTTCCTTTATGGCTGGTCTGTCACCCTACTCTGAATTCAAGCAGTTTCTGTCCACATTATCAGCACACACCTTTCCTTTTAATTGTCTTGCATGTGTTTGCTTTGTATCCCTGAGCTGGGTTCCAAGTTTCATGAGGTTGAGATATAATGTCCTTAACCTCCAACACCACCTGACTCCATAACAGCATCCTCTTTTCCAGTGTTGGCTACTTCTTTGGGGGCTATCAACCAGGTCACTGGAGACAAAAGGAATGCTAGTTTGTTGATCTCATTGTTTATTTGTCTCTAGCAGTAGAACTCACCCTAGGGACCAGCAGATGGTGTAGTGGTTACATTGCTGGACTCTCACACAACTGACTGTGGTTTGAGTCCCAGACCCAGTGGCTTGAAACTCATACCAGGTACATATGCATGTGTGCTCAAAATCCCAAGAGGAGAGAGGAGGAGAAGGGATTGCAGCATGAGGGTGATTTTTCATTTTCTGTCTCTGTCTCTCTCTGTCTCTCTGGTGAACACACATGCACTATAGCACAAATCTCTCTAATAAAAAAGAAGAAAATAAAAAGAATTCAGTGTTTAAGAGGGAAAAAAAACAATATTTTCACTTTCTAGCCATCTTCTTCATTGCATTAACATATTACATACCTTTACTAATCAACCTATTAACATTGTTTAATTTTTAAAAAACCACATATATTATACACTCACAGAATCACCATCCTTTGTTGTTCATTTGCTTGACTGAACATGGAACACCAAAGAACTTAGTTCCTTGATACTAATTCTCTGCTCAGGATGTATATAGAAGAAGCATGAGAAAGGATAATGCTGTAGACACTCGTATCTGATTGTAGGAGATGCAAAAAATCTGTTTTCCTGCCTTTAACAATTTCCCCTGCATAGGAAAAAGTGTCATGAATTGTAGAAAGAAAATGCTAAATCTGCCCTCAGATAATACATCTCTGCTTAGGGAAGTGGAGATTGGGGGGCAAACACATTGAATCACTCCTTCTTTCATTATTTTTGACATTGATTTGTCATTAGGAAAATTTATTAGGCTCCAGATTAAATTGATTTGAAGAATCATTAATTCATGGGATGAGGCGAGAGCCGTTTGGCCTCCCTACACTGGAATGAGGCAGTATTGATAAAACAAAGGGGAAATATCAGAGCTGTTTAAAATCTACTTTTTCCTACCTGGAAGAATATTTTGGACATCATTTGAGAAGGCTATTTTAACTGTTAACTTCAGTCAACTTTTAGCCAGTAGAAAATATTTCCAATATCTAAATCAGGAAAGCAGATGGTTATTAATTTCAGAGAGGTCATTCGGGGGGAAAAAAAAGTACCAATTGACCTTTGTGTTTAAATAGGGGTTAAAACACAGCCTGCCTCTTCCCTTATAAAAGAGAACCAGAATCCAATTTGCCTGCACCCCAGTCCTTCCCTTTTCCTGATAACTTCACCCTTTCCCACTGTGATAACTTTCAGTCCAACCAGGGTAACCACCTCATTTAAAGGTACTTACCCTCATTTAAGTCAGTGCCATTGTTTGACGGATGATCTCTCCTATTGCTTAACAGTTGTTCTGGAATATTCATTGCTGTGGAACACAGCATAAAAACACATTTCCCTACCTTTTCTCTTAGTCATTTTCGGTTATATTTTCAAAAGAAAATCAAGAATAGTGTCTGCCCCTCATCACTGTATTAATCATGACTGCTACTTTCAAATGGTCAAAAAGCTTAAGGGAAAAAAGAAAACAATTTGTTGTTTGATATCGTAGGAAAGTCCACAGAGGTAATGGACTTAGTAGGTGGCCATACAATGTCATCAGGACCCTCTTTCTCTTCTCTTTCTCTACCATCTTTCCTTTTTCTCTCCACACTTTGTTCAGGCAGGGTTTCCCTTGTGGAGACCTCTATTAAGTCTCTATTTAGGTCCTTTTTTATGATCTCTGTGGAAAATTGCTACTCTTTTCCAAGAATTTCATCAGAAGTCCATGAACTGAGTCTCCAACTTAGAAGAGAACTCTAGCCTCTCATTTATTCACAGATTCCTCCGATTATATTCTCGTCCACCTGTCCTTCTCTAGCCCACTCTCTACCCATGTACTAAGTTTTGGGGGCCAGACGCAACCCCTGCCTTTAACCAGTCTTTCTTTTAAAGCATGTCCTTTCTCAGTGATACTTGGAGAGTACAGCCTGCAAGTGTAGCTATTGCAAGCACCTATCTGTGGCATAACCAATGTGATTAAACATGTAGTTGTGTTTCGCTTCCTAGACTCTTCTCAAAATGGCTGGCTTTTCCAGTTAAATGTAGAGAGGTCTGGAAGACCGGCACTGACTCTAAGAAGGGGAGAAGAGTTTAAAGAGTTAAGTTTACAATGAACTTTACCACTCACGAGAGCCCCTAGAGTGCAGAGAAGTAGCCCAGGAGAGAGTAGAACTGGAAAGTTGCAAGTGGCACTGGAGCTGTGTGCCTGCACCTTCACAGGCAAAACTGGAAGATCCCCAGAGGAAAGTTTCTGGTGAGCAAGTAAAAAGAAATAGGACTACACACACACACCAACACACACAAACTCTTTTTGGTTTTTAAGAGAGGCTTTTGCTCAGGGTCCGGCAGTTGGCCTAGAGGTTAATGGCCGACTGCAGTTTAAGTCCTGGACCTGGTGGCTTGCTTTCTCTCACTCTCTCTCTTCCCCTCTCTGGTCAAATTAAAATAAATAACTAAATAAAGTTAAATAAAATAATTACTTAAAAAGAGAGAGAGAGAGATTTTTGCTCTAGGGCACGTGTGCTAGCCAGAGAGACAGAGACAGACAGAAACAGAAAGTGAGAAATCACCCCCCAGGGGGATGGCCATGCCACCATCCCTTCTTCTCCAATCTCCTCTTGCGATTTTGGGCATGCATGCACACATGCCTGGCATGTTTTAAGTCATGGGGTCCAAGACTCGAACCATGGTCAATGATGTGGAAGTCCAGCGACGTAACCATTATACCATCTGCTGGTCCCATGCACACACACACACACACACACACACACTCTTACTGTGGAGTGTAAATATATGACATGTGCACCCTGGCTTTATTTAAGCATTGCTTGTATTTGAGTGAGAAGTGTGCATGTGTGTGTGTGATCTCTGTATATTCTTCTGAAAGTTGAGAGACTCCAGGAAAGGGAATAAAGACCCCCAGACGGAGGACAAGCAACAGCAGAACTTAATCTCTGAGTGAGAACAGGATGCCTATTTTATGCATGCTACCTCCTCCTTGGACCAACTGGGTCCTTCTCGCACATTGAGATCTGGACCTGCTGGGAAGCCCTACCACCTAGTTGGCCTTTCTTCAATGCTTTAATTCTCTAGTTTGGGGATTAGTGTTGTTTCCAGATGGGAGGAAAAGCCTAGCATAGAGGGCCACTCTGAAGCTTTTCAAAGCATGTCTGTGAGACTTCATGTGTGGGCAAGAATCACGGAAGTGAAGTCATTATCACAAGAGGATAAAACTCCACAACTTCCATGCCACCTTTGCATCAATTATATCATTATTAATATTTACAAACATTAAAAATGTATAAGGGATCGGGACCAGCAGATGGTGTAATGGCTATGTCACTGAACTCCCATGTAGTCAACAGCGGTTTGGGTCCTGGACCTGGTGGCTAAAACTCACACTGGGTGCATGTGTGTGTGTGCCCAGGATCCTGAGAGGAGAACGGAAAAGAAGGGATTGTGGCATGGCCCTACCCCCTGGGAGGTAATTTGTCGCTTTCTGTCTCTCTCTCTCTCTCTCTGTCTCTTTCTGGCAAGCACACGTGCCCTATAGCAAAAACCTCTAAAAACAAAAAAATGTATAGTGGGTAAGCACAGGCTAAGGGCGAGGCACTGTATCCAGTGAATTTCACATATGTGCCTTATCTTGTTTTATCTGTTTAATAGTCATACACTTATTACCACTTGACAAATGAACAAAATGAGAATCAGAGAGCTTAAACAACTTGCTGGAGGTGACACATCATCAGTAACAAAACCATGATTCAGACCTGAAACACTGAGCTTTTTTCCAAAAATATTAGCCTGGTATTTTTGACAGAGGTACACTGAGCAAATACTCGTTAAATGAACAAAGAATGAACGCTTTTCCCATGTCTCCATCAGTTCATTGTCTCCCATTGTGTCCTTGACGCTGAGGACAAAGATTAGGGAACTCGTGTCTCTAGCAGAGCTGCCCTACTTCCCTCCTGTCTCTTAGGAACCATTGACAAACTGAGTCCCAGGCCGAGAGCCTTAGCTGAGCCTTATGGATCTCTGCTAGGTTCATTAATGCCATTGTGGTTCAAAGACGGTCAATACTCTAGCCGCGGCCTCCGATCAGGCTGCATGAAAAAAAGGAATGCCACTTCTTCCTGTGTTTTGCCGATGCACAGTATGTTGTGGGGGTAATTTCTGGTCTGGCCAGTAAAAACCTCCGGGAGCCTTCCTTTAGGTCTTTAATTATGAACTGTAGGGGACACCACAAAATAAATACTTAAAATGTCTAGACAACCAGTCATCAGAGTAGGATAATTAACTTCAAACATTCTAAATTGTTGGAGGAGTCGTTATTCACCTTCTGTAGTTCCTTTCTATATCCTTCCCGAACCAATATGTTTGTTAGCAACAAGGCTGGGGAACCGGTGGAAACCTCCTGATACAAAGCAGCCTCTTTGTCCAGCTCTTAAATGACAGATCACAAAATGACCAGAGAACATACAATAAAGGAACATAAACTGAGACCATTAGTTTTTCCAAGGAAGGAAAAAAAAAAAAGAATCCACTTCTTGGTTACATCAAAACACAAAACAGCGTTAAGGCAGATTTGGGGGGAAAGAAATTCTATTTTATTTATACAGTCTACTTTCTATATTTCTGTTTTAATTTTTTTTATTAGAATTGCTAAGTTAAATCAAGCTGTTGATGAGATAAAATTAAGAAAAGTTAATAAGGCCATTATGATTCAAGATAAGAGACATCTAGATACCTCCCGGCATCAAAATATGATTTGGCTGCTGTTGAATTTGAGCTATTTCTCTCTTGACCCTCTCTCACCACTTAGAAACTTCCTCCAAGAAAGCATTTTGAAGATTGAACTCATTTATTTTTTAATTTTTATTTTATGTTTTTGCAATCGAGAAGCAAAATACTCCATGAAAGAAAGATGGATTTCGCAAAGGAAACTTGTCCTAATTGTATCTCAGGCTCCTGCTCTTACTTTGGAAAGGGGTTGTGTGGCCCAGAGGCCTTGCTGTTAATCAGGTCCAAAACCCTAACTCAAATAGCCTTGCTTTGGGCAATGCGTAGATCTTAAAACTATGAACCATGCAAACACGGAGCTGAGCTTGGCTCTGAGGCAAAGGAAAGCTTTTCAAAATGTCAAAAGCTTCCTTCCCCACACCTTTTCACATCATCCTCCTAGCAGACAATCTTTTATAAGACACCAAATAATTAATAAGAATTCTCATTGTTTGATTCCAATGTCATTTTGCTTTAAATCAAAGAAATGCCACATCAACTGTTATTTAATGAATATTTTATAATATTACTTTTATAATGACCATATTTAATTGCTACAGCTCTAATTAAAGGTGATATCTGATTGCATGCATGTACTTTTGAAAAACCATAATTGTCTTGTGCAAGCCACTGAATAGATTTAGGAATCTTCAATAACAAAATTACATTAATAGCATATGCTATTAAATATGATTGATGGCAAAATTGGACCCCTCCTGGTTCTCTACCACACAAAAGCACACACTGCTTTTGAAGATGGTGCCTCGAGTGTCAACAAGAGAGCCAGGGAAAATAGACTGGTACCACCAAGGCCTGCCTTCCCCAAAGAAAGAGCAATAGCTTAGTATGAATAAAAGATGCTTCTCACAGTTGGGCCCTTTGCTAGGGCAGGTTGGTGAAAATTCAGTTGGCTGGCTCTGTACAGCAACCCTGCTCCCTGGAAGGGCTGGAGGAGCCCATCAAAGAAAAGTACTTGGAGATGAGCAGCCTTGTTGGGAAAGATTCCTTGCAAGTTGCCATCCAGCAAAAGTAATCACTTCTAGAAACGATGGCACAAACCAGGAACTGCAAGACAGTACAAGGATGAAGAGATCACTGTGTATATGCCCCAGACCCTCCATGAACCATACCCTCAAGAGACTTTTATCAAGTTAGCACCTCTAGTTACAGAGCAGAGTCAAAGAGCGAGCAGAGAACTAAGAGAGATGCCGGATGCTAAGATCTAGGTATGAACCACAGCCAGAATAACATATAATGACAGAAGAGAGAGGAAGAAGAAAACAAATTGTTGGCAGTGGGCTTTTTCCTCATTTAATCCTTATCCTTGTCATAATCCTCTGAGAGTGAGAAGAGGAAATTGAGTAAGGAGTGATTGCCAGGGTTGTTAAGTTACCTTGATCCTTCAGACCCCACATCTCACTCTTTTAACTGTAACACACTCTGCCTCTAACAAGTAAAAGCATAGGTGCACGTCGAGGGTCCTGTGGTGCTTCAGATTTAATACACTTGTCCCTCTGCTGTTTACAGCTCTGTAGAGAGCATTCCTTATTGGGAAGGACAACAGTAGCCAAACCACGTTGGACTCACATTTCAGCAGAGATATGCTGATGGCCAGCGGAGATCAAGGCTCAGTGCTCATGGTGCATTTCTCAGAGTCTAGTGGAAGGAAGTGTGCAGACATGAAATTATTCCCAAGGCAGCACCACACTTTCTATTTTTGATGAAAACTTGTGTCTACCTCCTTTTGCTCTTCTCACAGCTTGGCTCTGATTGAGAAGAAAGAGAGCAAATGAAATTCCTGTACCCTACATCCACCTATAGAATGTTCAATCTTACCTCCAAGTAAAGAGAACAATAGCTGTCATTCCTGGGATATAATAATCCTTAATACATGCCAGATACTTCACAAGTGTTTCATACACCTAACCTCATTGACTTCTTCAGGATGTAAGACCTATTATTCTCTTGGACAGCTAAGAAAATAAGGTTCTAGGAAGTTAAGGAAGTTATATTTGATCTCACAGCCTATGGTCAGAGTCAGCCTTTGAACCCAGGACCAACTGATGTTGAAGATCTTGCCTTTAACCTCAAAGATGTATAGTCTTACTAGAGAAAGACGGCTGAAGTTTCTGGAAGACTGACCTTTTTCTGAAGCCTGGCAGGTAGATGGACTTTGCCTGGGGGATCTAGCTTGTTAGCTCGAAACTAGCCTTATAAATGTTTATTGATAACTAGCTCATTACGTTTTATCATATTGGTTCTGGGCTGACTAGAGAGAAACACTTCTCAGCAGGAGAATGAGGCAGAAGGAAGAGAGTGCCTTAAAAATGTACCTTCAGTTTTCCAGCTTCCTTTCTCCTTGCTGCTCAGGTGAAAAGACTAGAAGTATCTTTTTTTTTGCTTTCACCAACATGATATTTAAGGCCTGACTAAATGCTCATCTATTAGAGGGTTGTATCTCATTGGCACACACAGACAGTGCCAATGTAAACAGGAGCAGAGACTAGGTTTTTTGGTCAATTAAGTCTCCAAAGACTAGACAGTAAAAACACATCACTGATGGGCAGTAGTAAGGAAGGTGAAAAGAACCTAACTGATATAGTAAAGAAAGACTATGATTTTTTTTTTTTTATGTGACATTCTGGGAAAAGCCAAGCTATGATGACAGAAAACAAAAACAAGGTGAGAGGAAGGGGAGTTGATAGCAAAAGAGCATTTGAGAATGTCCTAGGTGAGGGGATTGTTCTACATGTTGCTTGCAGTAGTGATTTCCCAGCTGTACACATTGGTAAAAACATGGAGAACTGCTTCTAAAAAGGATGAATGTTTCCATAAATGAATTACATTTTAATTTTAAAATGGAAAAAGTAGTCATCTCAATTTTGGAAAAACAGAAAAACGTTCTAGAAGTTCATAGTTCCTATAGCTGGTGAGTTATGGTATTCTTTACTTTTTTATTTTTTATCTTCCTGCTGTATGGAATTCTTCATAATAATCACACTACTTTGTGTATAGAGGCTTTTATGTTTATTAAAATAAAAGAGGACATGGTTAGGGAAGCTGGATCCCACAAGACAGACTACATAGTTTAGAAAATAGTCAGCATCTTGGGGCCAGCAGGTGGCATGGTGGTTAAGGGCTCTGGACTCCCACATGGCAAACTGTGGTTAGAGTCCTGAATCTGGTGGCTTGCTTTCTCTCTCTCTCTCTCACACGCACACACTCACACACTCCCTCTCTGGTCAAAATAAAATAAATCAATAAAGTTAAATCTTAAAAAGAAAGAAAGAAAAGAAAAACTCAGCATCTTTTAAATGTTGGCTATTCACTATATGTGCCCTTTTGGTTTGCTTATTTCTTTCTGGAACTCTTTTTCTAAGCCTTCTAGAGCGTCTCAATGTTTCATGTCATTGAATTGCTCTTTCATACTTTTCATCACTTTACCACTTTGTACTATGTACTGGTGAATTCTTAGTTCTAAACCACTGGTTTTTCTAATGATTGTTCTTAGTCAAAAATGATCCTGCCTATGCTGATTTGACTTATTTTCAGAATTTTTGTTTCCTTCACAGTCACCTTTCTTAGCTCACTTCTTCCTGGCTTTTTTTTTTCCTCACAATTGTATTTTATTCCCTATAGGGACAGCATACTTTTCTTTACCTTGGTAATGATTCCAAGTATATTTATTTAAAATCATTTCGAGGCATTTCTATGTTTTCTAAATTTCAACTTGGATAAATTTATTGTCTAAATATTAATTTTGTTGGACACTGATTTTCCAAATATAGTTGAGA
Organism: Tupaia tana; assembly: GCA_026018925.1. NCBI lineage: Eukaryota > Metazoa > Chordata > Mammalia > Scandentia > Tupaiidae > Tupaia > Tupaia tana. Next base: position 35,263,648 of record JAKSZU010000018.1, read on the forward strand.
TTTCTGTGAGCAGACTTATATGGAGTGGCAATCTTTTATTGTAATTTTTTGCTCATTCCTTAATCTATGAGTCTCTTTCCCTGTCCAGATAGTTTGTATTTATCTTTCTTCTGATCCCCAGAAGCTTTAAGCTTCTAGGTCAAGGTGTATACTAGTACTAAATGCTCCTTAAATAATCTGTGATAATAGAGCAGCTTGTTCCCCTGACCTTGAAAGACTTTGACTTTTTTTTTTTTTTTTTTGAGAGAGGTTTTTCGCTATAGGGCGCGTGCGCTCACCAGACAGACAGAGAAAGACAGAGAGACAGAAAGCGAGAAATCACCCCCCAGGGGGGATGGTCACGCCGCAATCCCTTCTCCTCCATTCTCCTCTCGGGATCTTGGGCACGCACGCACACGCGCCCGGCGTGAGTTGTAAGCCACCGGGTCCGAGACGCGAACCGCGGTCGACTACGTGGGAGTCCAGCGACATAGCCATTACGCTAACTGCTGGTTCCCAAAAGACTTTGACTTTTGTAAAATTTAGTAAAAATTAATTTATGCTAAGAAAAAAAAAGTACCTGCTTACAAATCTTGGCCATATCAATTGCAATTAAAGTCACAAATGTTTATTCTTAATGTTTGTATTTATACAGACATGTATGTACTATTAAAATCACCTACAGATTGGAATCAATGATGAACGACACCACACGAGTTAGGACTCTTAGGGAAGATAGGGGATTTTACAGACCCCATCATGGGGTCAGCTGGTCTTGGTGTGGGAACATGTGCTTCCATCTGCTTTTCTAGGTCATCAGCTTTTAGAAGCCACCACCCCAGGAAGAGACATCACATTTCTTTTTCAGCCTCCTTTTACAAGAAAAGGCATCCTATTTAATTTCAAAAGTGAAACTGGCTTAGTTCTCAGCTTCACAGGAGAAACTTCACACAAGTCTAAATGAATATCTAACAGAATGACGCCCATTACCCTATTCATGCCTCTGTGCTTGTTTCTAGTCTCTGAACATCTTGTTTAGGGGGAGAGTCATGTCTTTTCCATGTTCTTATTTCAGGTGCATGTACTTCAGCAGATAATAAGCAGTTGTTTTCTTCGTGTTCTCCCTGCTTTATAACAGAACCTTGGTAATGTATCCATCTTCCTCTGTGGACCAGGTTCTTAAAAGGACTCTGTTTTCAGCCCCAATGTGATTTAATTGCATGGCATACTCTAGCCAAGAAAATTGGAGAAATCTAGGGAAGGTTTCTGTCCTTTGAAAAGAAGCATAAGAAGAAGAGACAGGGCCAACTCTATGACCTGGTGGTTAAGGGAGCTGGAACCAGATGGTCAACCACACAGTTCAAATCCTGGACCTGGCAGCTTGATAGGAACATGTGTGTGTGTGCCTAAAATCCTGATGAGAAGGAGAGTTGGAAGAGAAGGAATTGTGGCATGACCATTCCCAGCCAGGTAGAGGGCTGCTTTCTCCTCCCTTGTCTGTTTCTGTCTCTCCGATGAGCACATACACCCTCTAACAACAACAACAACAAATAAATAAATAATGAAGAAAGAATTAGCTATATAAGAATGCTGATGAAATGAATAGGCACTCTCCTCCCAGGGTTTATCTGAACACTAGGTGTGCCTGTGTACGTGCCTATGATTCTGTCTGTCAGGGCTGGGGGAGGATCACTGTGTGAGATGTCATGGAGAGTGTCTCTCTCTCTCTCTCTCTCATAAAATACACTTGGGGGAACAAATAACTGCAGCTGTTCCTAGAGAATTGCTTAATAAATTGATAAGACTATTTCCTGGGAACCAGCAGTTAGCGTAATGGCTATGTCGCTGAACTCCCACGTAGTCGACCGTGGTTCGCGTCCCGGACCCGGTGGCTTAAAACTCACGCCAGGTGTGTGTGCGTGCGTGCCCAAAATCCTGAGAGGAGAATGGAGGAGAAGGGATTGCGGCGTGACCATCCCCCCTGGGGGGTGATTTCTCGCTTTCTGTCTCTATGTCTCTCTCTGTCTGTCTGGCGAACACATGCGCCCTATAGCGAATACCTCTCCAAAAAAAAAAAAAAAAAAAAAAGACTATTTCCTAACTAGCCTATTTATTTGGATTGCTAAATGATCATTTCTGATCATTCTTCATTCTAGCCAACTTTAATTCAATATGTAAAAATTCACAAATCCTATAAGCAGGGCAATGACTGTGTCTTTCTCCTTTAGGAATCTAACTAGGAAGACAAAACTTACAATAGCCATATGCAACCAAATGGTTGTCCAGATGAGGAAGACAAAGAGCAAGCTATACTAAGGGTCAGAAGAAGAGTAAGCGGAGTTACTTAAACATTCTCCATGGATACTTGTTTACATTGATTCCCTAGTTACCATTTTTTTCCCTCCACTGATCAAGGTTAAACCCACCCATGTCTATTCAAATGTTGAACTAACTGGAGACTGTCTTTATATAATTAAATAAACTACAGAATTATTTCCAACTAGCCTCGAAATCTCTAGTTAACATGTCTTTGAATGCCAATGAAGCAGTTATCAAATTTGAAGATATATTCCTTAGGGTGGTGTGTTCATTAAATGTGTAACTTTGTCAGAGTGCCACCGCATTAAAGATGTTTTTTACAGCCAAGTGGTGAGAAAAAGTTCCTTTGGAATAGTTGCTCACTGACAACATATAAAGTGAAAATTGTGCATGTTCTCAAATCCTTACACATTTCTCTGACTGTTCATTGGTTCCTTAGAATGCTAGAGATTTGTGTGAAGCATGCCTGCAGGCTACATATGTTAAAAGTTAACAGGAAAATGTGTACCAGAAATCAAATGTAAGATTCTCTTAGATCAGTTTCTCAAGGTGCCTGCTTGTTGAGCCAGATTATTAGTGGTTTCTTTATAGCTGAAAATGGAGCAGCAATCACGGTATGGAGAAGAAATACCTGCAGAGATGATGGTTGGTTGTGAAAATCAGTATTATATTTCCACTCTGTCCATTCTAATTTTATTTTTGTTTGATTATCTTAATTTTTTAAGAAAATTTGCATTCTTTTATTTGTTTAAGCTAGACTAGAAATAAACATATGGGAAGCAACCCATTTCATATAAATAAATGTTCACCTACTACATTGGCAAAAGTGTATTGAAGTCAAATACCTTCCTAACAATGAGAGTTCCAAGCCCCCCATCAATAGCTGCTTGATTCTAAACAACCTTTACTATGTCAGAAAACAAACAATAGGCACAGCATTCTCCTAAAGACGAGCAATGGAAGCCAAGCTGTCAGCTACTTCTCTAATCAATTACCTTGGTTTGCTCTGCAAACCCAACATGTACTTTCAGTCCTATCAACACAGATGCCAAGACTGGAGGGAACTGGACAAGAGCACAGATAAGGAAAACAGAGCCTGAACACGCATACAGGCTACATATCGAGACACTGATTCTTTCAATAATTGGTAAACTGGCAGAGATGACAATTGATATAGTCATATCAATAGGTGATTACTTTGAACCTATCTTTTAAAATGGAAAGAGAGATCATCATCTATTTCGAGGAATTTACTTCTCAATATCCATCTTGGAAAAATGCATATGCACAAAAGCATGTATAAGTGTTCATTGTAGCATAGTTAGTACTAAAGAAAAAAGAGAACCAGTGTCCATCAACATGAGGCATGATATTTACAGCATTTAAATATTGGGTTGTTGGAAAAGTCCTGATGCATTTTTGCAGAGAAAAACATGCAAAAATACATCATAACTTTTCTGACAGCCCAATGTAATGAAATGGGTCAACTTCAAATCCTAGTGATTAAGGGAGCCGGATTTCACATGGCCAACTACAGTTTGAATTAAAGCTCCAGCGTCTGCTGAAAAACATGCTGGGTGTGTGTGCATGCACACCCCAAATTTTCACAGGGTAGAGAAATGGAGGAGAAGGGATTGGGGTGTAATCACACTCCATTAAGGGGTGCTTTCTTCCCCTCATCTCTCTCTCTCTCTTTATCTCTCTCTCTCTCTGGTGAGCACATGGGCTCTCTGGAAAATAAGTAAATATATATATACATAAGTATATATACATACATTTACATAAGTAAATATATATATACACACATATATACACACACACGTGTATATATGTGTGTGTATATATACACACGTGTGTATATGTGTGTGTGTATATACATTATATGTGTATATATGTACACACACGTATATATACATATGCAATAAAGTGAATCTGCATTTGTCAACATGGAGTCATCTTTATGACATAAGTCTAGGCTAGGCAAGGGAAACAAATTTCAGAATAATATATACATCTAAACACTCTGTATGTTAAATCAACCGATTATAAAGAAATACTATTTCTTCTTCAGGGCTATATTATTTCTCTTCATGCAAATCGTAGAAGACTTGAAAATTTACATCTCAAACTAGTTAACAATGACTACCTCTATAGAGGTGAGAGGAGACCAGGATTGAAAAGAAGAGAGATTTTCAAGGGATACTATACATTTATTTGTAAGGTATATATATATATATATATATATATATATATATATATATATGATAAATTACACACATGATTTATAAAATTAAAATATATAAACAGGAGAAAAACAATGTAACTCTGTTACATTCAAATTAAACCTATCCCAGACATAGGAAGGATTTACTCCAGGACCTTTGAGGTTCCTCTTCCTTGAACTGCTGTCATGATTCTGGGCATTGAGGATTTTTAGAAGGATGAAAAAAAATACGGTGAAAACCTATGTGTTCCTATATAGAAGAAAACTCAAATTGCTCTGGAGAAATCACGATGACCTGTTCAGCTCTGCTTCCTCAATACCTGTTGTCATGGGGCCACCGCTTGGTTATGTCACACAACCCTTTATCACTCTCCTCAAATCTCCTAAGTAAGCAGTGCATTCTTGAAACATCCTTCTATGTGCTGAGATGGAACAGGGATGATACACAAACGTGGACCCTGAAAGTATCAGGGAACCTTAGATGGACCAAAGAATGTGTGCTGAACTAGGTTAACAATGATTACCTCTGTGGAGGTGAGGGGAACCTTCCAGTCCTCATATGGGAAATCTTCCCAACTGTTCACAAATGTGCTGGTTAGAGATTCGAGTAAAACATGGCGTAGTTAGAAACTGCTGGAGAAGAAGGAATTCTCTTTCTCTTGGGGTTGTAAAAACCATTGCAAGGAAAGAGAGGTCTGAAAATGGGACCTAATACTATAGGAAAATGAGATATGGCAAAGAAGAAAAAATTCTCCATAGCACTGATTCACTTCTGGATCCAACCATGCCTTAGTATGGAAATACTTGTAGACTTTCAAATTACATATATTAATAATATTTCTGTCATACTTATATTTTTGCCCCCAAATTTGTCCTTTCTCAAACTTACATCCCACTGAGGTTAGATCATCCTTTTAAAGCTTGATGGAATGGAGACTGAGCAGTGAGGATCACTCTCCCTTGCTTTGCCTTGATTTCGTAAAAGACGAAGACCAAGTTTTGTTTTGTTTCTTTTTTTTTTTTTTTTTATCTTCATGAATAAGCAGCAGAAAGGATGCCTTAGAGAGTGGGCAGCTGTCAGAGTTAGAGGGGTTACCCAGAGAGGGACTCTCAACAAAACTGTGAAGTGACATCTCAGTGTCATTGCCACTAAGACAAATAGAGATCCAAACCCAAACAGATCCTGGGGAGCCAAAGCACATGACCTACTACTTTGTAATAGGTTTATACTTAATTAAAAAAGAATTGTGCTCCTATTTCTGCAGCTTGATTCCCTCCACTTCTTAATAAAAAATTGTCTTACCCTTGAGCAGGCACTCTCTGTTTTGGAAGACATGTTTATTCACATGTTTTTTATTTTTGGAGAGGTTTTCGCTATACGGCGTGTGTACTCGCCAGACAGACAGAGAGAGACATAGAGACAGGAAGCGAGAAATCACCCCCCAGGGGGGATGGTCACGCTGCAATCCCTTCTCCTCCATTCTCCTCTCGGGATCTTGGGCACGCACGCACACGCACCCGGCATGAGTTTTAAACCACCTGGTCTGGGACACGAACCGTGGTCGACTACGTGGGATTCCAGCGACATAGCCATTATGCTAACTGCTGGTTCCCTTTTCACATTATTGAATGTGGCCCTCATAGCCAATCTTTAAAGGAACCTAGTTGGGAATGAAAGTCTTCATTTTACTAATAAGAATTTGAGGCCCAATGGTTCCTAAAGTCCCTGCTGAAAAGCCTCCCATAGCTACCAACTGCACTAGATAGCACCTGTGTGTCTATTTATGGCCTCATTGTCTTTTCCTGATCTGGACCCCATCTGCTCCTCCCCTTCTCATCACCCCTTTCTCCAGACTCACTGAAGAAGCAACAACCTTCCACCCTTTGCTGTCTCGGCGCCAGTTGATTTATTGTCTTGGTACTCTTCTTTTCTGATTTTCACTGACTGGCTCTTTCTCATTAACCAGGTCTCAACTCAAATGTGATTTTCTCAGAAAAGCTTCCTTGCAACTTTGTCTTACATAGTCCCCTCCCATTACCTTATCACCCTGTATCACATCATCTTTTACCCTCTTTATTTCCTAAAGCTCCTCCAAATGCATCTAGTTCTTGCTGTCATTGGTATTGTTGATTGATGTATTGGTTGGGGGTTTACCAGAAGAACAGAACCACAGGAGACATAGCCATATCTATGGCTATTTTTAACATATCTATAGATATATGTAGCTATATAGCGATGATGATTATATATCTATGTCTATATAGATATAGTTATTATATATAGAAAGTGATTATGTGTGTGTGTGTGTGTGTGTGTGTGTGTGTAGAGAGAGAGAGAGAGAGAGAGATCTTCAAAGGCTTGGAAAATGTTTATCAAAAAAATTATAAAATACACATGGATTTCAATTTTTTCACCAAAATAAATTTGTACTTTAGTTCCATTTTCAATAACTTTTTTGAAATCCTCCTGTACGTACACATATTCAGATACATACACATGTAGGAGTTTATTTCAAAGAATTGACTTAGATGATTGTAGGAGAGGGCATTGCCAAACCTGGAGGGTAGACCAGCAAGTTAGAAATTTTTGGTCAGTAGCTGACACCTCTGTTCACAGGCAGATTTTCTTTTCCCTCAGGGAAACCTCAGTTTTGCTTCTGCGGTCTTTCAATTGATTGAATGAGGTCCACTCAGATTGTCAAGAATCATATGTTTACATAAAGTCAACTGATTACAGATGCTCACCACATCTACAAAATATCCTCGTAGCAATACCAAGATTAGTTTTAACTGAATAACCAATACTATAACATAATCAAGTTGACATAAAACTGACTTACATGACTGGTTCCATGACATGTCAGTCATGTTCACTGTTGTATCTCTGGGACTTTATATAAGTGAGTGAGTGACCAGGCAATCATTTTCTTCCAGGTGGTTCAGATAGACTAGGATGACACTTCAGGGTGGCTACAAGGTGACAGCTGGAGGGTTCCTGAGCAGCTGTCCAATTTTCCATCATTTACAAGAATCTGAGACTTGGTGTTAGAGGTCCCCAAACAGGTACCAGTAGCCCTGGCCAATAGCCCTGAGAGCCCTCCTTTTCCACCTGCAGTGAGATTGAGCAGAGGTGCGCCTCTGCTCTCCCAGCTTTGGCCCCCTCAACCTCACTCAACAGGTTATCACAAGACAAAATCAGAACTTCTTGGAAAGCCTGGGTAAGTAGGCTTTGAAGACAACAGACCATGGACCCAGGTTCATGCAGGGAGTTAAAGCATCTAAAGCTGCATCTTAGATGGAGCCAAGGCTGGCTACTTTTTCCAGCTAAGGCATTAAGCAGTGATAGATCCTTGTGGGCCAAGTACTCTTCTGCCCATCACAGTGGTAAGTGGCACCACTGAACCACTTTGAGGGAACTTCCTCCCAGTATGAGGAGAGTCAAGAACAGGATAAACCCAGCTGAGGTAGGCATCCTCACCATTCTTAATACATGTATATGATTATTGTGAGAACTTAGGTATGTATGTGTTTGTTTATTTTATATACATCTCCCCCATTAGAATATGAGTATCTTAGAACAGGAATAGCAAATATTTGATCACTGCTGGAATAGTAATTGACCAGAGAAGGTGCTGGACTGGTATTTGAGGAAAGAAGAAGAGAAAGAAGAATGGGAGGGAGGGAGGGAAGAAGAGGAAAAAATAAATGCAGAAGAAAAACGTAAAGACAGGAAGGAATCATTTCTATTTGCTGAACCAGCCTTCAAAGCCCTAGGGTCCAGAAATTCTGGTTCTGGAGGTACATGGGCTAAATAGCAGGCTGTCTTTGAATACTCTTTTTTTATTCCTCTGTTACTGGAGAGAGCACTGAACACTAAGTCAGGTCAGTGGGTTCTTCAATGAATTTTGATTTGGGGTATTTTTTGGTTTTGGAAGTCAGAGATAAGTGGACAAATCTGATTCTGAGTGGGAAAAAGAAGGGTGGCTGGAGGAAAAGAAGCAAATCAGTGTCCTGGTTACTGGTCCCAGTTCTGCACCAGTGACTATTGGGCAAACTTTGCCCTCTCTGTGCCTGGAATCATGTCTTCAAAATTAAGGAGATAGAGAATATCAATAATACTCAGCCTTTATTTTTAAGCAGTGAAATCTTACAAGGAATACTCAAAACATAAAAAAAAAATGCCTAAATATGGTCAGCCATGGTGGCAGAGTGATAATGCAATTGTCCATGTTGCTGAAGCCATACAGGGAGGTCCTGCATTCATGTCCCCAGGTCTCCCTGGGTAACTAAAGCTGAAGGTGAGATTGCAGCATGAAGACCCTGTTGTGAGTCTCTCTCTCTCTCTCTCTCTCTCTCTCTCTCTCTCTCTCTCTCCTTGTCTCTTCTAACAAAATAAATAAATACATAAACTTTAGACTCAGCCCCATAGCATAGTGGTTGGGAAAGCCAGATTCTGCACAGTCGACATAAACTTCAAAAAATCTTCAGTTTGGGAACCAGCAGTTAGCATAATGGCTATGTCGCTGGACTCCCACGTAGTCGACTACGGTTTGCGTCCCGGATCTGGTGGCTTAAAACTCACGCCGGGCACATGTGCGTATGTGCCCAAGATCCCAAGAGGAGAATGGAGGAGAAGGGATTGTGGCGTGACCATCCCCCCTGGGGGGTGATTTCTCGCTTTCTGTCTCTCTGTCTCTCTCTGTCTGTCTGGCAAGCGCATGCACCCTATAGCGAAAACCTCTCAAAAAAAAAAAAAAAATCTTCAGTTTAACCCAGATATCATATTAAGCCTTACTTATTCTAGATTAACCTGGTAACACAATTTATCATGTATGATGTCACCAATAGGTTCAAATACACTTTATTAACCCCAAAACAGCTGTTTTTAAAATATAATTCCCATGATATTGTTAATAGGTATGCAAAATAGTGTTTTTCAATCCCTGAAAACACCTCAAAATAAGCAATCTGAATATCACTAAACTAGAGAATTTCTAGAAGGTCCTCTACCACTAAATGACTCTAAATCTGAGTCTGTTTATTGAATGTACACTGTGTGCTGTTCTCTAGAGATAAAGATGATCATGGCACAGTCCTTTGTATATGGATCTTAATTATAAGGGCATTTTTGTCAGTATTTTACTGTAAATATTCTCATATGTTATTCTATTCCATCACCCAGAAACACCTGTGATGTCCATACTATTATTTCTTTGTTTTATAAAGCTTAGCAGAAGTAAGGATTTTTCCAAGGGCAATGCTGGGGTTCAAACTCACATTGGTAAACACTGGATTTCTTGCTCATAACCGTTTAGCAACATTTTCTGAGTTTGCCAAAACCCTAGCTCAGAGTAGAATTGACTCTGGCCACTGCCTTGTCCACAAAAAGGTGGGAAGGGACTGTAACATCAAAAGAAGGAGGTAACTGCAGGGCCTGTTCCCCTGGTCTGCTCTGATAACGCTGCTGTCCTGCCAGCTCCACGACCACCCACCCCCACCCAGGCTGCAAGCAGGGCTGCCAGGTTCCCCAGCAGGGAAGAAGAAAGCCTCCCATTAGCAGGAGGCTGCAGCTCCCAGCGTCCCTGGGACGAGAAGCATCTGTTGCTGCTCCCCATTGTTCCAGCCGAGAGCTGCTAATTGTCCTCTCCAAAGTTGGACTGCAGTCTCTTGCCAGAGGGAAATTATGGACCCTTTTTTCAGCAGGCGCTGTCCTTTCCGCAGCTGTCAGCTGAATGGCCCCAGGAGGAACCGACTGATTTGGAGGGTGGGGGAGAGGTCCATCTTGCATCCTGATCCACACAGCACAGGAAAGAAAGTTAGCATAGCCCTCTGAGGAGGCAGGATATCCACCAACCAGACGCCACTCAGGAAAACATAGGAAGGTTGACAGAAACTTTTCGTGACCATTTCACATGATTTCATGGTGTGTGTGATGGTTTGTGCTACTGTTGAATAAATCAGGGCTTGAATCGAAGCAGCATTTTGGAGTCAGAGGTAGTATGAAGAACTTGGGAGTCAGACTAACCCAGTTCAAACCCCAGGCTGTCACTCATTAACAATGACCTTAAAAAGGTCTTTGATATTTATCTACCCTAAAGGGAAATTCATAGAAACATGAAAGCCAATAACTGTAAACTATCTAGCAGAGGTTTGAGCATATAGTAAGTGCTTAATTAGTGTGATTTAGTAGTAGTAGTAGTAGTAGTAGTAGTAGAACTATTGCCATTATTATTCCTATAGTGTTAGAACACATGTGGAGAAATCTCATGTACAGGTCTCCTAAGTAGAGACGTGAAAGAAAAGAATAGTGACATCGTTTATATATATATATGTATGTGTATATATATATATATATATATATATATATACTCAAAAAGTATTTTGCCGTCTATTACATTCCAGGTACTATGCTGGTGCTAGGCATCCAGCTGCCAACAAGAGAGATCTGGTCTACCAGGAAGTCACACAGGCTGGATATTCTGGATGGGGGATGGAGAGGCAACCATTGTTCCAAGAGGTGGTTGGAAGCTTTGACAAAATGCTATTGGCAGGCACTGAGCCTTGGCTGACTTCACGGCTCCTAGTCTACCATTTTTTTGCATGGGCTTCTTTTGGGTCCCAGCACCATATGGCCATATAATAGGAAGAACACAGGCGTGGGGTGTGGTGCTGCAGGGAAGGATAGAGCCACCATCTGCGAACATCTTTAGAATCTAAGTGAACATTGCTATATCTGCCACAATATTCCATGTCTAAAAAACCCTGATGGTTCAGGTATTATCTATATAGCTCCCCAATATGAGAACTCCTATCTTGAATGTATTAGAATTAGTAAATTCTGGGTCCCCACCCCCTAAAAAGCACACAATATACTGGTCAAATGTGCTCATTGCAATCGCATCCTTTCCTCTAAGATAATTATAGAAGACACATGTGTGTTAACATCATGGAAATCTTTCTGATCTGGCCCCTAAGTATTCATGCTGTGGGACCAGCAGATTGCATAATGGTTATGTCACTGAACTCTGATATAGTCACCTGCTGTTCAAGTCCTGGACCCGGTGGCTTAAACCTCACACCAGGCACGTGTGAATGCTGCCCAAGATCCTGAGAGGAAAGTGGAGGAGGAGGGATTGTGCCATGGTCATCTCCCGGGGGGTGATTTCTTGCTTTCTGTATCTCCGTCTCTCTATGTCTGTCTGGGGAACACATGTGCCTTATAGCAAAAATTTCTCTCTAAAAAATAATGTGTGTGGGGCCAGCAGTTAGCGTAATGGCTATGTCACTGGACTCCCAGGTAGTCGACTGTGGTTCACGTCCTGGACCCGGTGGCTTAAAACTCACGCCAGGCACGTGTGCATGCGTGTCCAAGATCCCAAGAGGAGAATGGAGGAGAAGGGATTGCGGTGTGGCCATCCCCCCTGGGGGGTGATTTCTCGCTTTCTGTCTCTCTGTCTCTCTCTGTCTGGTGAGTGCACACGCCCTATAGCAAAAACCTCTAAAATAATAATAATAATAATAATAATAATAATGTGTGTGTGTGTGTATATATATATATGTGTGTGTGTGTATATATATATATATGTGTATATATATATATATATATATATATATTCATGTTCAAGCTTTAAAGGCAAATATTTCCAAGAAAGGAGCATATAGATGTAAATTTATCTATAAATAAATCAATCTCTAGTCACATACTTGCAGACCATATAGAGAGACCCTTAGAGTTTATCTGTGCTGCCTTACTATAGGTCAGAAAATGAGGCTGATAGAGAAGGAAATATAAATATTTAACAGGTATTTCTTGAGCTCCTACAGTGCACCAGAAACTATAGCTGGTGCTGGTAACAGAGTGGAGAGCAAAACAGAATAATGTCATTTTACGCATCACAGAGCTTAGAGTCAAGTAGGGAAAACAGATATCATTCAAATACTCACACAAGTAGATAATTACAGACTGCGGTGAGTGCTGTGGAGGTAAAGTACAGGATTTGCAAAAGTATAACTGCAAGCTCTGCTCGAGCCTGGCACAAGATTGGTGAGGCTACCCTGAGGAAGGAGCACCTGTTGTGAGGTCTGGGATGAATTAATGCAAAGAAGTAGAACTGAGTTCTAAAGTGAAGAGGACCCCAGGTAGAAAGAAGCACATGAACAAAGATACAGAAATAATGGGAGGCAAGAAACACTTTGTTGAAGGACCTAGAAGCAGGCCAGTGTAGCCAGAATTCAGAAAGTGGGACATGAGGGAATCCATGATAGAATAGACAATTAATAATAAGAGGACAGCATCCTTAGTCTGAGCCATCTAGCAAATGAGTCTATAGCAAAGACTGAAATACAACACTTCATGTGGGATATGCAACCCAGGATGTCAGGGTGAGATACAAGGAAGATATGAGGTAAAACAGTACAGTGCCTGAGTGCCATGACTACCACTTTGTAATGCACCACAAAGGGACATAGCAGGCTGCCCCCAGGCTGCAAGGGGGGACTACATGCTGGAGCAGTTGCTGGGCGGGAGAGAGAAAGAAGGGAAATGTATCTACCCAGTTCTTTCTCTTGTATCCAGGAGTCAGAATTCAGTACTTCCAGGCTATATTATCTGGCCCCTCTGTGATCACTCAGAGCACCCTCTCCCATCTTCCAGAATGCAGTATTGTGTGTCCATCTGTAAGAGAAGAGAACATCCAACCAATTAGGGACAGACCAAGTAGGGATAGTCAAGGACATCTCAATAGGTAGTCAAAGCTGAGTTCTGTCTCAGAGAGAGAAAGGGATCCAGAGACAGCAGAAGAGGAGCTTTACTTTCTTCATTGCTGTAGTGTTTAGTACCAATTCATATTAAGTTCTTTTATGTGACTAAACTACATTTCCCATAGCCCTACCTGTACCTGCTGCATCTAAGTAAGAGCCTGTGACTGGCTGATCCTGGCCAATGAATGGGCAGAAATGATGCATGCACCATGGCCAGACCTGGCCAGAAACCTGCTGCAGTCTCTTTTACCCAATTTCTGTCTCCCATAGCTGTGGGACTAGCAGCCAACTCCTCTGGGATAAAGGAGATAGTTTAGAAGAGTCACAGGATAAAAAAAGTCTGGATTGTCATCACCTCTTAGAAGATAGTCATTCTGAGGAGCTGCCTCACTTGGAATGCTCTCATTGGAATTCAAGTAAGTGAGAAATAAACTTGGGTAATCTTAAAATATTGAGATTAGGAGTTGCTTGTTATCAGAAGTACCAGTATGGTATCATATCTGAGCCCATGCTGTTCCATAGGTACTATACCAGCTTAATGCATGTCAACCTCAAAACAAGCCTAAAAGAAGGAATTATCTCTATTTTACAAGTGAGTAGACTGAGTGTCAAGAAGGTTGTCACTTGGCCAAGTCACAGAGCAAGTTGAAGAGAAGCTTGGAGGTCTAGTCCTACTTTCCTCTTTCTGCAGTCTTTCTGCCACCTTCTCCTCTGGAGTGGGATGGTATGAGAAGAGTATGGAGAAAGGCACACACTCACGATGGCTCATCCCATCTTTGATTGGGCTAGCCTATCTACACAGGAGTCTAGACACTGGTTTTATCCTTATTCCTGCTCTAGGTAAAACTAGAATCAACTTCAGGGGACATAGACCTGAGAAATCATTAGGAATGACTGTATCACCTGGAGTTTCCTCCTGTATGCTTCATGGACAGAATGATGGTGGAATTGGGAGGGGTTTTGTAATTAGCAACCAAATGAGTTAAATAAAAAAAGAAAGAAAAAACACAGTTTAACCACAGCCAATGAAATTAGATAAAATTATCTGCTAGTATTTATGTAAAGAACTAATGCTACCTACCTCTTACAATAAAGGTTCTATATTACTTGCAAGATACAGTAAAATTAATTTTATATTAGGCTGCCAGGCACTGTTAGAATTGTGTGTTTATATAAGTAGCTCCAGAGCTTCCAACACTGACTTGTAAAAGGCCAAATATCAGCAACTGGCTTGGGGAAGAAAAGCTTGGGTTCCAGCATTCTTCCTGGGGCAAAGTTGTAGGGAGCTTTATGGCTGTACACACTGTTAAGTGTTTTTCTTAAACAGCCTCTCCTGACAACATCCAGCAAGGTCCTAAACATAAATGGTGTCATCTGCCATTGGGTTTTTGCTCTACAGTACGTTGGAAAGGAATTGGTAGTGACAATCCTTACTTAAAAGCTAGGTGTGGAGGGCCAGAGAGTGGCATAGCGACAGACGTACAATGCTCTGTGAGGTTGACCCACAGGGCAAGGTTATGGTTTCATGTCCACAGGCCTTCTTGAGTATGCCAGGCACATGTGTCTCCATGATCTGAGTCTGGCTGGAGCTTAGGGTAAATTGTGGCATCAAGACCCTTACTGCTAACCTGGTGGTTGAGGAGGCCAGATCTTGTATGTCTGACTGCATGGTCCAAGTCCAGGACCTGGCATCTTTAGAAACACACTGGGCACATATGTATGTGTGCCCAAAATCCTGAAAGAAGAAATGGAGGGGAAGGAATTTCAGCCTAACCATCACCCATGAGGGGAGCACTCTCTGTTTCTCTGTCTTTGTCTTTGTCTCTCTTTGGTGAATGTATATACCCTCTAGTAAATTTTTTTAAAAGATACTATTGGGGTGTTCTCTCTCTTTCTCTCTCTCTTTCTCTCTTTCATGCACACACACATACATGTGGAATAAATCAATAACTTAAAACAGGGTAGTTCCTGTTAATAGGGACACAGACTTATAGACTGAATACGAGGGACCAGACTGATTGTAGGAAAGACAAAAATTAGCTCAAGCAGGCTCGATTGGAAGAAATCAGGACACTGAAGATATGACTCCCTATCTATCAAAGATAGTGTTGAGTTGTTGCTATTTTTTTTTTTTTTTTGGAGAGATTTTCACTATAGGGTGCATGTGTTCGCCAGACAGACAGAGACATTAGAGACAGAAAGCGAGAAATCACCCCCCAGGGGGGATGGTCACGCTGCAATCCCTTCTCCTCCATTCTCTTCTCGGGATCTTGGGCATGCACGCACACGCGCCTGGCGTGAGTTTCAAGTCACTGGGTCTGGGACACGAACCGCGGTCGACTACGTGGGAGTCCAGCGACATAGCCATTACGCTAACTGCTGGTTCCCGAGTTGTTGCTATTAATAAGAAGCTGCAGTCCCAGCCAGGACTACATTTCCCTATCTCCCTTGCACCCAAAAGTGTCATGAAATATCACCAATGGAATATGAGCAGATGCCTTGGACTAACTCTTTTGGACCATGAAACTTAAGAAGCAGGTGTGCCTGCACCACCCTGTTTCCCTGCTGCTGGATTCCTTCAGATGCGCAGCATCACCTGAAAACACAGGGCCATGGTGTGGAAGGAGCCTGAATCCTTGAATTACCACATGGAGATGAGCTAACCACCAGTTATGAAGATCCATTTTGGACTTCATGTGGTTGTGATATAAACTTCTGTTACATTTAAGCCTATTTTATTATTATGTTTAAGCCATTATATTTGGGGATGAGGGTATTTTTTAGAACAGCTAGTATTATACCAAAACAGTGACATTAACACCTAGAACTAGGCACCAGCAGGTAGAGTGGTGGTTAAGGACACTGGATTCCCACATGATCAACTGTGGTTCAAGTCCTGGACCTGGTGGCTTGCTTTCCTGATTTCTCTCTCTCTCTGTCTTGCTCTCACTTTGTAAAAAAAAAAAAAAGTTACATAAAATAATTCTTGAAAAATAAAAAGACCTAGAACTGAAAAATATTTGAAAAATATTACCTCCCATTTATATTCCTTAATATGAAGCTAATATGCACTCCTGTATTATGCACAGTGGAAATATTGTTAATTGAATATAACATTTTTATCAGTCTTTCCGTGGCTTCTGAATTATTATTTTTTTGCAAGCATGATTTCTTTATTAGTAATAGAGATTCTGAGCATACCATGAGAGTGAGAGAGAAGCACTCTCCACAGAATCTATTCACATTTCAATTCTCTTCCTCCAGTCCTCCAGCCTGTTGAATCTTGGGTGCCTGCATGCCTACCCAGCAGGCTTCGGGCTGACTAGGTGAGAAATTTGAACTGTGATAACCACGTGGGATCTGATTTCTCTTGAGCAACAGTGCATAACTACAGAGCCAGCCTCAGAATCCATCTTGACATTGCAATTATTGTCAATTTATTAAAGATAGAGCTCATAATAACATCTAATTGCTATTCTAGCATGACTCTAAGGTGCCAGGACCTGCTCTGCAGAACACGAATTCTGAGTGGTGCAGGCTGTGGATTATAAATAAACATAAAATAAACACACAAAGACATAAAATTGTGTAAAGCAAAGTGAGGATTGGGTGGGCCCGATTTCTCTGATGAAAAGCCTCAAACTCCAACCAGCCTCAGGTTTATTCTTTTAAAGGGCAGAAAATGAAGGAAGAGGGAATGAAATGCACAGCCAGTTGCTTTAGGATGTAAATTATCTGAAGATGTGAAAACTGGCACTATATAATTTCTCTGATTGTTTTGGGGTGAAATCTGATAAATACATGTGGCTTCCCTTAGCCTGATACTGCTCTGCAGTATCAAGAACAGGCAGATAGTGTTTTTGGATGCAAAAATGCTTTCATAGTCATGCAAATGAAGCTCACAGAAGTGCATTTCTGCATGCATCTGAAGGTCACCATGTTTGCTCAGATTGGCCACTCTCCACACTAAGGTTCTTGAGACTAGAGTTTAAATATCTATAATTTAGGAGGTTGCCCCATACCACATGGCTGGCTGTTATTCAAATTCCAGCCCTGGCTGCTTGAAAAACATGCTGGGCATGTGTGTATGAGTATTCAGAATCTCAGAATCTTACTGGGATGGAGAGGTGGAGGAAAGGAGATTGCAGCAGAACCATACTCCAAGGAGGGCTCATTCATTCTCTCTCTCTCTCTCTTTCCTCTCTCTCTCTCTCTCTCTTTCTCTCTCTCTCTTCCATTACACTCTTTCTCTGGCAAGCATACATGCACTTGGCAATACATAAAAGATTTATGTCACTTAACATATTGCCAATATGCAACAGCAGCTCAAAATGTTGACTGCATACATGAAAGGAGAGATGTTTAACAGAAATATTAGTCCAATATATTTAAAAAAGTTATATTTAACTTTTCTTAGCTCAGAGAGCTACTAGAAAAATAAGAGCTGCCGAGGAAATTATCAGAGTAATTCTACTTATTAAGGCTCTTTAATTTTTAAGAGAGGTTTTTACTATAGGGTGCATGCACTTGCTGAGAGACAAAGTGAGAAATCATCCCCCAGCAGGGATGGCCACACTTCAATCCCTTCTCCTCCATTCTCCTCTCAGGATTTTGGGCATGCATGCACATGCACCCGATGTGAGTTTTAAGCTGCTGGGTCCAGGACTTGAGACACGGTAGACTACAAGGGAGTCCAGTGATGTAGTCATTATGCCATCAGGTGGTCCCATTATTAAGGCTCTTAATGGTCTTAAGAGAGCCATCTTAGGATTGTATTTCTGTATTCATTGATAATATCTCACCTTCTTACTTCACCTTTCTGTATAAAAAAGAAATTCAAATTCTTCAGATTTGATTAGATATCTAGTATCAGAAGAAGTGAGGAGGAAAATTCCCACTACTATTTGGATGGTGTCTCGAATATCATAGCTAGAGAAATTAACTAGAATACTCTAATAATATATGTAAACTGCACTGACAATGGCCATCACTTTCCTTTGCACAGCATCAACTCCAGTACCAGGACTCCAGCATCCATTATCTCGTTTGATTATATTATCTATTTCAGTAAAGAAAAGGAAATATAATATTTAATAGATTAAGAGAGAATCCTTCAGGGGATGTAACATGACAACATCATAGAATGTTAAAGATAAGGTCAGGTCAAGAACCAATACTCTTGTTGCCAGATGATGTGCAATGGTAAAAGTCCAGAGACTTCCCTGAGTATCCTGGGCATGTGTTTGACCATGATCCAGATCTAGCTCAAGCCAAGGGTTGACTAAGGCATTCAGACACTGTGCTGTCTTTCTCACTCACATAAGAAAAAAAGAAACTTAAAACGAGAAGAAAAAGCAGGATTCTCAGAATTGTATTCATTCATTCAGCTAATATTTGCTCAGTTCTTATCTGTTAAGCACTTATTAGCCTCTGGGTCTTAACACATAGTCTTACCTTGCTCTTCCAAAATGCATACACATATTTCATAAAATATTTTCACAATTAGTATTTTACATAGGATTGTCCTTTTCCTTCTACATTCTATCAGATTGTTAATGGGTAAAGATATGAAGGAAGTTTATATAATAAGAAAGCACTCTTAGAAACATACACAGTTTGGAATTTGTCTGTAAGTAATAGAGAGATGGTCTAAATTCAAGAATTGGACAGTCTTTGTTGAGTCCCCAAGGGCATGTGTGATGGTTCAAATATGGAATGACCCTTTGAAATGCATGTTGAAATTTATTTCTGGGATGACAGTTTATGGAATGTTTGGACTTTGGACATGAGACAATTCAAGGGCCTTTTAGAGGTGATTAGATCACCTACACAGTAGAGATTATTGTCTTTCTCCTAGAAGTGAATCAGGTCTTAGGGAGTGAGTTAATTACTGAGAAGATCAATGGTTATAAAGCCTATGTGGCATCCTCAGTTTTCTCTTTCTTCCTTTTTTGCCATATAATCCCCCTTTATACACAGCCAACGTCCCTCCTGTTCTCCACCATATTTTGGCATAACACCAGGCCCTCATCAGAACTCAATTGGATACAGCAGTCAGTCTTGGACTTCTCAGAGAGCCTATAGAATTGTGAGCCAAAATAAACCTTTTTAAAAAGTTTCAAAAAATTAAAAAACAAATTACCCATTTTCAGATATTCTGTTATAACAATAGAAAATGAACTGATATTGCCTGAAGCATTCCCTCAGTGCCTTAGCCTGGGTTTTAGATTTACAATTTAAGAAATGCAGCTTTCAGTTCAGACTCTAGCTCCATGAACACCACAGTCCAGCTTTTCTGGCTATAAGTCACTTGATCACTTCTGCTGGCATTGGGACACCGAGATTCAGATACTGACTTCCATCCCAGGCTGTTCCTATCAACAGAAGTATGAGAGCCAAAGATGACCAGTGGGAGCCCATTTCTTCAGCTTGACCCACATAAGTGTCAATTGCTTCACTTTCCCTAGAGTAGAAATAGTAATTCTCTTAGAAGAAATATAGCAGCATCATGAATCAAAAATAATTGCTATAAAGGAATAAGATTTTAGGTATTGAACACATAACAGTAGTTTTGGGAAAAAAAATAAAAAGTCTTTGGGACACTTGCTTTTACAGGCCCCCAAGCTTGCTTATCCAACCTCATTTTCCCTTCTTCTCCCAAAGTACTCTCCATTCCTCTCTTTCTGAACCCTCAAGTGCCCCATTTTTACTGCTGCTTCTCCAACATTGTATAAACACTCTGAAGTAGGTATTTCCTTTCTATCTCTTAAAGCATGCTTTACCCTCTCTAAGGTTAAGTCAGTTTCAAATCTGATGTGTAATCATTTCTTTTTCCAAAACTTTCTTAAAAAAGAGAAGAACAAGAATCCTCAACAAGGTCTCAAGAGCTGCAATCCTCATGGGTATGTGTCCCCACCCTATCCATGTTGACTGGAGAACTAAGCCTGTGATCGTCCATAAGGGTCTCTAGCATTGATTGAGCAGTGTGTTACTACTGGGTCACTGAGCCGGTCCTCCCTGCAACTTTTCGTAGCCTGAAGAGAGGGGTCCATATCACATCACACCATTTCTCTTGTCTCCCTTTGTTTCTTATTACTTTATGTGTATTTATTGTATGTCTTCTCTGAGATTATAATCCATATGCAAAATAGGCAATCTATCACAAACTCTTAAGTCTAAAAACTAAATAGTTGATTAATAAAAAATTAAATGTCAGTCTTGTTTTTCTGGCAATGAATGGGGTTGTTGACCTCATATCATAGTTGTTGTCTTCTAAAGATATAACCCAAATTCGAGATCTAAGTCAGCTTGCCATCTGCTTTATACACCTTTAAAGGAACTGTGGGGCATAGGACAATTTGTACAGCCTTTTAAGGTGGACATGCACATAGGTCAGAAAAGTAGAAATGGGGACATCTTTAAAAATGAGGTGATCAAGAGAAACTGAAGGAACTCAGTCTCTTCTCTCAGTAATTTTAGGAAGTCCTAGAAAAGAGACCACCTGGGGTCAGCCCCAAATCCAAATGAATGTTTTCA
Organism: Tupaia tana; assembly: GCA_026018925.1. NCBI lineage: Eukaryota > Metazoa > Chordata > Mammalia > Scandentia > Tupaiidae > Tupaia > Tupaia tana. The sequence goes on from JAKSZU010000018.1 coordinate 35,284,466, forward strand.
GGGTCCTTGGGGAACAAGCGTGGATCACAGCAGTGGGTGGCTGTGTCCAACTTGTCAAAGGGACCTTCAACAATTGCCTCAGTTCTCTCACATCCCAGGCCGGCCAAGGGCCAGGCAGACCTCCAACATTAAACCAGCAAATGTGGTCTGGGCCTTGATATCCCCCCTCCCGCACTTTTTTTCTCTCTCAAAGAGAATTCTGGTGCCAGCACCATATGTTGAAAGGGTCCAAGCACAATCCTATTACCATTGCAGGAGGCATTAAATAATTACATTAATTTACCTAAATATGGAAAAAAATCTTTACAAATCAGGGACACTTGGCAGGTTTTCCAGCTGCACATTTTTCACTTGGCACAGCACACTGTCCTGTCGGGTTCCTATTGCTACTTGGAGTGTTTCCTTTAATTGTGGGGCACATGGCTTCTCTTGTTCTGTTTAATTTTCTCAAAGCTGGTTCCACATTCTGGCTACAAACATATTATAGGAAAAAAATGCCCACAAAAGTATGGATTGTGCTTCAGTGTACCCTAAGGGAGAGTGCATAAAAATAGTAATTTCTTGTATATGAAACCTTCCATGGGGCGGTCTTTCACTAGATTGCTTTGCAAAAAATAAAAGGCTAAAGGAGTGGAAAGAGAGGTATAAAACTGGGAAAGAGAAAAGGGATTATGCCATGGGGTTGGAGGTGGGCCATCTGAGTTCCATGTGTATGAAGACGAGGAACTAGACTTTCTTTGGTGGGCTTTTAGTGGAATTACCTCCTCTTTGGTCTGCACCTTAACTGTCAGGGTTTGCTGTGTCTAAGTCATGCACCTCCAAAAGTTGCAGTGGAATCTGAGGACTCAAGTGGGGGCAGGGGGTGGATAGATGCACAGTCCCAACCTCATGGGTTCATGCGTACTCATGAGAGAGCCAGAGTGGCTGCTACCCACACAGTCCAACTCCAGAAACTGAGGAAAGAAAGATTCTGGCCCCTTACAAGATCCTCTGACCCAGAGACTTCCCAGAATTCCCTTCCTTGGGATAAGACCTTCTGGAAGATGCTTCTCAAATGCTCTGTGAATGGTCAGGCTTTTGTCTTTTTGTTTCCAGTCCATTGCAGACCAGTACATGAGGGGTTTTCAGAAAGTTCATGGAAAATGTATATTATGAAAAAATTATGGAGAGATTTAAACATTTTTTGCACCAAAGTAAACTCAGGTTTCAATTTCATTTGACCATGAACTTTTCAAAGTCCCCTATTTTTGTATTACAACACTTAAATGTTGCAGTAAGGTCAGATTACTAAGAAAAAAAAAAAAAAAAAAAACAGGAAAAAACTAGATGCTTCCTCTTGACTTCTCATCATGGACTGGTAACATCAGTGAATGAGAATAGTCCATAGCCCACACCTTGAGTCACTCTGTTCCAGGTGCAGGGAGATCAGATGAGGCTCTTAATCAAATGATTATGTGATGAATGAATGTTCTCCTTATCAAAAGAAGGGAGATTTGGAGACCGACCCACACACAGGGAAAAGATAGCCATGTGGGAGAGGCAGAGATCAGAGTGGTGCATCTACCAACCAAGGATTGTTGGCAAACACCAAAAGCTGGAAAAAGCAAATAAGGACAACCCTACAGGCTTCAAAGGGTACATGGCCCTACTGACAACATGATTTTGAACTTCTGGCATGAATTTGAACTATGAGACAATAAATATCTATTGTTTTAAGCCATCCAGTTTGTAGAGTGTGTTGTGGCAGCCCTAGGAGACAAATCTAGTCTCCATTGGTGAAAGCCATCAGGAGCCAGAGGAAAAGGGTCCAACCTGGCTGAAACAGGGTGGGGAAACATGGAGAATGCATCTGTAGGAGTAAACAGAAAGTGTCCTGTGGACAAGAGTTGCAAGAATAGATAGATGAAAGCATTAGTTAAAAGCGGAACAAAATTTTGTTGTTGTTGTTGTTGTTGTTGTTGTTGTTATTGCCAGAGTTACCAAATTGGACTACTAGTGGCTCCCATACCTAGCTTCATGAAAGAAGCCTGTCTGCTATCTACAGTATGTGAGCATGGGGCCAGTACATGGAGGGGATCAAACACTGAAAGAGAGAGAGAGCTGATGGTAAAGCTGATGACATAATTTAAGCCCTTGGTCCAGCAATACCTAAGCCTTTATCCCTTAAATTCACAGTTGTTGATGCAATAAATGCCCTCTTTGACTTGAGTTACTGTCTCCAAACACCCAAATGCCAGAAAATGGTGATATATTTTACTTAATTTCATGGTTCTGATACACAAAAGGATCCACAACAAGGTCTTTTTGGTCAGTGTTGTATTTGTGGAAAGAAAGAAAGTAGTTCTTTCCAGACAAGAAATCTGTCTAGGATCCTATCCACATGAAAGAAAGCTTCGCATAAATCAAATAAGTGGTTTCCTGTTGCCTTTTATATGAAAATTTAAAAAAAAATAAAAAACCTAGTTGTCGAAAAAAAGGGATGAGTCAAATGGATTTTCTATATCCATTCAGTGAAATCCTAAACAGGAAAAAATTATGACATGGAATTGACCATTTTTCAGTTGTTCTTTCTAGGAGGTCAGGATTTCCTCAGAAGAAGCCCTCAGGGACAAAGGGATATAAATGAGCCACTGTGCCACTAATATCATAATCCTAATTTAACCAGAACCTGTTTATTTTGACCTGTCTTGTTTGTTTTATTTTGGTGTTTTGTTTGTTTGTTTGTTTGTTTTTACCTATTTGACTTCTACATAAGACTTCCATTGAATAAAGAGTTCCATGCAACACCCATAAGCATGTCAGTTGGAATGTAGGTACCATTGTTTATCATTTATCTCAAATGGGTAATGTTAGGTTTGATTTGGGATCAGTGGCAGAGGCAGAGGTGGCGAAGACGAAAATACCAGAGTCAGGCCTTAGAAGTTAATAAAACCAATATAATTTATTCTGCAAAAGCTCTTGGGTAAGGTCCTTTGGTCTGGTCAGAGGCCAAGGGAGTCAAGCCCAGAGTTGGTGCTGCTCGTTCTTAAAGGGCCGTTGTCCAATAGGTGCTCACCATGGGTTCTTGTCTGGCCTATGAAGTTTGCTGTTTCTGTTCAACTTTAATGGGCACACCAAATGCTGAAGGGCAGGAAAGTCTGTTGCTGATGGCTCGCCAGGTGCAGAAAAAAGGAAAGTTCTGCCAGCGGGAATGTTTCCGCCATGTTTCTTTTCCCTTCCCCCAGACTTTATAGGTAATAGGATAGAAAAATTCTGGATTTAAAGAAGAAAAGAAAACCTGGGAATTATTTGTATGACTGTGACTCAGTGTTCATGTGAAGCTGATCCAGATGGATTAAGAGATCAAGTGCATTGAGGAAAGATGTACTAAATACATAGAAAGAAAAGAGGAGGAAAAGAGAGAGTGAGGAAGAGAAAAATAGACAGTTTGTAAAAATTTCTGTGGAGGGGGAAGCAGGTGGTGTGATGGTTAAGGCACTGGATTCTCACATGGCTAACTGCGGTTCAAGTCCCGGAACTGGTGACTTGAAAATCGTGCTAGGTGTGTGTGCCCAAAATCATGAGAAAAGAATGGAGAAGAGATTGTGGTGTGGCTATCCCTCCTGCAGGGTGATTTCTCACTTTCCCTCTCTCTGTCTCTCTCCACCAAGCACACACACCCTATAGCAAAAACCCAGGTAATAGTAAATCATCTCTTTGGAGTGCTAGAGCTGGGAGAGGTCACAGACTAATGAGTCAAACCTGCTAGCTCCTCTTAGGGCCAAAGCTCAGAGAGAGGTATTACATAACTAAGGCTAGTCCAAACCACAGCTAAAACCCAGGATTTGAAAGTCAAGGTTAAGGGCCAGCAGGTGGCATGATAGTTATGGCCTTGGATTCCCACATGGCCAATTGTGGTTTGAGTCCAGACCCACCAACAAATAAATAGATTAGTGAATAAATAAATGTCTTTAAAAAGAGCTAAAAATCATTTTTAAAAAATCAAGATTGACTGCTCTTAACACTGCTATTGTTAACTTCATGCTATATCCTGAGAGGTACTTGGTGTACCTCCTTCAGGTCACGGAGAAGGTCGAAGACAAACAAACCAACCACCACTAACAACAAAAAACCTCTGAACTTCTGCTGAGCCCTAATAAACTCATCTAATTTACCAGATGTACAAAAGTAAAACAAATCTGACGCACAACCAATGAATCTTTCATCTTCCTTGGCGGCAGCCTCTGGAACAGCGGGAGGACAGTCCCCCAGCCTGCAGTGGTGTTATGGATCACAGCGGAAGCATATTGTCATCAGATTAATTTTCCAGTGCTCCTACCCCAACCACAAAATCCTGAGAGAACGAGTGTCAAATACACTTAATAATTGCATAATTATGACATCTGTTACTCTCCAGCACCTCTTAGTGGAAAATTAACTGAAGAAATAGCAGGTTCAAAGATGTGTTAACACTCTGATAGCAGATTTAATTGAAATATGACGGGGGAGGATAATGGAGATTAAATTAAGCTCTCAGATAATCATCTGACACAAAGATAATTGAGCCAGCCTCTGCCACGTTGATGAACGCTTCAGAGATGCTGTGCGGGGTGGCATTTCGAGTATCTTATCCTTCAGGCAAAATGGAATTCTTCTCCCCCACCCCCCTTCTTCTCCCTCTCTTGTCATTCAACATTTGTATCCTCCAAATCGATAATGCGAACAGCAGCATAATTGGAAATAAAAGATGACCTGAAATCCACAGGAAATTAGGTTGAGGCACGTGGAGGAAATACAGTCACATCCTCAACATAGGGTGGGTTTTTATGAGATATGCCCCCAACCCTACAGTCTCAGTGGGAGTATTTTTCCCTGGGTCCCAGTCCTCAGTGGAAATCACTCTCCATGTGAGACATGGGGAGGCAGTCCATAAACACAAGAATGAGAAGACAATAGGAGGCTTTCTCTGCACTGCCTTTGAACAATCACATTGTGCTTTTTCTCCTCTTGCAGGCAATGTTCTCCTTGCTTTGTAGGGCACGCCTGAGAGGCAGCATGCAGCAGGGAACTGGCATGCAGGCCTGGAAGGGTAGCAGTAATCCCAGAAAACAGTTTTGGGTGCTCAGTGAATGTCTTGCCATGGTATAGGTGGTGGTGAGTGGTGAGTGGTCACAAACAGAAAGTGGAAGACAATTCTAGTTGCTGCCATTGAAAGGGTCAGCCTCTGACAGAATTGGAGAGTCTCACCTCTCTTCCCCTAACTCAACTGATACCTCCTTATCGAAGGGCTGTGAATGGCAAACCAATGCAGAAAGTGAGGTGCATAGAAGGACAGCCTTCACTCCCCTACCCACTCTACCAGCACCCCAACTACTACAAAGTTCAGGTTTTGACACGGTATCAAGAGAATGTGGTTGCATCTCCTTTGAGATTCCACTTAAGTAGCTCTGTCCCCTTCCATCTTCTCTTTTCTAGTGTCACTGGACTCATGAACACCCTAAGAATTCCCAGCTCCTGCCACACTCTATGCTATGACATGACTCTGGAGGTACCACTATCCCCAGTGACCCCTGGAAGTGTATTGCCTAGCAGACAACCCACCACCAGGGAAAACTGGGGCCCTGAACCTGACATAAAGTGAAAAAGTTTCCCCTTCTCCTGGTGCAGCCACAGCCAAAGCACACAGTGCCTGCCAGACCAAAATGAGGAGGTCGGGGTGGATCTTCCTCCCCTATTTGCCACCACATCCTTCAGATCGGATCCTTCCTTCATCAGTAAACCCTTCATTGCACATGGAGTCAGACAACGAGGGTATTCCCTCCACATTTAGCCAAAGACTCCACACTTCAAGTAAGCTACTTTGTTCATAAGAATCTTCAGAGCACAATGCATGGGGTACAGAGGCAGAGTCCAGCATAAATGCAGAGCACCCCTTGCACCACCCTGCCTTCTCTTTCCAAGCTCATCGAGATTTCATTTAGGAGCCTTATTCCCCCACTCCCATTGGATTTGGGTAGGTATCAAAAGTCTGAAAGATTATCGAAGATTCTAAAAGATTGTAATACTTTTTGTTTAAGTTTGTTTATCTATTTCTTACATGAGAGAGACAGATAGGCAAACATCCTTAGCAAGATCCTACAATGTGACCACTCACAGCCTCAGCTAGCCCAGATCATGAGCATGCTTGTGCTAACTGGGCTTGTACAGGGAGGCCTTGGGACTCAAGCACAGGACCTTTTCATGTGGGTCCAGTTGCATTAACACTGCTCCACTGTCTAACCCCAAATTACAATAACTTTTAATCTTGGTGGAGAATGATGGGGTTCTTCATTCTCTCTTTTTTTTCCCCAGAAGAGTTCTGTGAGTTCTATTAAATGTATTTTCACAATGGCTGGATATTGGCAATAAATTTCATCTCATTAGACCTTGAGCTCCACCATGATGGCAGAGTTTGGAAGATGGGTGTGTCCCAGCTCTCCTATGACTTCTGTCCCAAATTGTTAATTTATTGAAGCACAAAAGAATGAGGCATCCATGAGAAAGAGACATAAGGATTGTTTTAATCATCCTCTTGCAGCCAGGTAATATGGCACCAGAAATTTCTTTCAAAGAGAAGATTCTTGACCTTCTGCTGACCTCCCTTTTTATCTACAGGATGGATGTGTGAGGCCCATAAATCAAGTCAACCCACCTCCTCTTTCTGTCCAGTCTTAGGCTTCTACTGACACTGAATTTCTATGAAGACATTGTCTAGAGGGAATATTAGAAAACTGGAATATGTTCACAAAAGTGACATGTTTTGTTGTTGCCACCCCTCTTAAGAATTCCTATAATTCCTTTGAGAAGTTGATAATTTAGTAAATTGTGTATCATTTTGTCTTCTTGGGTAAATTGCACAATCAATGATATGTTTCACTGAGTATATAAATCCCTTTTTTTCATATTTCAAAATAATATCTAATTAAAATGTCAAGGTTATAGCTCATGTGGCTGGAGTGGACAGGGCTCCACCCCCTTGCTCAGCCTCTCAAAGTAACACTTAAAATATGTCCTATAATTAGGAGCAATTATAAATCCCAATTAAAAAGAAACCCACACAATTCTGCAGATATTTTTCTTTGATGTTCTTGCCTTAATTTATGTGCCTGTTGCATTGGAGTGCCTCTGCTTTCTCAGATATGTTTCCTGACAGCAAAAGCTTCCAAAACTGCAAGAGGGGAAAGCAGGCCAAATCTGAGAAAAGTAGTGAAGTTCATTAAAAAGGGTTATTGCATCTATAACTTCTGGACTTGGTGTTCATTGATTAGAGATTAAACATCATCCTTTGTACTACTCAGATTGGGATTTTTAATTAGGATGTCATTATTACACAGATATAGCGAATGCCCAATTGATTTTTGAGACCTTTTGAAATAATAGCACTACTTCTGTAAAATGAAAATCATAATAGATTATTGACTTCTTCAAGAGATTTGATCCAAGGGCACCTCCCCAATGTCAACATTTTCAATATTTTTAGTTTCATGCAAAGAGACAGTCATAATTAGGCTTATATTAAAAGTTGGTGCATATTGACTCCATGTCATTAATGCCGATGGCATCACATTGATTACCCTTGAATTATAACAGCAGTGACATTGCTTGTTGCTGAATTGTTTACATACCCATATAGCCTTTGTCTTTTGCTTTTGTTTAATTTAAAAAGTGTTCATATTCATCATGAGTAACATGTGATTACAAGATCAGAGGTTCATCCCTTTCCTCAACTTGTAGAGCCCATAGTATCTCAGTCATTTTTCACCATGCTTCTAGTTAAAAACAAACAATAACAACAAAAACCCCTAACAGCTCCATGTATTAAATAACCAGGTCTAAACAAGTCAATAAGTATTTTTTTTTTTTTTTAGTCAATAAGTATTTCTATCCTACAATCTAGTTTTTTTAAATTAAATAATATTTTTAAATTACATATAAAGTTAAAAAAGGAATAAAAAAGATATTCTGTTCTTTGTATTCTCTAAATATTCACAATTACTAATGGAATGCCTGTGCTCCTTAGGCTCTGCACAACTTCTGAAGTTTTAGAATCATATTGGACCCTAACACCTTTATTTCTTGTCTTATGCTAATTTTCAGATGGTTCTTGCTTTTTAACACAACCACCATGGAAAACTCAGCTTTACAAAGACAGGATGTCATCAAAAGAAATGCAGCATGATCTAATGCTGAAACTATGTACTGCGTCAAGCTGGTAGTTATCGGAGTGTTCAGCAAATGTTACTATGCTTTCTGCAAAAGCGAAAATATCAGACAGTGCCCATGTGAATTAACCATGGCACTAGACCTAAGTTTCTTAATATCATGGGCTGTATCTTATTCATCTCTGTATTTTTAGTGCCTCACACACTGACTAATGTACTAAAAAGTTGTTTAAAAGGATGACGATTTTTCTTAACACTTTTGGTTTAGAATATCTTACAAAGTACAGATGCCCCTCAACTTATTATAGGTTACATCCCAATAAGCCCATTGCAAGTCAAAAACTCATTTAATGAAGGTAATACCAAACCTTTAACCTGACCTACCTTAATTGTGTTCAGAACACTTACATCAGCCTACAATTGGGCGAAATCATCTAACAAAAAGCCTGTGTTATAATAAAGTGTTCAATCCCTCAGAAAATTTATTGGCTATCCCACACCGAATAGTACAGAATCAGCTGTTTGCCTTTGTGATGGTATGGCTGACTGCGAGTTGTACCTTGCTGCCACTGTCCAGCATCACAATAGAGTATGGCACTGCTATGGCTAACCTGGGAAACATTAGAAATTCAAAGTCCAGTTTCTATGGAATGTGTACCACTTTTGCACCATGGTAAAGCTGAAAAAATCTTAAGTAGAACCGTGGTAAGTCAGCAACTGTCTACTATTATTTCATAACAGATGCCCATTGTACATATTCTATCACTGCCAACACTTGAGGATATATTTTTCTCTCACACACTTGAAGAGTTTCGATAGAGGAAATTGGTGAAGCATCATCTGTATGGAGACATTTCACAGATATTTCTTTGTGAGGAAAGGTCATATTTCTAAGCCTCCTAGATTTTCGCTAAACCTAGACAAATGCCTGAAGGGCTTTGTCAACTGCACCCACTAAAGCATTACAAATAGATACAAAACTGTGTGTATTCTTGGACCAAAGAGGTTCTGATCTCATCTAAAGGTGGACAGAGGTGCATAGGCCCAGCAGTGGAGGCCCTCTTCTCACTCTTACTTTCCCACTGATTGTGGTACCTGAGTCGTGAGTCCCCATTAGTGCTATCCATCTGAGTGAATCTGAAGATCACTGGCTGAAAAAAACCGCCCCCTAATATATCCATACAATGGAATATAATCCATCCTTAAAAGGAATGAAATTCAGATTGAGTTACCATATGAATCAATCTCGAATTTACATGATACTAAGTAAAAGAAGCTAGACACGAAAAACCACGCGTATGGTTCTATTGACATAACACTTCTAGAATCAGTAAATTCATAGAGAGAGGAGCAGAAAGGTGGTTACCAGAGGCTTAGGGGACGTCAAAATGGGGAGTTACTGTCAATGATATATAGTTTCTATTTTGGACCATAAAAGAGTTTTAGAGGGGTTAGCAGGTGGTGTGGTAGTTACTGTACTGGACTCCCACTTGACCTACTGCTGTTTGAATGTGGACTCAGTGGTTTGAAAATCACGCCCGGCACGTGTACATGCATGTCCAAAATCCTGAGAACAGAATAGAAGGGAAGGGATTGTGACATGGTCATCCGCCCTAGGGAGATGAATTCTCACTTTCCCTCTCTCTGTTCTCTCTGGCAAGCCCACATGCCCTATGGCAAGAGCCAAACAAACAAACAAAAAACCTGGAAATAGATAGTGCTGATGGTTGTGAAACTTTGTATCTGTACTTATTACAACTGGATTGTATACTTAAAAATGGTTAAAATAGCAATGTGCATTTTACTACACCCAGACAGAAAAATGTCCAGTCTGGAGAAGATTTGCTTAAAAAGATGACACCAGTAAACAACATTCAGAAATGTAAAAACACTGCCGCCAACCTACCTCCTAAAAAATTGGATATCCAGCTACAACAGAGGTTGGCAAATTTTATCTGTAGAAGGAAAAATAGTCAATATTTTAGGCTTTGCAGATCACATGGTTTCTGTTGCTGCTATTCAATTTTGCTTTTAAATCACGAAAGTAACTGGAGAAAATATATATAGTGAAATGAGTATGAGTGATTTCTTAGCAGAACTCTATTTATGAACACTGAATTTGAATTTCTTATCATTCTCACATATCACAAAATGTCATTCTTCTTGTGTTTTTCTTCCCCCGATCATTTAAGACATGTCAAAACCATTCTTACCTCATGAATCTTACAAAATCAGGAAGTGGATCAGATTTGACCTCTAGATCACAGTGTGCTGATCTCTGAGTTAGAACCCCAAATTTATGATTTGATAATACCTTAGTGAAACATGCAGCTTTACTCCCAATATTAGAGATGACATTCTATGTTGGAAAGGGAATGTCGTTGTAAAACTTGTTGGTGGCTTAGGTAGCATGAAGTATTCTGTGATTGAGTCAAATCCAATGCTATGGTTTACATAATGATTTGTCCCCCAAAAGTGCATGTGCTGGAAGTGTGCTTCCCAGTATAATGGGTTTGAGAGGTGGTGGGACTCTTGGGAGGTGAGGCCTGGAAGGTGGTATTTGGATCATATGGGCACCGCCTTCATGAATAAATGAATGCTATTTCATGGGAGGGAGGGAGTTCTTACTCTAGCAGGAATGGATTAGTTCCTGACAGAGGGGGTTCTTACAAAGGTTACATGGCTGCTCTCATGTCTGTCTCTCTCTCTTAGCACCTGCTTTCTTCCTGCTTCTGTTGGCCATGTTTTGACAGGAGCAGAGACCAGCCAGATGCCAGATCCATGATCTTGGGGTTTCTAAGCACCAGAATCATGAGCCAATAAACCCGTATTCTTTATAGATCATCTAGTCTCAGGTATTTCAGTTTAGCAACACAATAATGGACAAAAACACCTGGAGTTGGCTCTCATTTTCCCTTCCTAAGACTTTGCCTCACTACCCAATCAGGCCCCCGGGGCTAGCACAATGCCCCATCGATTTAGGCAGAAAGAAAATCCATTTGATTCACTACAGGATGTTAAGAATGCCTTTTAACATCTCTTACAGGATTATTTTTACTGAAACAGACACTCTAAATAAAGTAAAAAGCATAAGCAAAAAAAAAGAGAGAAAAGAAAAAAGACAGCAATCGTAGTAGAATACATGAAGGGCATATATTGCAAAGGGGGATTTTCAGTGCTGCTAAATTATAATGCAAGGAGTCATTGCTTTGTTTTGTTTTGTTTTACAGCAATGGCAGATTTTCTGGAAGGAAATCCCAGGGAACAGGCAGAGGGTGAGACACAAGGAAGGATCCCAACACTGCTATTAGGCAATTTAGGCAGCTGCCTCATTGCATTATGAGCCCATACTTGACAGATGAGTAGAATTTGATTCAACAGATTTTACTGAGCACCTACTTTGAGTTAAGCACTTGAGGCACAAAGTTGTTGTGAAAGTTACATTTCGAGGAGATGTTTGTTGTTTTTAGGAGGAAGGTGCCGAGAGGGAATTGGTAGCAGTGTATAAATGTTAGATTTCCTGAGTGTAAGAACTTGGTTCCTATATGGCCCTTCTTGTCCCAAGAACCTTTAAGAAGACTTTCTTCTGATATCAGCTGCTATTTTTAGGATTGGAGCTTCTTGTCAGTGAGTCCCATGTCGACCTCCAAGCAACAGACGAGTGGCTGCGGAAGGCAGCCATTCTGATCACCTGCCTGGAACTGTCCTCCAAGGGTCTGAAAGTAGCCCCTCAGAGATGAGGGCTGCTGAGGAGAGGAACATTATAGCCTTCAACTTGGGCTGCTATCTTGCATTTTAGCTTCTTCCTTTAATTCTTAACATATGTTTCTTTACCTCTCCGATTCCTCATTCTATATTTGAATTAGAAGTCTCTATATCAGCTCACGGTGCCATTTTGTCAACACGTTGAGCAATAATAGTTCAAAATGGGCTCTAAATAATTTAAATATTTAGTTACAACGAAGATGACCACAGTGTGCATGTCTAGCTGAGCTCAGAAAGACCTCCCTTCATTAGTTCTAACTTTATTTCTCATAAAAGAGGAGGCCATTTGAGTAAAATGATAGTTGGAAAAAATTTTTAAACAGAACCAGCAAATAAACATGGTCTTTATGAGTTGTAACTTAATCTCTAGCTGATGTCATGTTTCACGTTTCAACTGCCAGAAAATGCCTGACATCTATATATCAGGCAGATTTATGGAGACTTCAGGGTAAAAGTTAAGAGGAACCTTTAAATAAGGATAGTGTGTTTGTCTGGGGATAATTTGAAGCCTCTGTTATCCGTAGATTGAAATGTGTATATTTGTGTAAATTATAGGAATATGCTTTTCCACTTAATCTCTTTTTTATATGTTCAAAAAATCTTCAGAACTGGGAGGTGGGTATATAACAGAAGAGACATAGAGAAACGGAGAGGTAGGGAGAGAAAGAGAGAACACTCAAATTATGATACTCTTTTGTCCCTATTTGGTCACTAATGTTTCTCTGGCCATGTTAGAGAGAAACAAAAAGATCCTGCATCGCAAATCCAAGAATCATAAATGACACACAGTCCCTCTCCATGCCCAGCATTTTTTAGTGGCAATATGGTTGTGTTGGCTCACGGGATATCCAAGGACGTGACACCCTGGCAGTTTCCTATCAAACATTTACTGCTGGATCTGCTCCATTACAGCATTTATCCCACAGGGCCACACTTTCCAAACGTAAACCTCTCCTCATATCGTACAAGTCGGGGACAATTAACTCAGAAAAATGATTTTGAAATAGTCACAGAAAAAAATTGAGTTTTTAAAAATTATTATTTCATTATTTCTTATTGACATATAATTACATATATGTGTGTGTGTGTGTGTGTACACAATTGTGGGCTACAGTATGATTTTTAAGGCATATATATGGTGCATAATAATCAAGAATATGCACCTATTCATCTTCAACATTGAATATTACTTTTTGTGGTGCACATTTGTTCATAGTGACTCATTTTTTTTTCCCCCATGGAGTGTGTGTGCTCACCAGAGAGAGACAGGAAGAGGGAAGGAGAGAAATCACCCCCCCAGGGAGGACAGCCACACTGCCATCCTTCCTCCTTCATTCTCCTCCTGGGATTTTTGGGCATGTACTGTCATGCACCTGGCATGATTTTCAAGTTGCAAGGTCTGGGACTTGAACCATGGTTGATCATGTGAGAATCCAATTCCTTAATCACCATGCCACCTGCTAGCCCTTAATTTCGACATGCATTTTCTGTAGATTTACATTCACGTTTCTTATAGTTCTCACTCTTGCTAATTAGTAAGAATATGTTATGCTAGTTAATGTAATAAACAACCCCAAATCTCAGTGACTTAACACAGTATAGAGGTGTAATTGCTGCTTACATTGTAGTCCTCTTGGTTGCTCAGAAAGTACATTTCCACATAATTATTTAAATAACCAACACTTGTCCAATTGGTAACGTTGCCACCTGCAAAGACTTGCCGTACTTCACTATGCAGTCCACCTCTAACCGAGGAAAAGAGAAAAGGATAGAGAAGCCAAGGGAGCTATAGCAGAGGTTTAATGGATTTAGTCACTTAGCTCTACTTAACTGCAAAGGATGCTGGGAAATGTAGGTAGCTGCGATCCCAGGAAGGACAATAACCTTCCAACCTCTGTTTGGATGAGGAAAACCATAGTAGGGCACCGGGTAATAGTTGCTAAGATTCCTCAGTGACAAAATAAATTAAAATAATGAAACAAAAGAAGTGTTTTTACCTTTGTATTTCAGTGTTGACAGTGGCTTTTATTTCGCTCAGCCCTCTCGTCAATTCTATGAAGGCGGCAAGATAAGAATTACAGTCCCTGGAACTTGCTTGTACCTGGGTCACGAAACTATTAGGCAACAGAACTCAAATCAGAACCCAGGTAGCCTAGTATTGGATTTGCAATTTTTACTACTGTACTGAATCTCTGGGGGCACATGAGGGGGCTGGTTGAAGAGACTTGGGGGAATTAGATGAAATTGGAGTCTCTTGGTGTTGATAAGGACTTACTTGTAGGATGTTTGAGGAGTGGGGCATGAAATTGTTTCAGTTCTCTGCTTTGAGGCTACATACTAATACCCGTGTAATAAACAACACCAAATCTCAGTGACTTAACACAGTAGAGGTGTAATTGCTGATTACATTGTAGTCTTGTTTTGCTCTTTAAGAAATTAAAGCATAACTTTTTATCGTCTTACATTAACACAAAAATAAGAATAGTTATGACAGCAGCCAGGATAGCATGATGGAAAGCTTGTGTGACCTCCCATAAATGAAAGAGGGCTCAGAATGAATGAAAAAGAAAAAAGTTAAAATAGAACTGGAATAATTGGGAGGGTTAAGGTTAGAATCTTTGTATGTGTTAATTTCCACAGCTGGTACAATTTAATAAAATGTTTTCATCCTTCATGCCAAAGAAAGAGTAGAGCTCAAACCCCTTTACTCTGGATTTGCAGTTCCAAAGAAATGTTGCAAGGCTTCATAATCACGATTTCAAAGAGGTTTGTGGAAATGTTTCATTAATTCTTATAAAGAAATCCTTTTTTCTTAATTTTTTCATTAACTTCAGACATTTACTTGCAATTACATTTGTTCAGTGAATACAATGACAGAAATTAATAATTCATAGCTTTTGTCAGGGAAAATTTAAAAAAAGGACAGTTGTTCAATCAAATACAACTTTAAATGCACAATCCTTATTTAAATAAGATTTAAAAAATAAATAATGGGAACTGTTATTGTACTTCCAAGAAACCTCCTCTTTTCCAAATTACATCTATGCTATACCCAGTGACATGAAATCTTGGGTTGTTCAGAGCACATCATGAAAATAACAGGTTCAGGTCTGATGTTCTGAAAGGGGGGAAACCTGATGCAAGCTCAGGGTTCGTAGATCTTTTGGGGCCTGTGGTTAGGGGTGGAGATTCAGAGCATGAGAAAGCTGGAAGGGGCCAAAAAGATCATGCCTTCCTGACAACCCCTTCTCTGATAGTCAGGAAAATTGAGGTCCAGAGAGAAAGAGAGACATTCATAGAGTGAATGTGCAGCACAAATGGGCCTAGAGCATAGGATTCCTGACTTTCAACCAAAGCTCTCTATCTGTGATGCTATGCTGAAGTCACCATCCCACCAGGGCCTGCCTATCTGAGCAGTCACCTACACATTGTGGTCTTTAGTGTCCTAGATAGGACAAACCTTTCATTCCTGCTGCCCCACAGCTTAGCCAAAATTCTGCCAGGAAAGATTGGTTCCTCTGGATTATAAAGACTTTTAAAAATCACATTTCTCTTGTCAAAATAATAGCACTCATTACTAGAAATCAACTTAGGTGAGCAGAGACTCAGGGGGTTAGAAAATGAGGCTATGACCTGGCAGAAATAGGGCAAAAGGAGAGTCACTTAACAGTAAGGGCTTCTGTTAGGTTTTAAGACAGTGGATGGGTTGAGTACTCCAGATTTCTCTTCTTCTTTCTGCTTGTTTTTACCTACAGACACTAAGAACCTGGTTGGAAAATCTATTTTACTGCTTGGGACCAGCAGTTAGCATAATGGCTATGTCGCTGGACTCCCATGTAGTCAACCGTGGTTCACGTCCCTGACCCAGTGGCTTAAACTCACGCCGGGCGCGTGTGTGTGCCTGCCCAAGATCCCGAGAAGAGAATGGAGGAGAAGGGATTGCGGCGTGGCCATTCCCCCTGGGGGGTGATTTCTCACTTTCTGTCTCTCTCTCTCTCTCTCTCTCTCTGTCTGGCGAGCACACGCACCCTATAGCAAAAACCTCTTAAAAAAATCCTAAAAAAAATTTAAAAAAAATCTATTTTACTTCTTAATGTCTCAATTAAAAGGATGATGATAGAGTCTGTCTTGGAAGAAAAAAGTCAAACCCTGAGAAACTTTTTGGGAATTGCTAACCCATCAATGGAGGGTCCCTGAAAAGGACAGTTTAATATAAAGGTGAAGAAATTAGTATCTGAGCCCAGCCACGGTATCACAGTAGTGGCATAACACTCTACAAGGCTGGAAGCCACATGAAAGATCAGGGTTCCTTTTCCCAGTTGAACAGTATACACCAGGCCTGTGTGCATGTGCTCACAGTCCCGGCTTGCTGCAAAGACTGGAGGGGCTCACAGCGCGAGATCCCATTGAAAGTGCATCTCTCTCTCTTTCTCTTTATATCTCTTATGAAAGAAAAAAAAAACATTTTAAAGAATGTCTCTAGGTTTGAACTTTGACTCAATCAGTCATAATTCCCATGCCTTGTGAAAATCATCAGTAATATCTCTGAAACATACTTTATCTGTGTGTAAAAGGGGTATGTATAACAAACTTCTCCATAACTTAGGAGCTTAATACAATAGTTATTTATTCTCATAACTTGAGAATTGGTTGTAATGGCTTTGCTTCTTACGGTAGTCTATGGGTTAGTAGGAGTGACTGTTCTATTGTATGTATATCTCATCTTCTGGGACCAGATTAGCTGGTTCTTCCCAAGATAAAGACAGAGATGCAAGAGGGCGGGAGGAAACACATTTGACTTTTTAAGACCTGGACTCAGAACTTACATTGTTTACTTACAACTATCTATCTCTGGCCAAATCAAGGGCTTGGCCAAACCCATCAAGGTGATAAGAGAGAGAATCTGCCCAAATGGGATTACAGCAAGAGTGCAGATGAAGCAAAGAATAAATCATCGGGCTCTCAAATGTGATATACCCTAAGGTATTATAAAAGTACATTCTTACTGTATTAACAGTTAGTTATATAAAGTAGACCCACTGCGCCCTTTCTGAGAATGGCAGGGTGCCTCTAGGTGCGTGTGCTTTGGTCCTTGACTGAGTAAAGTTGTACCAGTGGATTTGGGGCTAAGGATTTCCCTCTTTGATTTGGGGAACTGTTAAAGAGGGTGTCTCCTGGAGGTGAGGAAATGTGTGGTCTTCCAGAATCCATCAATTTCCTGTTTCCAAGTACAGTATTGACCCTCATCTCACACACCAAAAGAAACAAATGGATTTGATTAGCAAATACTTTCATCTACATCCTAATTGAAGTCTCTGGGACTTCCTTGTTTTGGAAAATCCCATTTTAATGCACAACACATCAGGTAGCCAAAAGAATTTCCTCTCCCATCCGCTGCCCTGCCCCTTCCAAACCAGGGAGTTTTTCCACCATATTCTCACCAGTCCCATCAGTCTGAGCCTAGACTGAAGGATGCGTCTAGGATTTGGGCTGAAAGGTTCTCCTGCTGTTTTTGATTCATACCATGAATCACTCATTCCTAAAGCACTTAAAAATGGAGGCAAAGGAGAGCCCACAGTGATGCCACGGTCCAGATGCCCTTACACTGTGGAGCTGTCTACCTTTTGCCAGGCCCCCTGAGATGCAAGGCTCACTCTCCCTGGTAGCAGCTGTTGCAGCTGAAATAAATTGCAGCTGAGGAGGCGACTATTTGGCCATCTGAAAGTCTGACCAGTTGGCATGTTGTTGTCTCCAAATGAGCCGGCAGGAAACGGGGTTTCCTAAAACTTGGTTTTAAAGCACTTAGAACAGGAAACCATTTCCCATGCATGTTAGATCTCTCTAATGACTGACTAACTAGAAACAGGCTATCTTAATACTCTGCCCCGAGCCATTACAAATGGCTTTCTTTCCAGACTTCATTAGAATATTTACAGCGATTTGGATAGAAGACTTTTGACACTGCAGTCATAAAATTTACAGGGGATTTTTTTTTTTTTTCAGTCTGAGAAGAGACATGGAAGAAGCAAGGAAAGCCCTAGACTCCTGCAGCCAGCAATCTCATTCATTAGTGGTCTTCATGTCTTGTGACCTCTACTTAGGAAAACACACATCCCTGTGGTAGTCCAGTAAATTGCCTTCAGAAAGAAACAGCTAGATCTCCCTTTTGTCAACTCCTGCTTCTTTCAGGTATGTGGCAAGAAAAGGAAAATTCACAATGTGTGCACGTTCTACGAGTTGTACTACGGAATCTTCACAACGGTCTTGTGAATGAGCTCAATCTTTATCCCTATTTCAGTCTTGAGAAAACAGGCCTGAAGTTACCAAAAGTCAAGCAGCTAATGAGCAGAAGACCCACCTGGACTAGAATTCATGTCTTCTTTTATTTTTTTAAGAATTATTTATTTAATTTTATATATTCATTTTTTTTTTTTAAATTTGACCAGAAAGACACAGAGAGAGAGAGTGAGAAAGAGAGGGAAAGTGAGAAAGCAAGCCACCAGGTCTGAGACTTGAACTGTGGTTGGCCATGTGGGAGTCCAGCACCCTTATCCACCACGCCACCTGCTGGCCCCTAGAATTCATGTCTTCTTGAAACATAGCTCCTCTCTCACCTGCTTCACTACCTGTACATATGCTCAAAGCAAATCCAGTCTACAAAGACAGTAGCTATTCTACAGAAAAGAAATTCAGACTTACTTTTACCTTGCTTTGTTTATTTATTTTACCAAGAGTGGGTGCTTACATTCACCAGAGAAAGGGAGGGAGAGAGAAAAAGTACCTCCCAATAGAGCATGGTCATCCCATGATCTCTTCCCCCCAATTTCTTCATTTCATCAGGATTTGGGACATGCACACACATGTTTTTCAAGCCACTGGGGTGGGATTTGAACCAGGGTTGGCTATGTGAGACCTGGATTTCTATACACAGCACTTAGCCACTATGCTCCAGGGCTGATTCCATTTATTTATTTGCTTAAGTTTCTTCCTTCTTTTTTTTTTCTTTCTTTCCTTCCTTTCTTCTTCTTCCTTCTTTCTTTTCTTTTGAGACAAAGAGAGAAGAGCACCCACAACAGAGTCTCATGTCCCCATAGATTTTCCTAGTCAGTTGGAATCACAGGCATGCAGACCAGGTGTATATACAGGTCAGCCTGGGAAACAAATCCCAACCATCCACAAGGCTTTCAGCATTGCAGAGTGTTGCACTAGCCATGCGCCATTTTCATCTTGTCTTAAATCTAATGCCTTCATAAAAGTCATCAACCGAAGCCTCAACTCAATTAAGTCTCCAACCCGAACAAAGTCACCATGGGACAATGAGGCTGACCTGTTTGCAATAGTATGATACTCAGTTGCACTTTTTGTTGTTGCATGGTGACAACAGCCATGAGGAAAATAAAGTAGGATGAGTGAATGTACAGTAGCATTGACAGGGGGTTATGAGGAGAAACACAAATTTTGATTGAGTGGTCACAGAAGGATTCTTGTAGGGGGCATTTGAGTAGAAACATGAAGAAAGTGAGAGAGAGTAACCCACACAAATACATGTGGGAACATTCTAGAGTGAGGGGACAGTTGAGACCAGAGCTGAAGAACAAGTGACCCCAAGTATCTCTGACGGTGTCCTTTGGGTCTAAGGCTGCATTGATAACTTTGGGTGTGCAAAGTTCTCTATGTGCACTTTGTTGGACTGCAAGAAATCTGTGTTTCTCCATCATATAGTTTATCCCATGTCAGAAACATTTCCACTGAACTTTATTTTAATGCCGTGCATTTGGATCGTATCATAAGATGTATGAAAAATGCTCCTCCTCTCTTAGGCTTTGTGGAATCCCTAGTATCCTATCATTCTCTGTAGATTTAGAGTCAAGAGAAAGATGATCACTCCACAAAATAGTGTGCTTTCTCTTAGCAAGTAATAAAGGGCACGTGACCTATCATGTTTCCCCCTTTTGGCCTTGATACCTAGGAAGCTCAAGGTTAAAGTTAATATTCAATTAAAACAACAAAGTTAGCCTTCAAGGCTTTGGAGTATTGCGAATGCTTAATTGTATATCTGCTTTTCATTGAAGGCAGCCTCTGTTAGACTTTTGGGCTGGTGTATAAATAACACATGTACATAAAATTATGTATGCCAAGAATATAAGAAGTGTTACTCTACTTAAATAACCTTTATAATCAGCTCATTGGATACTCTAGATAAGCCATTGTTTACTAGTCTGTTTATATGGAGACGAAGCATGTGACCAGACTGGGTCAGAAGAAGAGAAAGAAATATTACTGTAGAGTGCTATGCCAATCTCTCCCTCTTCCCGTGAATCCCATCTCCCAGTAGCCACATGTGTCATCTCTCAGGTGAGCACTGGGGTTGGTCATGTGACTTGCCTTAGCCAATGGATATCAACAATGTGCTGCAAGCAGAAGTTATTATGCTTATTATCGCTCTCTTGAAATGTTGAAGCCTCCATGTGAGACAGCCAGGTCTAGCCTCATTAAAGATAAAAGACTACATGGAGGAAAAGACCCAACAATTATGGCTGATTCTCCAGCTTAATGTAGTGGCAGGAGTAAGCCCAGGTAGAAGCAGAGAAGTCATCCAGGCACTCACTGAATCATGGGATTAATAGATTCTTGTTATTTCCAGTTTCTAAGTTTTAGGGGAACTCATTATACCTCAATAGGTTCTTGAATCAGATGTCTAAAGAGCTCTTTCAAGGTCAACACTCTAAGGAATTGTTATTAAGTATCTGGGTCCAATAAGCAGTTGGACCCAGATACTCCTGGGTACTCTTAGACTGTCAGATACTCCTGAAGGATGTCTCTTGCCAGGAAATAAAACATACCAAAAAGAACACATATTTTTCAGAACCTACCACATATAAGGTACCTCTTTTGGCCTAGGGAATACATTGACCGGAACACAAAATTTCTATTTTCAAATAGCTTATAAAATTGTCAGGTCAAAATAATTTAGAAAGTCTGACATTGGTAGAACAGATAGAGATATGAAAAAGTATTTAATAGCCTAGAAATAAAATGTAATACATACTAGCATGAAAATATATATCAGTAAAAGCAGCAACCCCTATCAAAAGCATACAAAGTTTTTTTCCATGCATGACATTAGAATAATAAGTTATAAATAGTTACTAGGAAAAAAACTCACAATAAGACCTCCTCATACTGAGTATATAGAGTATTCACAATTATTGGTATACCTAGTATGATTTTTCCTAAATATTCAGAAGTATTGTTTTTGGTTTTTTTTGTTTTGTTTTGTTTTGGAGACATTTTTGCTATAGGGTGCATGCACTCACCAGAAAGACAGAGAGAGAGAGACAGAAAGTGAGAAATCACCCCCCCCCCCGGGGGGATGGACACACCACAATCCCTTCTCCTCCATTCTCCTCTAGGGATCTTGGGCACGCATGCACACGTGCCCGGTGTGAGTTTAAGCCACCAGGTTTGGGAACCACGGTCAACTACATGGGAGTCCAGTGACATAGACATTACCTCAACTGCTGGTCTCACAATTCAGAAGTTTTAACAGTTAGCTATTTACCTATTAGTAGTTTGATATAAGCCGTAACAGGAATATTTACACAACATTACTTTGCAATAGCTAGAAATCAGAGATTTCTTTTTTCTGAGAGCATTTACCAGGACACTGTTGAAAATGAAAAAGATTTTTTTATTTATTTTATCACATTTACATTTAAATTTTATTTATAAAACATCTAGAAAACAAAGTTGACTAGATAGGATAGTTTATTTACATGAAGAAAATATAAATACATAGAAAAGTGTCAAGAGAAATTTTCCACCTTATTTTTTTTCACTCTGGATGTCAAATTTTCTACAATGAGCCATGTCTCGCTTGTGTTATCAGTCAAAAAATAAAAATAGGAGAAAAAAAAGTTGTTTTAATCTTATATTACAAAAAGAAGACAGAAGGTCCTTTTCTTTCTAAAATAGTGGAAACTGTTAATAGTGCTATGCCAGGTATTGAGTTAGGGAATTGATGTGTGTTTTATCATTGAGTCTTCTCTTCATTACCAGTTTGCAGGTGATAATATCAAGGCTTGAAAAAGTGAAGTGACTTGGCTATGGTTAAACAGCTGGTAAATGGCAGAGTAAATGTCTGCATTCTTTTCACCACATGGCACTGGTTCCAGTATTAAATTGTGACAGATGCTAAAAATCATTTTAAATCACTGATTCTCATAAAATCCCCCTAGGTTTTTCCAGCTTTCACATAGAGGCTATTTATTCTCATTTTAGTTGGACGTATACAGAGCATGGTTAAAACAGTAAATCAGAACATGAAGGTGCTAACTCTAGAGACGCAAGGGGAACGAAAACAAGGGACAACAGAAAGCTACTCAAGCACAAGGACTGGCATGTTGTTCACTGTCACATCCCCCTGCTTAGCTCCTTGCAGGCCCATGGTCGGCTATCAATTTAGGGTTTGAATCAATGAAAAATAAGAAAGAAGAAGAAAGAAAGGGAAGTAGAAAGGGCAGGAGCAGAGTAGGGAGGTGAAATATAAGGGAAGGTAGAGCTAGCTAGGGTGGTACAAGCAGTGAGACACTGCTCCACAGGCTGGGCCTACATCGGAGCCCCAGGTTCAAGTCCTAGTCTGACCTAAAGGTCGGATATGGTGATGTACACCTATACTCGCAGTGACTCGGGAGGTGCTGAGGAAGGAGGATCCTGAGCTCAATGCTGGCCTGGGCAACTAATGAAAATTTTTCTAAAAAAGATCTAGGTGAGGCTAAAGCAAGGAGATCACCATCTCCTTGATGCAGCAAGCATTGGGAAAATACAAACTTTTCTTGACAGTTTTCATTTTGGTTTTTGTTTATTTGTTGGTGTTGGGTCTGTTTTATTTTGTTTTGTTTTACTGCAAACTATCTTATCTCTCTACATGTCCTCTGGAATTTTAATCAATATCCCTGGCTGCTTGACATGACAATGACTTTCTTTGATCTTGAACTGAAATCAAGAAGTTGGATGAGATATTGCAGTGGTCAACAAATCAAAAGTTAAGCCAGGTGTTTAGCGGATCTGGATTGTCCTTCTCCTCTGAGGTCACTTTCCAAGACCTGACCCCCTCACCTCACTTACTGGCCTTCAGCACCTCCGTCTTTAAAATGTGAACCAGCAGGTGGTATAATGGTTATGTTGCTGGACTCCCATGAAGTTGATCGTGGTTTGAGTCTCAGACTCAGTGGCTTGAAACTCATGCCGAGTGTGTGTATGTGTGTGCTCAAAATCCCAAAAGGAGAATGGAGAAGGGATTGCAGTGTGGCCATCCTTCCTGGGAGCGGGGGATGATTTCTCCCTTTCTGTGGATCATAACAGTTTCTTCCGCTACATAGGAAATGGTATAACATTAGAGTCCAATTCTTACAATGGTACTTAACAGACAAGAAATGAAAACTGTAATTATACAATGAAGCACAAAATATGTCTGTCGAAGTTCTACTGAGATTGTACTTTTAAAATTTTGATTTTTTGGGTGGACTCGTTTCAGTTGAAACTAAAACCAAGATTCCAAATCTCTGGTTAAGATACTAGTTTCTAAATTCATCCTAAATCTTATATCATCTCTGAGGTGCTTATTATCTATAACTCAACAAGATTTTATAGGTACACATAAAGTTGGCTAACTGATGTTTCAATTGCATTCCATGTTTTTGGCTGAAAATACTTTGTTGAAGTTATTATACAGTTTTTCAGCCACTGAATCCTACGACTGACTGAGCATTCATCCTCTCCTTGGGCAGGGATTTCAAATCTTAATTGAATTTGCTGTGGGTTATTTTGGTCCACAGTTTAGTGAGCATTGGCTGGGTAACTCCAATTCCTGTTTGTCATTTTCTTCAGAAATATTTGATTCCTTTTACTCTTGTCCTTTTGATACCAGATTCAATAAACATACCAGTGAATAAATAAATCCCCCAAATCCAATAAACCCTTCCACTCAGATCTATGTATAAAAAATTCCAAAATCCATGTCTTCTGACCCATGATTGATGGTCCTCTCCCAATGCTGTCCTCTTAACAAGCAAGCCAAACAGGAACCCTAGAAAGGAGGGGCTACAGAAAAGCCCAAACTTTGGAGGTCACTCCACTGCAGAACGGAAGCTCTCATCCCCAAACCTTGCATTTGTAGATGGGCATTTATTTTTTAGAGGAAAGATCCTCGTAAAATTTGTTGTACTCTTTCCCACAGCTTTTAAGTTGGCTCCTACAACCCAGCTAGCTCTGTGGTCTCCTTTTTAAAAAGCCAGGAAGGCTCACAATAGTCTACTTGTCTTTTCTCTCTCATTGGCGTTTAAGATGAATAACACAATCTCCTAGGGAGAAAAAAGGGAAAGGTGCATTAACTAGAGACCTCAGTCCTTAGTGGATTCATATCTGCATCATCCAGTCTGGCTTTAGCTGGGTCCCATTTATTTCTACTGGACACATTAATTCAGCCCTATTTTGGCTTCCAGTTTAGGCACAAGTGGCAAAAAGACATCCTTTAGGGAATTCCAGCCAGCTTTGGGTTTCTATGGGCTTCTCTTTTCTATCCTTTCAAAAGTTAATTTAGAGCAAATTCATAGGTTCCCAAATCATACATTTCTTTACTCTAAAATTTTACTGAGATTTATAACACAAGGCAGCCCTGCTGATGAAAGAAGTGAACCAACTACTTTTTTTTTTTTTCTCTTTCTATGATGAAAACACTACAGTGCCTTATTTGTTCTCAAGTTTGGCTTTGAAAAGAAACCTGCTCCATTTTGCCAACAAAAAGGACATTTCTGGAAACTCAGTTTCACTAGTTATTTACCCTACAGGAATCCTCATTCATGTTCATCTCAATGCATTCCATCACAAAACCATCTTTTGGGTCATCCTTCAAGTCCCTCCTTCCCTAAATAGCTTACTGGAGTAATCTAATCAGCACATCTTTATGACTTCTCAGAGCATTAAACAATGGAAATTAATAGCATTCTGTTTTCTTATTTTTAATTGTCTTTTCCAAGTGAGCAGTCTTAATCTCTTCTTCTGCTTGAGTGTGAAAACGTCTCAACAACTTAGACCAAGTCTTCAGTTCCTTCTGTTCTTCACCTGATCACTCTTGACTTTCTCAATAATCTTAGACATGTGTAGGGGCCCAGTGAATACTTGTTAAATTAGATTCTATCATGAAGGCTTTTTAAAATATTATACATGAAGAAGCATAAAGATAAAGAGAGGTAGAAAGAAAAACCACATACTTTTACAGCAATGTATTCAAGTGAAATGATCACATATATTCTTGATTTTAAAACTCATTGAATAATTAGGGTTGAAAACACCTTATCTGGTACAAATCTCCATCCAATACTGAATTCTTACTACTCTTTTTAAAGAGGTGGGTAAAGGGAACATTTTCTAGTGTCTTCTTTCTTCTGTCTGTCCTCTCGAGAGTTATTGTACAGCAAATTCAGAAGTTGCCAAATCATACATTTCTTTACTCTAAAATTTTAACATGATAAAATGTCAAGATAAGGGGATGGAACCAGCAGATGGCATAATGGTTACATCACTGAACTCACACATAGTTGAACATGATTCAAGTCTCAGATCCGGTGGCTTAAAACTCATGCTGGGCATGTGTGCATGTGTGCCCAAAATCCCAAGAGAAGAATGGAAGAGAAGGAATTGCAACATAGACTTCCCTCCTGGAGGGTGATTTTTGACTTCTGGTCTCTCTGTCTCTCTCTCTCTCTGTCTCCCCAGTGAGCACACACACCCTATAGCGAAAATCTCTCCCCCCAACCCAAATAAAGTCAAGATAAGGGGCCAGCAGGTAGCATAAAAGTTAAGGCACTGGATCCCACATGGCAGACTCTGTGGTTCAAGTCTCGGACTAGCAGCTTGAAAATCATGCTAGATGTGTGTGCTCACTTGCCCCAAATCCTAAAACAATAGAGGAGAAGAGATTGTGGACTGGCCATCGCTCCAGGGGATTTCTCACTCTTCCTCAAGCTAGCCCACACAGCCTATAGCAAACTAAAAAAAAAAAAAAAAAAAAAAAAAAAAAAAAAAAAGTCAAGGTAAGTATAATCACCTCAAAAATTGAAAAATTAAAATAACCCCCCACCCTAAAAAAAGAGAGAGAAAGAGAGAAAAGTAATATATGTTTCATGGTCAAGTAGAGTGCATGTTACACATACGTATTTAAAACACACCCTCGGACTCAGTAGGAACTCCGTTGTTCTGTTACTTGCTCCAAGTTAAATTCGGGGTAATTGGTCAGAAGGATTAAAAGGGCTAGGATACAGTGAATGTTTAATGGCCTCACACCTGCCCTCCTATAAAGCTGCAGCCTATTCCTGTTCTGTAACCTTTAAAACTCTCCACCAGTCATTTTTGGATGCAGCCAATTAGACGACAAAGGAGGCAAGATTTAAGAAGTCTTTTCAGAGGGATCAGTCACTCTGGGGCCTACAACCTAAGAAGCTAACCTGCTGAGCTTCTCAGGGGGATCACTGGTGGCTATCTTCCAGGTTGGAGTTCAGCTGAATTCCTTTCACATTCTGAAGTTACTAGTTTCAGGTTAGAGTATCACCCAAAAACATGTGGCCAGACCATCATGCAATCTCACCTTCCTCCCCCCTCGCATTTTGATTCCTGTCTAGTTACTTCTACAGAGCAAATGTCATCCCATTGAGATAACCATTGGCAAGTCCCCAGAGTTAAAATAGATCCTTTGGCAATGTGCAGGGTGTGAAAGAAACATGGCATTTAGAATGACTAATGATCATCGTATACATTTAGATGGAGAAGATTGATTTAAAGAGTTGCAAATGATAATCAGTAAATCCATATGATCAGTAACTATAATAGTTACTATGCAATCATGATGTGTACTTACTTACATTTTAATTTTCAATCATTTCCTGATCTTTCTGACCTTCTAGCTGTGTTGCCATGTTTTGGTCTGTCCATTAAAACATTACCTGTGAAATATTTTAGTCCCAAACTATTTCTAACAGATAAGAAACATGGGGCCAGCCCTGTGGCCAGGTGGTTGAGGGAGCCAGATCGCAGATATCCAACTGCAGTTTGAATCCTAGCCCCAGCTGCTTAATAAACATGCTGGGTACATGTGCGTGCATGCACAAACTTCTGACAGGATGGAAAAATGGAGAACTGTGGTGTCACCACACCCTTTGTGGGGTGCTTTCTCTCTCTCTCCCTCTTTCTGTCTATGGTGAGTGCATGAGCCCTCTGGCAAAATTTAAAAAGAAAGAAACATGAAACATTTGATTATTAGATCAAGACTCTCTAATTTTCTCGTAGATCTGAACATGAAAGTTCCCAGATGGTAGGGAATGCCCTCTGGCCAACCAAGAAAAGAATCTCATTTGAAGCTGGGAGAGGAATTACCTGCGAAGTGGCAAGTTCTTTCTGTAAGAAGAATTGGTGAACAAAGGGAAGAGAGTCATTACGCTGGCATGAGATCCTTTACCAATATGAGATTTTCTGGCCAAAAAAAAAAAAAAAAAAAAGCCTGTCAACATTTATTTCCTTTGGTGTGTTTCACGACTATCTACCTTTCATTGATTCTGGTCAAATAAGGAACATTTTTTTTTAAAAAAAAAAAAAAAAACTTTTTGAAAAAGAACATGAAAAGAACAAAAATCTCCACCTTTTTTTGGTCATGATTTCAGTTGACTCTTGAAGCAAAATTGCCATGGATGATTTTCAACATTTTCAAACACATTTTCAAAGCTTGTCTTTGTTTTTGAATCAAATTTTGTGAAGACTCTAGGCCATAGAGATGCATGATGCTAGCAGATGTCTCTTTTTCAACTGCCGAAGGAGATATTAAAGTTCATGAAATTTGGCGTCATCTCTAATTTGCTGGTTTAAATTAATGAGGAAATCTATGTAATATTTATACTAGAGGTTATTCAAGCTATCAAGACACCTTTAAAATGTGATAATTTGGAACGTGGTTTATTAATGTGTTCATTTGACAGCTTCAGTTATTTTAGAAGAAATTGAGTAATTAGGTTTGCTCTTATATTAAGATAAATTTTTAACTATGGTACTGTGCAGTCCCTTAACTACAAGCTTGGAAAATGCAACAAACTTAAAATGACACTGCAGGTTAATACAAATGGAATACTACAGAAGCCCATTCTACATAATCTTATGTTGTACAGAAAACTCACATCCCTTCAAACTTAGCTCTCAAAACGCAAAGTCACTAAAAGTAAAACATTCAAAAGAAATTTGTATATATAAAAGAGATCAGCAGAAAGGGATCTATGCTGCTAAAATATATTTTTGCTGATTGTGTTTGTTTGTCCCCCCCCCAAAAAAATAAAAGAAGAAGAAGAAAAGAAAAACCAGTATTGGTTGCAGTTAAGCTGACTTTAGGATTATATGCCCCAGAAGAATTTTGAAGATTAAAAAAAAAAAAAAAGATCTTTTACACGCCTTTCAAAATTGCCTGGGAAAAGAAATAAATGCAGGTGATGTGCTGATCCAATTTCCCCACTCCTTTGAATACTATCGAAAATTATACTATACACAAAACAGTTTTTCATAAAAAGAATTGTGAACAAATTTGAACGTTCATTCGTATATGAAAACAAGCGGCTCTATGGTACTGTGACATAATCCTTCCTTATCAGGGTTTGTTTGAAGCACTTTAGTGGAAAAACATGGGAGAGAAATTGCACTTGGTGTAGAACCATCAGCACCAGGTGGGCATTTCTCACTCCACGTGGTTGATTCCTTACCCTCACATTAACCCCCAGCAGACTATCAAAACTGTGAACAGGAGGGGTTTCAAAGATGGCAGTCCTCAGTTTCAAAATGAGTTTGTCATTGACAAGCTGGGTCTCCTTGGGCAAGATAATTCATTAAACTTTAGTTTTCCTATTTGTAAAGTGGAGATGATAATAGTGGTTTCCCCTCTTAGGGTGGTTTTAAAGAATAATTCAGATACTTCATGAAAAACATGTAGCAGAGTATCTGGCACATGGTAAGAACTCAATAAACACTGTGAACTACTAAAGCAGGAATACTATAAACGTTTGTAGAATGAAGTCACGTTATAGGCAGAGGCGAAACACCAAAGCTTGCTATAATGGTTGACCATGTATTTTGGTAAGCACTAGGACACTTTGCCTCCAAAGATTTTTCAGCTGAAAAGTTGAAGGTAAATATTTCACATAAGGCAGACAGAAAGGGAGATGAACAGAAGTCAGGAGCTAAATTGAAAGAAAAGGTGATTGGGACCAGCAGGTGGCATGGAGGTTAAAATGGTTGGATCCCACATGGTCAGCTTCACAGTTTGAGTCTCAGGCCCAGCAACTTGAAAATCACTCTGACCACGTGTGTGACTACCCAAAATCCTGAGAGGTAAATGAAGGAGAAGGGATTGAGGCATGGGGTGATTTCTCATTTCCCCACTCTCTTTCTCTCTTTCTGGCATTCAGAAACTTAACTATAGCAAAAACTTAAACAAAAAAAAAGAAAGAAAGAGAGAGAGAGAAAGGCTGACCACAGTTCTAGTCCTGGACCTGGTGGCTTGCTTTCTCACTTTTTTTCCCTCTGATTTGGTGTTGGTTAATTCTTTCAGTTTTTGTTTATTTGAGAATGATTTTATTCATTCTTCCCATTTGAAGGGATAATGTTGCTGGGTATAGTATTCTTGATTGAAATTGTTTTTCTTTTAATGTTTTGAATATGCTTTCCCATTCTTTCCTTGCATTGTTTCAGTTGAAAGGTCTGATAGGATAAACTTTGTAAGTAACTTTACATTTCTCTTTTGTCATCTTTAGAATCTTGTCATTTACTTTACCAATCTGATTATGATGGACCGGGGTAAATCTTTTTATGTTAATTCTATTTGGAGTTATTTTTATTTCTTGGATCTGAATTTCTCTTTCTTGCTCTAGATTTAGAAAGTTTTCAGATAGTATTACATGAAAGAGCTTTTCCATGCTTTACCAGTGTCTTCACCTTCTGGAATACCCCTTACATGCATATTTTGGTGTTTCATAGTATCTAGAATTTTCTGTGTAATATTCTAATTTTATTTTTTGGTTTTTTTTTCATTCATTTTGGTGGTTTGAGACTTTGTTTTCAATGTCAGAAAATTTTTTTCTGCGTGGTACAATCTGCCGTTAATGCTTTCGAGAGAGATTTTGATTTCTTATATTGTATTCTTCATTTCCAGGAGTTCTGTTTGATTCTTTGTTCATGTGTCTATCTCTTTATAGAATTCCTCCTTCATGTCCTTGAATGGTCTCCTTATTTCCTGGAATTGATTGTTCTCTCTTGCATCTCACTGAGTTTTGTCACAATGTATGTTTGGAACTCTTTCTGATATTCCTGCACATTCTTTCATGTTGTTCATTGTTGGTGAGGGATCACTGTGTTTCTTTGGGGGGGGGAGTTATTTACTTGTTTTCTCATGATTCTTCTGCCTCTGCTGGTTTTTGGTTATCTGATGCAGTATTCACTTCTTCCTATTTATTGGCGAATATTCAATAGTATTGGAGGAGGGAATATTGCCCTTAGATTCCAGGTGTGATCCTGTTAGAGCAGATCAAATTTGAATAGGTAGGTTTGGGTGCTTGGCTCCTTTTCCAAACTTCCAGCTTCTGATGAGCTGGGGATGAGCTGCAGACATGTGACTTAGTGACAAGGCTCAAGTTGCCAGCTGCCACCATACAGCATGGGGTGGAGGGGCCCCTGTTCTGATGGTAAACATGGGGTGGTGAGGCAGCTGGACTGGAACCAAAGTCTCCCAGCAGACAGTTGGAGCCCAAAATGCAGGCCAGGTGGTATACTCAACCAATATGCCTGAGTTCCAAATGCAAACCCCGGAGGTGATGCGGCACTCACAAGAAGATGAGTGTTGCCAAAGTTCCCTGGAGGACAATTAGAGCCCAGAAAGCAAACCTTGAGGCAGTGCAGCAGCTAAAGTACCCCAAGTTATAAATGCAAACACCAGGCGTGAGGCAGCACTCACAAGAAGAGACCTTCTGGGGTGGGAACTAAAGTCTCCCAGAGGAGAGTTCTTCTTCTTTTTAAATTCAGTATGTGATCTAGTTTTTTCCCCACAGGACTACTTTACATTTTTTTTTTTTTAATTTTTTTTTTTTTTTAAAGAATTATTTTATTTAACTTCATTTATTTATTTAAATTTGACCAGAGAGGGGCAGACAGAGAAAGAGGGAAAGGGAGAAAGCAAGCTGCCAGGTCCAAGGCTTGAACTGCAGTCCGCCATATGGGAGTCCAGCACCCCTAACCAACATGCCACTTGCTGGCCCCAGGACTACTTTACATTTTGACTCCTTTTTCTTAAAATGTAAACATGGCAAATTGTTTTTGGAATGTAATTAATTATGTTTATAGAAGTAACTTCATCCTCAAGGGTATCCTAAGTAAAGTAAAGTCAAACCAACTGAATGGGGTGCATAACTTTAGGACATTAAAGGGCCACCCTCAGTGAGAAAAGGGATAATATGATAAACTTATATTCATCCAAACATCTCTATCTCAATAAAAATTCAACACAGGAGTTAACAAAGAAAACTAACAAACAAAATTAGAATTAGTGTTCTACTTACGCAATATTATCAAATGCATACATCTTTTTAAAGGTATTCAGAGAATGCATGAAGATAGAAAAAAGAAAACCAAGATTATAGATAACTTTACCATCCAGAAGCATCTCTAATACTGATAGACCACAGGAGATGCTAATTTTTTCTTTCTTTTTTTTTTTTTTTTTTTTTTTTTTCACTTCTGGTCTTTGCTTTGGCTATAGTGCATGTTCACTCATTGGAAACAGAGAGATAGAGGGAGAGTGAGAAATCACCTTCCCTGCCGCCCAGGGAGAATAGTCACATCACTGTCCCTCCTTGTCCATTCTTCTCTCAGGGCATGCACACATGTGGGCTGGGCATGCTTTTCAAACCACCAGATCCGGGGCTCAAATTGGAAAGCTGGCCATGTGGGATCCAGCCACTTTAATCTCCACACCATCTAATGGCCCAGGAGATACTAATTTCTATTAACCCTTTTTTAGCCTGGACAGCTTCAATCACTTTCTTCTGCCAAAACGAGAAGAGGAAAATATGACACCTTTGTTTTAATTTTTATTTCTCTAACTATCTGTGAGTATGGTCTATGTATATTTCCTTTGGCTTACAGTATACATATTTCTTTTGCATACATTTTCCTTTTGATATGTTCTTATTAGTTGATAAAAGTTCTAAATAGAATAAGCATGTCAATCCTTTGGAGTAGATTTGTACAATCTCTTTTTTTATATAGAGCTTTTTGATTTGAGGGTAATAGTAATAGTTTGAATTTGCATTTAAGATTAGCTATGTCATTAATCTGTATGTTCTTCTGCATCAGGGATCTGGGCTCAGGTAACACTTGCAATTCTTAACGTACAATATCTCCTTTAAATTGGACATGATGATGAATCAACTAATTTGATTGTCATCCTCATTACACCCTGAGCAAGTGTATCAAATCATCACATTGTACCCCTTGAATATATACAATTTTTATTCATCAAGTAAATACTGTTCAATTAAAAATATTGTGCTTCATTATCAAGGAGAAAGACTGTAGTTTCAAGTTTTGTTAGTTGGCCCATTCTGTGACTATTCCATGCAATTTAATTTTTATTCTTCCTTTTCTTTAATTTGTCAGAGGTCTTTCTGTCAGGAGACAGAAAGAGAGAGGGAAAATGGCATGATCACACCACAATCCTTTCTCCTCCACTTCATTCTGTCATGATTTGGGGCACTCATGCATGCACAGGTACTCAGCATGTTTCTTAAGCACTGAGTGCTGAACCCAAACCACACTGTTGACCACACGGAATCTGACTCCCTTCATCACCAGGCCATGGGACTTCTCTTTATTCTTAATTCTTTCAAATTAAGTTCAAACATTTTGTAATCAATCTGATGAATAACTAAGCCTGTTTTTCTATCTAATTTCAAGATATTCTGCTCTGGGACACAAGACAGAATAAAAATCAAAATAATAATCCCTTTTTTACCTTTAGCTACGCTTCATAAGTATAATCACATTTGACTTTATATTAGTCCTAAAATAATAGTAGCACATCTATCATTACTTTTTTAGAAAATTTGGAGCTTTTTGGTTTATTTATTTATTCCATGGTGAGCGAGAGAAAGAGCGCACCCCCAATAGGTCCCAATGCAATGACTCACTCCCGGTCTTAGCCAGCAGAGAGCATGGGTACAAACATGCCTAACATACTTGGGGAGATCTCCAGACATGAACCAGTAACAGGCCCATGGGGGTCTGTCTTGCAAAGTGCTGTGTTCACTGCTGTGCCACTATCTGGCCCCATTCCTTTTCTTTTTTTTAACATATAGGAAAGATCAAAGTTTTGAGATGTTGCATGAATTTTATAGAATCATGGGGATCAGCAGATGGCATAATAGTTACATTGTTGGACTTGCACAAGGCAGATCGCAGGTTTGGGTCCTGGACCCAGTAACTTGAAACTCACACTGGGTGCATGTGCATGCATGCCCAAAATCCCTAGAGGAGAATGGAGGAGAAGGGATTGCAACATAGACATCCCTCCTGAGGGGGGTGATTTCTCACTTTCTGTCTCTATCTCTCTGTGCCTCTCTGGTGAGTGTACATGCCTTACAGCAAAAATCTCTAAAAAAAAAAAAAAAAGAATCATGATGAATAATGATTAATGATACTTAAGATTCATTATGCCCCTATTATGCAATAAATGAGGTCCGTCATGCATTATCTCATTGAATCATAACAACGGCATTTTATAGATGAGACAAGTTAATCTTAGAGAGGTGAAAAAACTCCTCTCGGATCACACTGGAGAAGAAGGGGGAACATGATCGATATCTGCTCATTTTGGTAGAGCTGACTAACCCCCCTGGAGAAGTGGTAAATCAATGCTGACAACAGAACCAGCACCAAACCTTAGGGATCAACACCAAACATACGCTTGGAACTTTGCTCTTTCCCTATTCTTATCACAAGAACACTTTAAAAGAGTTAGGCCAAGTCATTGTAAGCTAAGGTGGGGCTGACTTATAACAGGGAGTGGATGAAAGAATGGCATGGTTCGCTGGTCAGCCTTTTCTCAATTATAAGCAATTTTAACTTTCCCTCAAATCTGTAATTATAGGATTATTGCAAACTCGATATATAGGGTGCTGGTTTTGAAGCAGGCAGATATAAAATTCTGACTAAAAATAAGAAAGATATACATTAAAAATAGTTAAGGACCCACTTCTTAATTTTTGTGCAAGGAGGTCTTCAAATATTATAGAAATGGTTCTTAGCATTGAAGGTTTCCAGAAAAGGAAAGTCTATACATAAGTATGTAGAGGAAAGCTGTCTTCCCTTTTAAACTTTGTTGTTGCCTACAACATCCATTTGTGTTATAAAAATAAATTCAGATACTACACAGAAGCATTGGCAGGGAACTCTCTTATGTTTAATGAATGTTCAAAACGCTGTCCCCAGTCCAAACTAGTGACTGAATTCTTGTCTTCTCACTTTCAAGTTTAGTGGCTGGAAGTGGTGTTTGTTCTCTCTCTCTCTCTCTCTTTTTTCTCTTCTGAAAGAACAGCACATTGGCTAGTTGTTCTTCATTTCGACATTCCTCTAATTGAGAAGTATTCTGAATAATAGAGGTAAGTCATTTCCCAAGTCAGTAGAATGCCCTCAGAATTTTGTTTAAAATTGGAGCTAGAATGCAACTTAGCAGTAATTAAAATCCAACATACCCCACCTTTTTTTTTTTCAAACAGATGAGGAAACTATGGTTTACAGAAGTTAAACATTTGTCAAAATCACACACTTGTTGCAGTGTAGCCAAGATTCCAACTTAGAACGTAACTTTCCTTTCCATCTTCTTCCATGATAGCAGTCTAACTGCCCAGCTTCCACACAGCGTCTTCATAACACCAACATCTGGAAAAGAGATGGAAGAGGTTGAGAGGTCAAATCTTCTGAGATTCAACTAGACAGAGAGGCAATATCTATCTGCTTGAGGTTGTTTTACACATCCCCACTTGGGTATGCAGTTGCAGGTGTAAAGAGACTTTATAAATTTACCAGTCAAGAACAAACAGATGAGGCCCATGGAAACCCAAGCACCTTCAGGATGACAACAAAAGCCACTTTAGGTAGGACACTGTCTGTAGGGCACCCCAGAGCATCTGAGGTCTTATTCTTAAAAAGAGCAAAACACTGAAGCTGGGGTTGTGGGGGCAACTTCTGGGCATCTTTCCCAAGAGCAAAATTGGGAGGAATTGGAAACAGGATGGGGGAAGGGTACATACGTCTGTTATTTTTTTTTCCTCTTTTCAAGGGGTCAAAAGCCAACAATCTGACACTTATAAAAGTGTCAACCCGAAAGGGGAAGGCTCCTTGGATGACTTGCTAGCTCACCCAGCATGTATCAGAAACTGAGATTCAACACCATGCTTTCTTTCTCTTCCTTCCAACAGCCTCTGCTGCTCGTGGCAGATTTAATGGTGTGATTTACAGCACTGAGAGACCTTTGTCAGGGCCAGTAAAATGACAAACAATAAATATATGGAGCAGTATGTTAACAGCCTCCACACAATACCTTGTCAGTTACAGCTTGATAGCGATACATTTTAATTTTGTCTTTCATAAAAATCTTGGCATGTATGCCTCATTTGAACACAGGCTTCCAAGTCAAGTGTGTCATCCAAGCATGCAGTTTATCACCCTCTATATTTTCTGTCCTTTTCATTTAATGTCATTCCTATGGCAACAGACATCGCCCTGGAAATCATTTTCAAAACAGCTTATTTGTTGAAAGGGACTGGGTGAGGCTAAAATATGTGTTTGGCTGGGAAGAATGTCAGAGTGTGAATATGGCTTAGTTACATTAATCATATTCTTTGAGGACTTTGTAATCAGATACTTGAAGGAGGCGTATTGTGGGGTGGGATTTGACATCCCCGCCCCTCCCCCCCGCGTTTTATGGCTTTGCATTTCATATGGATAAAACGAAGAGAAGGAAACTTGAAGTTCACTTCATGTAAATGGATATACACTTGTTTCTAACGTGGCACAGCAGGTCCATTTTGAGAACAGGGTAGAGAGGTGAGTGGTAGCTCTAGTAATACTGAACTGCCATGACGCTGATGCTAATTAGATAAGGCCAGCTTTGTTCATTCAGTGTTCACTCAACACATCTTTAATAAGCAGCTACTATGTAATGGATATTGCACCAAGAAAATAGTGGGGAAAAAATAAAACCTCTCGGGACCAGCAGTTGGCGTAATGGCTATGTTGCTGGACTCCCATGTAGCTGACCACGGTTCAAGTCCTGGACCCGGTGACTTAAACTCATGCCAGACGCATGTGCGTGTGTGCCCAAGATCCCGAGAGAATGAAGGAGAGGGGATTGCGGCATGGCCATCCCCCTTGGTGCAGGGGGGTGATTTCTCGCTTTCTGTCTCTCTTTCTGGCGAGTGCACGCACCCTATAGCAAAAACCTCCCCCCCACCAAAAAAAAAAAAAAAAAAAAGAAGAAAGAAAGAAAAGAAAACCTCTGCTCCCAGAGAACTTAGACGCTAGTGAGGAGGATAGATTTTAAATAAACTAACACATTGTTTAAACCTGGTTCTCCAGAAACAGGGTCCAAGATACAGAAACCGGGTCCAAGATGGGGGTTTATGTAAAGGCAATTTATTGAAGACTCAATTAACAGGTCTTATAGAGTCTTATCCTATAAAGACGAATGGATTTTAGAGCCAAACATTAAAGCGGAGTCTAGCCTTAGCCTGACCCCTGTGGGAGCTCAGGAGTGTGAATGACCTCCCATGAAGCTGATCTTCCTTAGGACGGTGCATTGGAGCTGCTTTTTGTACTCACTGATCTATCAGTTATTGGTTGTAAGCTGGCTTGTGAGAGAGGTGTCTGCTATTATAACCTCCTGGGCATTCCTGAACCAGGTGACTCCTGTTGACCAAGGGTAATTTTGGGGAAAGGAGTACAGATTTGCACTATTAATCACCAAAACGCACAGTGGCTGTGGAATGGGCCCACCAACCAGGCAAGGAAGCTTATGGTCAGAGAACATAGCTTCTATTACATGCATAAATATATGCAATATATATATTTTTAGTTTGCTATATGGCGTGTGTGCCATATAGCACCAGAGAGAGACCCAGAGGGAGAGAAAGTGAGAAATCACCCCTTGGGGCAATGGTCGTACCACAACCCCTTCTCCTCCAATCTCCTCTTGGGATTTTGGACATGCACACACACCACCAGCATGATTTTCAGACTATCGGTCCAGGACTCAAATCATGTTGTTGATCATGTGGGATCCAGCTACTTAACCTCTGTGCCAATACATGCAATATTTTAAATTATACACAGACCTATGAATAAGATAAAAGACAATGGTCAACAGGAGGTGGATATAACATGAAATGCTTCTCTGAAGAGATGACTAAGACCTGCTGTCAGACAGAAGCTAAGTCTGCAATAATCTCTTCAGAGACAGATGAAACAAGGGCAAATGAACTGGGAGTGGTTTTTGTTCATTTGTTTTTGTTTTTAAAGGGTGACATATTTAGGATATTTGAGGAGTACAAATAAAGGCCAGGGGTCAGAAGTTCAATGAGCAATAGATGGTAGAAGACAAAGTCAGAGACATGCAGGGTGACCAGCAGATGACATAGTAGTTATGTCACTGGACTCCCACATGGCTAAACACAGTTCAAAGCCTGGACCCAGTGGCTTGAAAATCACACCAGCTACGTGTATGTGTGTGCCCGAAATCCCAGGAGGAGAATGGAGGAGAAGGGATTACCATGTGGTCATCCTTCCTAGGGGGTGATTTCTCACTTTCCCTCTCACTGTGTCTGTCTTCCTTTTCTCTCTCTCTCAGGTAAAAACAGTTGCCTTCTCTTTTATTGTATGGCTGTGTCCATAAGAGAGTCCCCAGCTATGAAAGGAAACAGGAAGTGAGGCAAAGGAGTTGTGTCCACACATGGCCTGCTTGGAGCAGAAAGCCTAAAGAAAGAGAGAGAGAGAGAGATACAGGAGTCAGATCATGTAGGGTGTCCAGGTTCCAGGAGAAAGATATTTTGGATGTCATTCTAAGGTCAGCAAAGAGCCTTCTACACTGTTACGTCAACCACACTAGACAGTGCAATCTAGAATTTAAGCAACCAGCCCACATTGAGCCCCTCCTGGCACTATGCTAGGTGCCCCAAGAATCAAAAGTAATAAGTCCAGGGGTTGGCAGGTGGCCTGGTGGTTAAGGGAGCTGGACTCCCACATGGCTGGCTATGGTTCGAGTCCCAGACCTGGCGGCTTGCTTTCTCACTTTCCCTCTCTCTCTTGCTCTCTCACTCTGTCCCTCTTCTGGTCAAATTTTAAAAATAAATTAACAAGTAAATAAATAAAGTTAAATAAAATAATGTTTTATAAAAAAGTAACGAGTCCATATTGTGCACACAAGATACTACCTGTTTCAGTGAGGACATTGGTCTTGCAAGATGGAA
Source organism: Tupaia tana (assembly GCA_026018925.1). NCBI lineage: Eukaryota > Metazoa > Chordata > Mammalia > Scandentia > Tupaiidae > Tupaia > Tupaia tana. The sequence goes on from JAKSZU010000018.1 coordinate 35,323,011, forward strand.
TGAGTCATAAAGGAGGCAGTGCCTAACATGAATATGTATATCAGCTACAAATACTGGCAGTCCTTCGCTTAAGTCAATACTTGGTTGTTGGCTCACACAGTACCCCACAAAAGCTTGTTTGATCTATATTGTGTATGGCAGGGTGACCTGCAGTTTTGATAGAAACCTGAAGCCTTTTCGCCATGTATTGTCCCTATAATTGTATTTCAGAAACGCATTTTTCCCAAATGACAACCTAATGCATTTTTCCATAGAGGCAGCATTATGCCTTCTGAACTCAGAGAAGTAGTTTTCTACAGGCAGAGGCCTTGTAGTATCCCACCCACCAGATTATGGTCTATAAACCTTCAGCAAGGGCATGAGGTGGGAGCTCAGAAAAGCAGAACCACAGCCCCACAGCCCCACTCCCAGAACTATTGAGTCAGAATCTGCATTTTAATGTGATCACTCAGGTGATTTGTATGCCCATTAATGTTTGATAAGCTCTGTTGCAGAACATTGTTTCTACAGGAAAATGTATCCTGAGGTCCAATATTTCACTTATTAACAAAATAAATCCTTGGAACATGCAACCAGTGTGTAAACTGGCTTTCACACACACACACGCACACACACACACAAAAAGAGAGAGAGAGAGAGAGAGAGAGAGAGAGAGAGAGAGAGAGGGTTAAGCTATATAAAAATTAGAAAAAATGTAAGACCTATGAATCCTTTCTACAGCAATCCAGAAAGGAACATGGAATTTCAAGATAATTTAAGAGAGACCCTGAACACAGATGATCCCCAACTTACTATGGCTTGACTTACAGTTTCTTAGCTCCATGATGGCGTGTGGAAGTGATACACATTCAGTAGACATGACACTTGGAATTTCTGATTTGGATCTTCTCTCAGACTGCTGCTATGCAGTAGGCTACTCTCCTACCAAGCTAGGCAGAGGACGAGAGCCTCAGACCCAGTCATCCAGGCGATTGTGAGGGTAAACATCAATACCCTACAGGGTACTTACTGTGTGGCTAGTATTTTTAGGGTAGTGTGTTTTGCACTTTTCCAACTCATCATGTCAACAAAATGCCCACTTTTTGATTTATGATATTTCAGTTTACAATGGATTTATTGAGAACACAACCTCATCTTATACTGAGTAGCATTTATACAAAGAGATTGGAGAAGGAAGGAGAAATGTAAATTTGCTAGGTGTTTTCACAGCAAAAGAAGGATCAAGTGTGTCTTTAAATATTATTTCTTGGGGCCAGCAGATGGCGAAACAGTTAAGTCACAAACCTGGTAGCTTGAAAATCATACCAGGCGCCTGTGTGTGCATGCCCAAGATCCCAGGAGGAGAGAGGAGAAGGGATTGCAATGTGGCAAGTCCCCCTTGGCGGTGATTTCTCACTTTCCTTGCCACTGTCTCTGTAGCTCTCTCTCTCTCTCTCTCTCTCTCTCTCTCTCATGAACACACATGCCCTAAAGCAACAATCTCTTTAAAAAATATGTATGTATGTGTGTGTGTGTGTGCATACACACACACACACACACACACACACATACATAAATAATTTCTAGAGGCTGGTCTTGTAACACAGTGGTTGAGTGCTATGTATAGGAAGTTAGATCCCACATGACTGACCATAGTCCCAAAATCATGGCAGGAGAGAGAAAGGGATGAGAAGGGATTGCATGACCACACCCCACTGTGGGGGGCAGGGATCTTGCTTTCTCTGGTGAGCACTGCTCCCTCTGGCAACTAAAATATACATATTGTTTCTAGGGGAAAAGATTTACAGAATCATGGAAATCCAAAAATCTGCTCCTCCATAAAAGCAATGAGAACACTGAAAACATCGTCATAATCAAATTTTTCATAACTGAAAATCAATCAAAGGCTTTTAGCACTCCAAGGAGCACTTTTTCAAAAAAAAATGTTAGTTCTACAAGATGTTAATACAGGTCTCAAAGAAGATAGGTGGTCAAATGAGATACTGGATTAAAAAAGTAAACAAGTTTTTCTTCTGTAGAAACTTTCAGAGCTCTTAACATGCTAAATATTCGTTGTATGCAACTTTCTCTTTAACCTAATTGACCTGAGATTGTTTTTATTGTGAGATAATTTGTGGATCTAAGTTCTAAGAAATACACATACGCATTGGGAAATACTAGGTGAGACTTTGAGGTGAGATCTGAGAAAAGACCAAGAGTTTTTACGCATATTAAGAGAGTCATGAGTAAGAGAGTCCCCTGGGAGCTTGGATACTCTCCTGGAATGTGATTAGGAAAGAAACTGGTTAAGAAGTAAAGTGGTTGAATGTTGAAGTCTTTGAAGGTTGAACAAACTGAAGAATTTAAGTTACATAAGGTACACAAAGCACAAACCATAAAATAAAAGGCTGACTAATTTGATGCAATAGAAATTAAAACTAGCTTAGAGCAAAAAATTAAACCAAGTAAAAAGACAAACATATGAGAAAATTTTTGTGATACACATAACCAACAAAGACGAATATATAAGATGTATAAAGAGCAAGGAGGATCCTGTAGATGGCATGGTGGTTAAGGCACTAGACTCCCACATGCCTAACAGAGTTCGAGTCCTGGATCTAATGGCTTGCTTTGCTTTTTCAATCTCTCTCTCTCTCTCTCTCTCTCTCTCTCTCTCTCTCTCTCTCTTACTCTGATGAACATATGTGCCCAATAGAAAAAATTTTTTTTAAATAATAGGTAAATAAGTAAATAATTCTTAAAAAAATAAGAGAGCAAGTGGTATTATTAGACTGTAAACAAAGAAAGAAACAGAAATCACAAATATATATGCAAAAAAGATGTTTAACCTTCAAAATTATAGAGAAGTGAAAGTCAAAGTAAAAGAAGAATAATAAGTTTAACAAACATTCTACTCTCTGCCAATACTAACACCAATAAAGAGGTAGGGTGTAGTAATTCTCATTACTGCTGAGAGGAGTATATGAAATGTACTCATGACAATGTACTCATGACAATGAGTATATGAAATTAACTCATGACAATTTGGACACAAATGTGGCTGGATTTTCTTCACATTAACCAATGCACCAACCAACTCTTTGGACACCACCTGGGTATCCTACAATTCAATTCATTTCTGGTACTCCAGAGTTAGTGTCAGACTCCACAAGTTAAAGAGCCTGCAAGACTATGCCCACCTCACAGACCAGTTGCAAGTATTGGGTACTCACAGTTCCCACACTTCTGTCCAACTTGGCACCATGCTGGAGATTGACACAAGCCCCTCCCTTCAGGTGCAATAATTTGCTAAATGGCTCACAGAACTCAGGGAAACATTTGATTTGCAATTACCCATCTGTTAGAAAGGCTACGACTAAAGAATAGCCCAATGGGAGAGATGTAAGGCAAAGTAAGGGATTGGGCTGGAAGGGAAAGTATATGGAGCTCTCAATACCCTTTCTAGGTACCCTGTCTTCCTAGTATTTGCATGTGTTCAACTGGAAAACTCTCTGAACCCTTTTGTTTGGGGGTTTGTTATGAAGATTCCAGTAAGTATTCCATTACATAGGCAAGACTGATTAAACCACTGGCCTCTGGTGATTAACTCATCCTCTATCCCCTTCTCCCCTCCCTGGAGGTCTGGAGGTGGGGCTGAAAGTTCCAACTCTGTGCCAATACTTTGGTCTCTCTGGAAACCAATCCTATCTGAGCCTATCTAAGTGGTCCCAGCCACCACTCATTCATTAACATACCAAAGACACTGTTATCACTCCAGAGATTCCAAGGGTCTTAGAAACTGTGTGCTAAGAACCAGGGATGAAAACAGAATCTTTCTTTTTATTACATCACAAGGTATACACATTTTGGACAACAGTTTGGCAAAATTTGAAGAGGTGACTCACCCTAGAGCACCTCCTACTTTTGTGTATAAGGAGGTAAGTCCAACAGTGTTTTTCCAACATGGTTTGTGGGAAACCACCTAAATGTCAATTAGTAAAACAATGACTGAACATATTTGATGTATATTTATATAGTGAAATATTAATATTTATATAGTGAAATATTATATAGTAGTTAAATAAATTAAGACTATGTACATAACATTGATAAATTCTTTTTTAGAATTATTTATTTAATTTTATTTATTATTCATTTATTTTAATTTGACCAAAGAAAGACACAGAGAGAGAGAAAGAGAGAGAGGGAAATGAGAAAGCAAGCCACCAGGTCAGGACTCGAACTGTGGTCAGCCATGTGGGAGTGTCCAGCGCCTTAACCACCATGCCACCTGCTGGTCCCAACAATGATAAATTCTTATAGAAGGACATGCAGTGTATACTGTGTATACTGCAGTGTATATTTATAATAAAGGTTTTAAATGCAAAATCATGTTACATTTTTTAAAACAATTCTCTATTTAATTTTATTTATTGCTATTATCATTATTAATTTGCTATAAGGCATGTATGCTCACCAGAGAGAGATAGAGAGAGACAAAGAGAGAGAGGGAAAGTGAGAAAGCAAGATGCCAGGTCCAGGAGTTGAACCACAGTCAGCCATGTGGAAGTCCAGCCACCTTCTGGCCCTGATTCCATGTTTCTTATGGGAACCTTTGCAGATGCTAAAAATATGAAAAACACCCATGGAAATGGTATATACAAATTTAGTACAATGGAAACCTCCAAAGTGGGAGAAAATGGGTTGGGATGAGAAAGAGAAACACAGGGGCTATGATGGCTTCTGTAACATTTTGTTTCAAATTTCTGAAGCAAATATGAAAAGCAATTTTAAACTTAACTACATATGGATAAACAGGTATTTGAAATGTCCTGGTTTTCTCTATGTAGTATTTTCTACTGTAAGAAAACTCTGAGCAAAGACGCACTCTCAAATAAGGAATCACTTTTAGTTCTGGAATAGAGAAAGAGAAATGGCTGGAAGACTGGGAGAACACTTCCTGGGTAGTATTGTAGCGAAAGAGTCGATGAGATTAGACCCAACTTCAGGAAGAATCCAATGGGGGCAGGGCACATGTAGAATCTGACCAAGACAATGCTACAGGGAACAGAGGGGAAAGGATGGAACTGTAGCTCACATCACAAGTACCGTGAACCATAACTGCTGACTGCAGAACCAGCCTAAGGAAGACAGAACAAGCTGTTGCTCAAGAGTGAGTTCTCCAGCCTGAGTCCAAATCCTCCATTCGTCTCTAAGAGTTACATGGCTTTAACGGCTTATACTTTTTTCCTCCTCTCCTTCTAATCAGTGCAGGTAAACATAGTGCTTCTGTCATAGGATTGATATGAGGATTAAATGAAATAATCCAGGTAAATACATAATACAATGTCTGACATAATAAATGTATTATGAATGTTAGATATTATAGTGTAGTAGCTCTCAGGGCCCCATCAGGAAAACTGAAACCACTTCAGCTATTTCAAACAGTGGGAACTTAATACAAGGGATTGGTTTTACAGGTGATGTAAGGTCTGGGAAACAACACAGAGGATGAACCGAGCAGCCTACAGATTAGCAGCAAACCAGGAGATTCTGTTATTACCATAGGGTGTGAAGGGCCGAGCCAAAAGGAGTTTACATTAATTTCCTTGAGATGCCCTAGAAATTGCCACAAAACTGAGTGACTTAAAACAACAGAAATGTATTCTTCCATAGTTCTAGAAGCTAGAAGCCCAAAATCAACGTATCAGCAGAGTCAGTTCTTTCTGAGGCTTTGAGAGAGAATCTGCTTCGAGCCTCACTCCAGGCTTCTGGATATGAATATAGTCAGAAATCCTCAGGGCTCCTTGGCTTTTTAGAGATAGCACTCCAATCCCTGCCTCATCCTACATGCCCTTCTCTTTCCATGTCTCTGTCTTCTCCTTTTGTAAGCACGCCAGACATATTAGATTAGGGCCTACTCATTCCAGTATGATGGTATCTGAATAAATTATATTTACAAACACTCTCTTTCTAAATAAGCTCACATTCATAGGTATTGAGGGTTAGGACTTGAATGTATCTTTTTGGAGGACTTGATTCAAGCTGCAGTAGGTATGTTCTCAGTGAGAAGCCAAGGCCTTCCAGGTTGATCATGATCAGAAAAGAGTGTGGAAAATTTACAGGAACTGGAATAGTTGGGGAGGCTGGAGTGTAGAAAATGAAGGGGACCATGGTGGCTCAAGATGAGGTTACAAAGAGAGGAAGAGTGGCACAGATTATGCCCTAAGTCTGTGTAAGTGCTTAATATACATTGTCTCCTTCACTGGCGCATCAGTGAGAAGAGGAAAGTCCTATTTTCAGGCACATGCTCTCCCCACCCACTTAAGGGATTTTAAAATTGAGGCTCAGGGACCACTATTTTTAATTGTCAGAGGGTCCATACATTAATGAGCCAGAGAGAGAGGGAGAGAGAGAAAGCACCCCTTCTCCAACACCACCACAATGGGGCACCACAATCCCTTCTCCTCCATTTCTCTGTCCTGTCCAGATCCTGGGCACACATGCACACATGGACAGATGCCTGGTGTGTTTTTCAAACTGCAGGGACCAGGACTGTAACTGAAGTCAGCCATATGAGATCCAGCACTAGGCTACAGGGCCAGCTGGATGGATTAAAGGATACCCTAGAACTAGATCCAGTTCTATTCTTCTCCAAAGCCCATCTTTATTTTATTTTTTGGAGAGGTTTTTGCTATAGGGTCCATGTGCTCGCCAGACAAAGAGAGACAGAGAGACAGAAAGCGAGAGATCACCTACCAGGGGGGATGGCCACGCCGCAATCCCTTCTCCTCCATTCTCCTCTTGGGATCTCGGGCACGCACGCACACGTGCCCGGCGTGAGTTTAAGCCACCGGGTCCGGGACTCAAACCGCGGTCGACTATGTGGGAGTACAGCGACATAGCCATTACGCTAACTGCTGGTTTCAAAAGCCCATCTTTAAATACATCTTGCTACATGACTGGGCAGATGTTTTATGACTTTGAAGAGCAGAGTATGGGGAGAGCAATAGGGAGAAATGCATGGATGAATAAATAGCTCAGCTGGAAAGGCTCAATAACGGAGCCATAAACCTCAGTTCACAAAAGAATGAGGCCAAAACAGAGACGAAGGCATTCATTAAGGAATAGGAGAAGGAACACAGGCTTTGGAATCATGAGGATGTAACTCCTCCAGAGTCCATTCTCATCCCTAAAATAGGGGTGATAATCTACCCAAGTCTGGCATAAAGTTTGAAGATGATACCTGTAAATCAGATAGCACTTAGTATTAGAATGTCGCAAATATTCCTTATTGATAGGAATAATTATAGTAACACCCAAATTGCATAGACAGACCCAAAAAAAGTAGGGGGAAAGAAAAAAAAAAAAACATGAAATAAGAAAGGAAACATGCTAAAAGGGTAGGAATGCAAAAGACAGCCAGATCACTCCTAAGTGAATCCCTTTCATTCCCTAACTTCATCAAATGCCAGCAGGTTACCTGGCATGGGTTACCCTGAGGCTCAGCACCCCAGGGCATTTATCTATGCACTGTTTGACATTCATTAGAGAGGGAGCCATAGAAGGCACTAGGGGAGGGAAGAGAAGGATGCCAGCCAAGGGCCCCAAGCAGAGTGGCTGGCACTAGGGCATCAACACCAAGTTTCCATTTCTGCCCTGCACCTGAGGAAAGGAACTTGCTTTCCAACCATATTACCCACAAACATAGCAAGCAGCAGGTGAAAGGAATTACAACAACTTTCCAAAGTCATCTGAAGTGTGGGCAACACTGCGAAGACTCTTGGGTACGAAGTTTCTAGACACGGAAGAAAAGTGAATCAAAGGAAATTTCTTAAAAGAAGCAAATCTGTGTTGAGATCATGCAGAAGAGAGATAACTCTGGAGCTCGTTGATTCTTTGGTCCCTTGCCACCATCCTACCCTAGGTGGCCTTATTGAAAATTCCTACCCACCCGCCCTCCGGCTCACCGTACCCACATCAGGGTGGGGCAGCTTTCTGTGAAGGAAATAGAGGCTGCAATGTGTGGCATATTAATTCAGAGCATATGGTCAGAAAATATTGTTTGTTATGGCTTGTGGGCTTATGATATTTAATTTAAAATAGATTTTCCTAAATAAAAAGAGACTTTATACAGATGGCCATTAAAAGCAAACCTGTTTTGCTGCTCGGCATTGTTAAAATGCAGTGTTTTTCAAGGATTTTATAGCACCTTGGCCCTTTGGCAGGGAAGGAGTATTCCATGAAGATGGAGGCTTGGCACAATGACAAGATGGCCCGGATGTGATTGTCAGAAGCCTTATTCTGCGGGCCATTTTTATTTCCATACGTTTGACTTCCTTTTGTATAGAGACTTTCCTTTTGGAATTCGATCGTTTTATTCCAATCTGAGAAAGCATGACTCTTGAGATCAACCAGCCAAAGTGATGGCAGCAAATGCTCTCTGATGTCATTTCTCGTTAAATATGAACAGATTGTTTCCACAGCAAACATCTAGCAAGCACAAGGCCAGGTGTTTTCCTATTTTCCATGACTCCTTTTTGTACGAGTGGGAATATGTTGGGGTTTCTCCCTCTCTCTCTCTCTCTTTTATGGTCTTTTAACAATGAATTGAAATCAAGGTCTGCTACAGAAAGCATCTGTTGCAGAAAGCATGGCCGAATAGGTAAGAGACATTGAGATTGATGGACAAGTGAAATATGACGGTGCCCCATGGGGAGTGTGGGTCGTTGTCGTACTTCCATTGGTAATAGAGGTTGGTCAGCGTGGTTACAAAATAAGAATAAGTTCTGACGCAACTCACTGAGGGCCCTTCCCTAATTATGTCCATCCAAGTTATTTTCTTCTGCCGATTTATTTTAGACTTGGAAAGATGGCTGCAGACCTTGCAGGCTGAGCTCGCTAAGCTCCTTAACTAGGGAGAACACGACAGGAAAGGACAAGAAGAGCAATGGAAGGTGTTAACTTTCCGGCTACTGCTCAGGGTGAGAACATTCTCCACAGCCCTCCCTTACAGCTTCCGTCCTCCTCTGGCTACCAGCAACAGCAATAGTAGCTGAAATATGATCGGAAGAGAGTACATACCTCAGGGTCAAATCTGTTGGGTTTGTTTTTATGATGCAATGTCAGCCGCTAAAGACTTTTGTTGGAAAAGCTGATACTTGAGAAATGGTTTCGTATTAGTTCAGCAGAGAAGAGAAAGCTGATAGCAGTTTCTAGGTTGTCAGTAATCCTTTCTTATGAGTGGCCAAAGAGAAACAGCTCACTTCCTGATCGGGGCTCAGAGAAATGTCGAGGTACAAAAACAATTGTTCCAAATGCACTCCCGTCTGTAATTAGGAATGCACCAACCATGGCATAGTTTGTTTTTCTAGTTCAGTAACCTTTAACAACACTTGTAATCAGTTGGGTTTTAGAAAGTAGGGGAGAAGGCGATGGGAAAGAGTTACATTACACTTAGCTCGTGCTGTGCTGCTACAGAAAGGTTCAGTGCAGGTACACCTTGTTGGTGGTGGTTTTCCACGGCTTTGTTTGCAGGGATATAAACAAAGCTTAGGCGAACACGCAGATAGCCTACAATCCCATGGGGTAACCTTATAGGGGACGCTGTCTCCTTTGTCCTGTAGAGTAAAAGATTGGGTTTGCAGGCAACCAGGGAACTACAGTCTTGCATCTGGGGAACTTTGGGGACAGTTATTTACCTGGGCTGCACCTGGGTATTAGTTGCTTAAAGGACATTCATCTGCCAGAGCTTGAAAGAATCCGTATATGTACCTGGTAGAATTAAACAAAACTAGAAGGCATTTTTTGCTAAAGCAGGCAAGACCCCTACTGAGGCTTTTGCAATTCAACTCCAGAAAATTCTTCAGAGGGGTTATCAATTAGCACATGCTGGGGTGAGCAGGAAGGTAAATATTGATTTGCAAAGTTCCTCTCTCAGTGGTTGTCTTTGAATGAACTCTTCAAGATTGACCCTTTTTTAACCAGGTATCACAATTTGAAAAAAAGGTGTAAGGGTGTTTTTTTTTTTTTCCTTATGAAAATGAATATTTTTTACCGCTTATAAAGTCAGTGCATGTTCATTGCAGACAGAATAAGAGATATAGTTAAAGAAAATTAAAAAAAATTAAAAATCCATCATCTCAGCATTCAGCATGAGCTATTATTAACTATGCTATACAATATTTTAAACTTGAAAAATAAAAATACAATTTTTTTTAGTTTTATTTTCACCGTACGGTAAGTGCACTTGAGAGAGAGAGACCGAGAGACAGAGAAAGTGAGAAATCACCCCCCCCTCAGGGGGCATGGCCATGCCACAATCCACAATTCCTTCTCCCCCATTCTCCTCTCTGGATTTTGGACATGCACACACATGCACCCTGAGTGATTTTCAAGCCTCTTAGTCTGGGACTTGAACCAACGTCTGCCATGGTGGGAGTCTGGCCCCTCAACCCCACGGTACCTGCTTGGCCTAAAAATACCTTGTTTAATGAAAATCAGAAGGTAGTAGTGTATATCCTATCTCGTACTATAGTCACCGATGAGTTTTGATTGTGGCCAAATTGATACATTTGCATCTACATCATTTTTAATGATGACCTAGTATTATCTGTCTTGGATATACAAAAGATTAATTCTTTACTTCTAAACATTCAGACTGCTTCCAGCTTTTTTGTTTTGTTTTGTTTTGTAAACTGCTATAGTGAACCACCTTCTGGGTAAATATTTGTGTTAAAGCACTGTTGTTCAAACCAAATAACTAGGGGATGCTTTAGAAAATTTTCTGAGAACTAAGATGAAGGTAGGGAGTTGGCATGCGCTCAAATGAAAAGAGTGATCTTCTAACTATGCCTGAATAGAAGACCCGAATTGAGTTTTCTAATAGATGTGATTGAAATAGTAAAACAGAGACGGTTGAAAGAAATTGTGTTCAAAATGCCAGGCATTTAACCAAATTGCACAGGGCTGCCAATGACCTGGTAGTTGTCTGCCATCTCTAATTTCTAAGTATGCTATTCTAGGAGACTCTGTTTTTGTAACACATAAATGTATGTGGCATCTTCCTGGGTTATTTGGACCGAGTACTGTAATTCTTTAAACTCAGGCGACTGTCTTAGAGATGATAAAAAACCTGGTTCAAACGGTGACATAGAACTGGGGAGATGTCAAAATGATAGTGGTGAAGGGCAAAATAGTAGGACAGATCAGGTCCACAGTTGTCCTTAGGGCCCCCAAAATATATGATTTGATAAAAATAATCTTAAATTCTGCTTTTGGCGAGGGTGTTTATCACAAGCATGAACAGTAGCTAAGAATTTTACTCTACAGCTTTCTGTAAGGAGGGCAAATATCCTCTCTTGGGTCCTTGAATGGCCGGCATGGCTAAGTACCCTGAGTCCACATGCAGCTTGGAATTCTTCTCCATCCAGTTCCCAGGCAGCCACGAGCAATCTATTAGAATTGGCTCTTGAGATGCTACTTAGTTTTCATCACTGGCCCTGGTAGCTCCCTTATCCACAACTGGGGACACATTGGAGGGATGGGAAGGAAAAGGAGAATTGCTGCCTAGTTTGATGGAGATAAAAGGCAGAAGGGCAGTGTACCAAAAAAAGCTGGGGCTCTATCTTGGTAGCACAACCCTGAAGAGGCTTGTTTTTCTCTATGTCAGTTAGGATTATAATCCTCAGACTTTCCTGATGTATTTCATCACAACTTCCTCACAAAAGTGAGGGGTCTCCTAGGAATAGACTATCTCCTGGCAAATTGTCCTCATTTTTATGTCTGGATCCTTCAGCTAACATTTATTGAATGCCTTTTGTCTTAACTTAGTTTCCACAGGAAAGAGGAGTTTGAGACACCTGCCTGTGTGCAGCAAATTTATTATGGGATGTGAGTGCAGGGAACCTTGTAAAGGTCTGGAAAGAGAGACTTAGGGAAAGAGGGAAAGTCTATACCAGGATGGCTACTGCTGTGGGTTTGATTCTTTTGGGAGTGTCTGAGAGCTTCTAGAATCTTCCTTAGCCTTGTCTGCCTAAGGGACTGAGGAGGGGAGTGCTTATCCATGTTCCCAGCCCCTATGATCAAAGACTGCCTCAGGGAATGGTAGGACTCTTGCACACGTGTGAGCGCTAAGCCAATGGATTTCTGCAGGCAGATCTGAAGCAGAAAGTAAGAGCTACTACACTGTGTGGCCCTTGTTTAGAGCACTGGCGCTGGAAGCTGTCAGATTCTGCTCCCACAAAGCAGACTGCTCCCGATATGGCTGGAGTGAAATGTATAATGCAGTCTAGGAGATGGTGGGGGATGCTGTGAAAGGTGTCAGGTATACCATCCTGTAGTGACCCTACACTGGTCACAAACACAAGTGAGTTGGCAAAGAGGCCTTCTGAAAGTCAACTGAGGATGGCCTCATGTTTTGGAATACTTGCCCCTTCACAGAAGATACTGTGGATACCATCATTGGGTCTATCACCCATGACGACTTAACACTGTGCTAGACTGGGGGCTCTGAAAGAAGCACAGTGCCAGGCTACCTCTTTTTTTAGACATCCTGAAATGTTAGGGCCAAGCTACTCTTAGCCCAACTTCTGTGAATCATCTCTAAACTTGATCTAGGGTCTGAAACAGAGTTACAGTCTCTCCTATACACATGGAAGAGAGGGAGCGAGACCATGGCATTTTAAAAGATGTGCACTCAGTAGTCTGAGCCAGCAGCCAATTTTGAAGGAGAAAAAACAAGTCGTTGCCATCTCACTTTGAGAAGAGAGTCTTGTTCTAAAAGAAAAACTTGGTTCCACTTCTACAGCGCTTGCAAACTAGGTCCCTTCAGATAAAAATCTGACTACGCCTGTGACTCATTAAGCCCAATTCTTTTCTTAAATTTTCAAAATTTATTGATTTTGTAAATTTTCAAAAATGTCGTCAATTATAAAATTTAGATAAGCTCCTGTAAAAATCCAAATTACTCTTTTCCCTTTTAACATGAAATAAAATAAAATAGCCCAGCATTGGTCAGAGGTGGCTAAAGCTAAGTAGTCACTATCCTCTTTAAAAGAGTCTGCAACCTACATTCACTACTGTTCCCTATTGTCCACTCCCTATTGTCCACAGATGAGGGGACTTCAAAAAGTTGGTGGAAAAATGGGGTTAAGGTATGAGTTTATTTTGGTATGAAAATTGTTTTGAAAGAAATGCACATTTTTTTTCCCATAATATACATTTTCCATAATGTGTTGAAGATCTCTTGTACTATATTTTTGTTATTCCAGTTAGCTGACTGGTCTCTGAAGGTAGTACACTTTGTAAATTCTGTTATGATTCCAATGTTTCATTTTCTTTCATTATTTAAATGCAATCTATCCTAAAAGTTTAAATAAACAGTGGGGATTTAAGTGATTTCTAATAATTAATTGCCTAGTTCCATGTTTGGAGATGCAGTCATAGTCTCCAGAAATTATTAGAATCAGAATAACATTGCTCCCTCTGCCTCAAATGAGATATGAGACTTTGATGAGCCCTTAACCTCTCTGGACCTCATGGTCTCTGGCTCCTCTCATGGTATGGTAGTTATTTCCTACTTTCCAGGCCCTATTTCTCCCCCCTTTATGATTGTGAGGGATCAAATGACAACTTACAGTTAAAGAATTATGAATAGAAATGACATGTGTCCCTTCTGGACTGAAGGTTTCATTGTAGCTCTGTGGTGCCCTCTTTCCTCTAGAGAACAACCAGCAGCATTCAAGATGGTAGCTGGGTCCAGGTGGGACAAGGATGCAGAGAGCCCTCTGTTGATCCATAATAGACATGTACCGCGAGGAAGACTTAAACCTTAGTTGTTTTAGACCAGGGATCAGCAAGCATTTTCAATAAAGAGACAGATAGTAAATATTTTAGGCTTTGCAGGGCATATCTCTATCAAATATTTTTCTTTTTTGTTTTATGTAACCCTTAAAATATGAAAATCATTCTTCATTGGCAAGCCATACCAAAATAGGTCATAGGCCAGATTTATTCCATGGACTGTAGTTTGCTGACTCATTTTAAACCACTGATATTTTAGGGTTGTTTATTACTATAGCTTTTCTTGACACATAGACTTCATAACCTTTCCTGGGAACTAGGTTGAAGGAATGCTAGAACTTTCAAAACAGTAAATTCATATGATACTATTCGAGTTAGTGCCAAATAGTCTCTTTTTCCTTTATTTTTCTTAAACTTCCAATCTCCGTACATCATATATTGGATTGTCAGAAAAGTCACGACATATTTTTCTATGCAAAAATGTGACATGACTTTTCAGATGATTCAATAAATACTATCAATACTTTTACTACAATAGCACAAAATAACCTATGTGCATAAAGCTAGTTATACTTTTTATGAGATTGTATCTAATCTTATACAGATAGATATAGATATTAGATAAGAGGTCTTCAAAAAGTTCTTAAAGAATGTGTGTTATAAAAAAGCTATCCATTGGAACCAGCAGTTAGTGTAATGGCTATGTCACTGAACTCCCATGTAGTCGACCACAATTCACGTCCTGGACCCGGTGGCTTAAAACTCATGCTGGGCGCGTGTGCATGTGTGCCCAGGATCCCGAGAGGAGAACGGAGGAGAAGAGATTGCAGCATGGCCATCCCCCCAAGGGGTGATTTCTTGCTTTCTGTCTCTCTGTCTCTCTCTGTCTGGCGAGCGCACACGCCCTATAGCAAAAACCTCTCAAAAAAAAAAAAAAAAAAAAAAAAAAAGCTATCCATGGATTTAATAGTTTACAGCATCAAAATAAATTTGTACTTGAATTTCATTTTCCACAAACTTTTTGAAGTACCTGTGTAAGATTTGGACATAAATACAGACTGATATAGATATAGATGATATATTGGGTTGTCAGGAAAGTCATGAAGCATTTTTGCATATAAAAACATAAAAAAATCCCTATATCATGACTTTCCCGATGACCTAGCAGATACAGATATAGCTATTTGGACCCTTTCTTCCACTGAACATTATGTCCTTAAATTTTGCTCATGATAAATTCTTTTAAACATGATTTGAAAGGTTGTTCTGGTGGCAGGCAGGTGGTGTAGTGGTTAAGGGCGCTGGACTCCCACATGACCAACTGTGGTTCAAGTCCTGGACCTGGCGGCTTGCTTTCTCACTTTCCATCTCTCTCACTCTCTCTTGCTCTGTCCCTCTCTGGTCAAATTAAAATAATTAATTAAAAATACATAGGGAACCAGCAGTTAGCGTAATGGCTATGTCGCTGGACTCCCACGTAGTCGACCGCGGTTCACGTCTCGGACCCGGTGGCTTACAACTCACGCCGGGCGCGTGTGCGTGCGTGCCCAAGATCCCGAGAGGAGAATGGAGGAGAAGGGATTGCGGCGTGACCATCCCCCCTGGGGGGTGATTTCTCGCTTTCTGTCTCTATGTCTCTCTCTGTCTGTCTGGTGAGCGCACGCGCCCTATAGCGAAAAACCTCTCAAAAAAAAAAAAATTATTATTTTTTTAAAGGTTGTTATGAAGGTGGTCTTTTGTTACCCTGAAGAAATTGTTACCTTGTTTATGGACATATACATTGTTTCCAATTATTTCTTATAATTTATTAATTAACAAATATTAACTGAGCACCTGCTAGTACCAGGTTCTATTCCAGGAGACAGGGGCAAAGAGGCAACAAGACAGACAAAGCTTTTGTCCTCATGGAATTAACATTCTATGAAAGGATATATACAAATAACTTAGAAAGAATATTATAGGGTTGGCTCCATGGCTTGGTGGTTAAGGCTGACTGCACAGTTTGAATCTCAGCCTCCACGGATTAAAAAACAAACTGGGCACCTCGGAGTGCGTATCCAAAAACCTGATAGAATGGAGAAATGGAAAAATGTATTGCATCATGACCACACTCCATTCCCCCCCCCCCCCCCCCCCCCCCCCGTCTCTTTTTGACAAGCATGGAAGCCCTCTGGTAAATTGAAACCAAAAGTAAAAAGAAAGACTATTGTATAGGGCCAGCCAGTGGTGTGGTGGTTAAGGCAGCTGAATTCTACATGGCCATCTGTGTGGACTGAATCCCAGACCTGGTAGTTTGAAAAACACATTGGGTGTGTGTGCATGTGGCCAAAATCCGGAGAGGAGAATGGAGGAGAAATGATTACAACCTGACCATCTCCCTGTGAGATGCTTTCTCATTTTCCCTTTCTTTCTGCCTCTGTCTCTCTATGGCAAGGGCACATGTCATATAGAAAATTTTAAATAGAACATTGTATATTATAATTTCAAATAGTACTGTGTGCCATGAAGAAAAAATGGAAGTAGGTAAGAGGAGAGGCCAGCAGGTGGCGTGGTGGTTAAGGTGCAAACTCCCACATGGCCGACCTTGGTTTGAGTGTGGGACCTGGAGGCTTGAAAATCACACTGGGTGTGTGTGCATGTGTGCCCAAGATTCTGGGAGGAGGAGGAGAAGGGATTGTAGCATGGCCACCTCCCCTGAGGGGTGATTTCTCACTTTTCCTCTCACTGTCTGTTTCTGTCTCTCTATAGTGAGAGCACATGTCCTGTGGCAAAAAAAATAAAATAAAATAAAAAAGAAAAAAAAAGTAATAATAATAATAAAGCAAGTAAGAGAAGAAGAGAGTGAACAAGGCAGCAATTTTAGATGAGGTTATTAGGGGCAGCCTTTTTGAATAAGTGACATCTGAATGATGGGAAGGAAGAAAAAAGGAAGGAAAGTCTGGTGGACGCAAGCGCTTAAGCACTGAGGCCAGGACTCAGCATATCCTGGGACCAGAAAGTCCAATACAACTGGAGTCAAGTGACTAGGGTGAAAGGAGATGAAAGATGATCAACGTCAGGCTACAAAGGATGTTTGAGACCATGGAAGGTTGTATGTGACGGAAAGACACGGGAGAATTTGCCAGCAGAGGAGTTAAGTGCCATCATCTGAGGTAGCTTGTGGACTAAACCGAAAATAGTCCACTCTGGCTGCTGAGTAGAGACTTGACAAATAGAAGGGGAAGAAATAACAATGGGGTCCAGCTTCTGTGCGTCACTGGTGACACTAGTGCCCTGCAGTGCTGAAAGCCTTATGGCCACTGACTATAGTTTGAATCCCAGGTCAGCCTGAAAATCACACCGAGCATGGGCAAGGGTGCCCAGGAAAATGAGGAGTTGGGTTCTGGGGAAAGAGAACCATGGCACAAAAGCCTGTCTAGGGTGTGTGCTCTCTCTCTCTCTCTCACACACACACACTCTCTCTTACATGCACACACACTTACTATCATTAAAAGAAAGAAATGAATTAGCAATGGGAAGGAAAACAGAGAAGTAGAGAGGGCAATTATAAAAGTATAGGAAACAGACAAGGGTTTGCCTTTACAATAATAGTTTCTAAACATTTTTTCTCTTGTTCACCCTAAAAGGATTTTGAAAAATTATGAGCTTCCCACATTCTTAAGTTGACATCTAAAATTTTTCAACCCTAAGTCTAAGTAGTTACAACAATGTAATTTCTGCTTATTGTAAATGTTGACACTTTAAATAAAACTCTTTTCAATATATTCAATTGAATCTAAATACCATAACTTATCAAATACCATTTAATGCCTGCATTCATTTTGAAAATACATTAATAAGCTCTTCCATGACAGTCAATTTTTTTCATTCTTTTTTAATCTTTTAATTCCTATTTCCATTCTTCTTTCTATTACATGTTCTCCACAGATTTTTTTTCCTAATGTAATAAGTGTTAAGATCTGAAGGGTTTTTTTTTATTGATCATAATTCTCTGCATCAAAAATATGTGTAAAACTTGAAATTTCCTTTTAAAATTCCTGTGGCTATAAAGCTTTAACTACTAATTGTTTCTGACTGAATTACAACCATAATTACTAACATACAATTGATCAAAATAACATTATAGATGCTGCTAAATAATGATTAGACATTAAATAATAGTTTTATTAGAAATGCATCTCATCAGTTTATGGGTTTTTTTCTCTCTTGAATGGTTTTTACTTATTGCTAGGATGAGACAGGGCTCTGATCAGTCCTATCTCTATTTTATTTTTTAGGTTATTTATTTATTCCATGAGAGAGAAAGGCAGACAGAGCGACACACACCCCCAACAGGGTTTTATATCACAATCCGCACCCAGTCTCAGCTAGCCCAGATCATAGACAGACATACGTAGGCCTGACATTGACAGGGCTATCTTGGGACTTGAATTTGGGATCTTCCCATGTCGGTCCAGTTGTGTTTCCACTGCACCATCTGGCTCCAATCACTATTTTTATCGATATAAGTGCTGAGGAGACTTTTTCTCAATTACCTGTGTTGAAACAAAAGGAGTTTTATTGTGGCAAGACTTTTTTTTTTTTTTTTTCCGAGAGGTTTTCGCTATAGGGCGCGTGCGCTCGCCAGACAGAGACATAGAGACAGAAAACGAGAAATCACCCCCCAGGGGGGATAGTCACGCCGCAATCCCTTCTCCTCCATTCTCCTCTCGAGATCTTGGGCACGCACGCACAAGCGCCCGGCATGAGTTTTAAGCCACAGGGTCCAGGACGCGAACCGCGATCAACTACGTGGGAATCCAGCGACATAGCCATTACGCTAACTGCTGGTCCCGTGGCAAGACTTTTTAACTCAGGAGGAACTTAAAGTATGATTAGTTGGTCTGTCTTCAAAATATGTTCTAAAAGGAGGCCAGCAGGTGGTGGGGTAGTTAAGGTTCTGGATCTCACGTAGCCAACTCTGTGGTTCCAGTCCTGGACCCAGTGACTTGAAAATCATTCCAGGTGTGTGTGTGCCCCAAATTCCAGGAGGTGAATGGAGGGGAAGGGATTATGGTGTGGCCATCCCCTCTAAGGAGTGGGTTGGGGGTGATTTCTCACGTTCCCATTCTGTCTCTCTCTCTGTGTCTCTCTCTGGTGAGCACACATGTTGTATGTTAAAAACCTAAATTTAAAAATATATTCTGATGGTATATTGATTCCTTTGGTTCTTCCTTCAATTGTGTTGAATACAAGGAGTTGGAAATGACTTGCCATAGAATGTTCTCCAGTGAATGGAGGAGAAGGGATTGCGGCGTGGCCATCCCCCCTGGGGGGTGATTTCTTGCTTTCTGTCTCTCTGTCTGTCTGGCAAGCGCACATGCCCTATAACAAAAACCTCTAAAAAAAAAAAAAAAAGAATGTTCTCCAGTTTTGATATTTATTCCTCTTCATTCCTTTCACCAAGAAACCCTAGGGGTTTTCACCACAGGGCAAAGAGCCAAGGTCACCTCAAGAATAGATGCTACAAAGGATGAAAAGGGTAAATAAACACCCAGGTGAGAAGAAAACCCCAACACTGGCGGACGACCTCAGCATTCTTCACAGGAATATCTGTGTGGAGAAAGAGAGGAGGGAGGCTGAGGGAGCCTCAGGTGATAACACGGGGAAAGTCCTGTTTGTGCCCCACGATTTCCTTGGGCACACTGGTGCTCCTCCATGACCTGGGATGGCTAGGACTGTGGACAGATTGTGGGGTAGGGAGCCTCTGAGGATGACTGTCTCTGTCTCTTTCTCTCCATGTCTCATGGAAGAAATAAATGAAGGGACCAGTAGTTAGTGTAATGGCTATGTCGCGGGACTCCCACGTAGTCGACCGCAGTTCACATCCCGGACCCGGTGGCTTAAAACTCACGCCGGGCGCGTGTGCGTGCGTGCCCAAGATCCCGAGAGGAGAATGGAGGAGAAGGGATTGCGGCGTGGCCATCCCCCTGGGGGGTGATTTCTCACTTTCTGTCTCTGTCTCTCTCTGTCTGTCTGGCGAGCGCACGCGCCCTATAGCAAAAACCTCTCCAAAAAAAAAAAAGAAAAAAAAGAAGTAAATGAATAAACTTTGAAAGAAAAAAAAAAAAAGAAGAAGGAAGGTGAGGGTTTGGAAATTATTTTAAATTAATTATTCCTCACACTCATGGGGAAACTGTCTTGTAACCCCAGAGACGCAAAAACTCTTAAGTGTGCCGGCTTATGGTTTTATCGATGAAAGTGTTGAGCATTACTTAGAATTAGGGTGAATGCCAAAGTGTGAAGTGCAAGACTTGCTGATGGAGTGGATGTGGTGTATAAATAAGATATCTGGTGGGGCCAGCAGGTGGCATGGTGGTTAAGGGCACTGTACTTCCACATGGCTGAGTCCTGGACCTGGCGGCTTGCTTTCTCTTTCTCTCTCTCTCTCTCTCTCATCAAATTTAAATAAATAATAATAAAATAATTCTTTTTTAAAAGTATATATATTTATATAGTACCAAAGTGAGTATAAGGGAAGCTGTGACACCATAACAAATAAACTTTTAATCTCAGTGACTTACAAAATAAATGTTTCTTTCTTTCTTTTCTTTTTTTCCTAGATGGTGCATGTACTCACTAGAGACAGAGACAAAGAGAGAGAGAGAGAGAGGGAAAGTGGGAAAGCATCCCCCTGGGGAGGAAGGCCACACCACAATCCTTTCTCCATTCTCTTCTTGGAATTTTGGGCACACATGCACCTACACCAGGTATGTTTGTCAAGCCACCAAGTCTTGGTTGGACTTGAACCATACAATCAGTTATGCAGGATCTAGCTGCCTCATTCACCATGCCACCTGCTGGCCCCCCAAAATGTTTGTTTCTTATTTAGAAACAAAGCCTGCTATGAATGTTGGTTTACTCTGGGATCCAGGATTTCTCCATTCTCTGATGTTGCAGTCTTAACAGATGATCTCCAAGGCACTGCTAAGGGGCAAAGAGAAGTGCTACAGATTGAACTTTCTCGTTCTCAAAGTAGACCAGGTCACTTATGCAGATCGTTCATTAGCCAGTACTAGCCACCCAAGTCCTAAACCATGAGTCTGGTGGGTAGGGGACCACTTGGGAATCTGTGAGTGCTGTCTACCTCAGCCACACCAGGTTTGAGCATGTAATACTATTTCTTGTTGGGAAGACAATATTTCATAGTTTTATTGCAAACTAGAGTTTTAGAACAAAAGGTAATACTTGTCTGCATAAAGAATAAATGAACAAGACCAATAGAGAAAAATATAAAAAAATAAGGCCACCGAGAAGGGATCTGTTCTACCAAGTATTGGCATGCATTAAAAATATAAAATAATTTAAATAGGTAAGTTCAAAGGAATGAAAGAGAAAGCCTTGAAATAGACCCTAGAATATATGCTTGCTTAACGTATAGTAAAACACAGTCCTGTAAGGCTTCTATTCCTTTGTTCTCATAACAATTAAAATTATTTATTGGGCTAGCAGGTGGCGTAGTGGTTAAGCACTAGACTCATGTAGTCAGCCATGGTTCAAGTCCTGAATCTGGCAGCTTGAAACTCATGCTGGGCACATGTGTGTGTACCCAAAATCTCAGAAGTAGAATAGAGAAGGGATTGCAGTGTGGCCATCTCCCCTGGGGAGTGATTTCTCTCTTACTATCTCTGTCTCTCTGATGAGTACACATGCCCTGTAGCAAAAATCTCTCTCTCAAAAAAATTTTTATGGGTCAATTAAGGGGATGAATAGAAAATGAAATATTTTAAAAATGACTTCAAGATCATTTAAATAATCACCAAATAATTATTAAAATTATTTCAAAATGGGCAAGAAATTCCTGAGCATAAAGACAATGGAAAAAATTATGAAACAAACAAGAATAATGCATGTGAGAACTAATACATCAGAAAGCTGTTTATTTTATTTTATTTTTGTCAGTAAGCAATACAAATAAAATAAAATGGAAGCAACAAACTAAAAAGGATATTGTAGTTAGACTAATGCTGAAAAATAATAACCTTTGGGGCCAGCAGGTGGTGTGGTGTTTAAGGTGCTGGACACTCCCACATGGCTGACTACAGTTCGAGCCCCAAACCTAGTGGCTTGCTTTCTCACTTTCTCTCTCTCTCTCTCTCTCTCTCTCTCTCTCTCTGTGTGTGTGTGTGTGGTCAAATTAAAACAAATGAATAAATAAATAAAATTAAATATTATTTAAAAAATAAAAATAATAACCTTAACTTAAACAACTCTTACAAAACTATGATGTCACTAAAGTGACAAATTTCAATGTCAAGGATAATTCACACTAGAAATACAAATAGCTAAAAAATGTATATGAGCACCAATTAAAATAATATTTTTTCCAACTAAGTTGTTGGATATTTTAAGATATTAGGAGTCAATGCTGGCAATTTTCTTTTTTTAATTTTCAGTTTGCCACAGAGCATGTGCATTTACTAGAGAGAGAGAGACAAAAAGAGAGAAAGAGAATGGAAAGTGAGAAATTATCTCCCAAGGGACATGGCTCTCAAGCTGCCAAGTCCAGAACTCTAACCATGGTCGGTCATGTGTGAATCCAGTGCCTTAACCACCATACCACCTGCTGGCCCCAGAAGAAGGTTATATTCTAAGTGCAATCCTAAGATCTTCCACTCTGAAACTGTCATCTTCAGGCCTTTGGAAAAAATTCAGTTTTTGCCAAACTTGCAATATCCTTAGGAGCCTTAGTTCTCTTTGCTAAAATCCAAATCCATCATCCTGGCTTTGGGGGAGTGCTCTACAGAGGAAAGCATGTTGAGCTGTACTTCTGGGGCGGTCACCACCATTCCTGCTCACCAGCGTGTTTTACAGCAAGAGGACTTGAAACTCAACACACACTCTGAAACACTATAGGTGAGAGGAGAACAGAAAAGCCAGCTGGGTTTTGTTTGTCTTACAGGACAAAATTTGTCATTTTGGTCAGGTAGAAATTACCCCATCATCATGGGCAGTTAACTTGCAAGGATATCTTTTTCTGCCTCTGTCTGTCTCCACTCTGCTTTAATGACCCCCAATGCCCTCCAGTCACCCTCCAACTCAAGGCTGTAAGAGAAGACTGAGAAGACAAATATGTCAGACTCTAGACATTGTCTTCCCCATAGTCCATCTCCCTCCTTTCTTCTTTGTAGCTCACTCAGAGTTTGTGAGTCTACCTCTAGGGAATGACATGATCGTTTAAAGTCCTACAACCTTCCTATTTCTCCTTGGCAAATACTCTCTTTTGCAGGCTTACTTGCAGCTGGGGTAGACCAATACAAAGAAGAGTTGAGCTTTTCAAGGAAAGCCTTTTCTTCCAAGAAAGAAAAGAAAAGAGAAAAGAAAAGAAAAGAAAAAAAAGAAAAGAAAAGGAAAGAAAAAAGGGAAAGGAAAGGAAAGGAAAGGAAAGGAAAGGAAAGGAAAGAAAAGAGAAAGAAAGAAAGAAAGAAAGAAAGAAAGAAAGAAAGAAAGAAAGAAAGAAAGAAGAAAGGAAGCAAAAAAGAAAGAGAAAGAAAGAAAGAAAGAAAAAGACAAAACAAAGGGAAGGAAGGAAGGAAGGAAGGAAGGAAGGAAGGAAGGAAGAAAGAAAGAAAGAAAGAAAGAAAGAAAGAAAGAAAGAAAGAGAGAGAGAGAAAAAGAAAGAAAGAAAGAAAGAAAGAGAGAGAGAGAGAGAGAGAGAGAGAAAGAAAGAAAGAAAGAAAGAAAGAAAGAAAGAAAGAAAGAAAGAAAGAAAGAAAGAAGGAAGGAAGGAAGGAAGGAAGGAAGGAAGGAAGGAAGGAAGGAAGGAAGGAAGAAATAAGAAAGAACGAAAGAGAAAGAAAGAAAGAAGAAAGGAAAAAGGAAAGAGCTTTATGCCTTGCCTCACTTTCCCACTTACTAACAACCATAGCCATCTTGAGACCATAATAGAAAGTGCAGGAGAATTCTAGAGACATCTACTCAGTGCTCTGACATGGTTCAGCTGCTGCTCTTGAGGGCCTGCCTATACATTTCTTGAGATTTTAAGCCTCTGAGGACTAGGATTTCTGTAATTTAGAACTAAATGCCTCTGATTTAGATATAATGAGTCTTTAGAGATAGCCTTGATGTGCTCATGGTCTTGTTCCTAACATCTCAGATATAAGATTTGGATTATTTCTGATATCCCATTACTATTTATAATATCCCAAAACTATTACTGGCTTTTCTAATCCTTTTCTTATGTTCTTGCAAACTAACATGGTAAGTAAAGTGACATAATCAATGATTATCTGTGAGATCAGGCCTTCTTCAGTGAAATCTTTCATATTCAATGGTGTATGGAAATGGCATTATTTCTCTTGTCTTGGTGTTTGCCTCCTTTATTAATTTATCTGGTGTCCAGAGTTTTAATTCCACGCCATGGGTCTACTCTCTAGAGCAGCCCTCTATGTAGAACTATCTCCACCTTTTGGTTACAAACATTCCTGTTTTATTTCCTTAATTCCTTGGTTTGTTCAGGTCATAGCCAGCAGAGTTCATAAACAAATCCATGAAAAATTTATAGATTTCTCACCTAAAATGTGTCTTATTACAAGCATCTTAGTAAGAGTCTATCTTGACCCTTAAGAATTAAGCTAATAGCAAAATTTTAGGACAGCTGTTTTAAGATTTAAAAAAAGTCTCTGACATTTATGTAAAAGCTGGCCCTTTTAATAAGAATGTTAAGTCTCACTTGAATTACACCCATATGATTACAGACAGAAAGTCACTACGTAGTACCCCAAACGCATACCTTACCTAAAGTACATGTACAAAAAAGCTTTTAAAACAATGAGGGGTGCTGTCTCTCTGTTTGTCTTTCTTCCTTTCATACACACACATTCATAGAAGGAATAAATAAACTTTAAGAGAGACAGACTGTGGCATGGTGGTAAAACATGACACTGCAAGACTGATATATATGGGAAAATTCGGGGTTCCCGTCGGAGACCTCCCTGAGTAGGTCCAGGACCGGCTAAGGCTAGGGGTGGATTCCAGTATGAAGACCCTGTTGGAGGTGCTTATTTCTCTTTCTCTGTATCTCTCCATTCTCTTCATCTCTCTCACTCATGGAAGAAATATATAAATAAGCTTTTTTTTTTTTTTTTTTTTTTTTTTTTTTGCTATGGGGTATATGTGCTCACCCGAGAGAGGCAGAAAGAGAGAGAGAGTGAAAAATCACCCCCTGGAGAATGGTCACACCACAATCCCTTCTCTTCTATTCTCCCTTCTCCTTTGGGATTCTGGGCATGTATACACATGTTCCCAGCATGATTTTCAAATCGCCAGGTCCAGGACTCAAACTGTACAGCTTGGCCATGTGAGATCCAGTGCCTTAATCTCCTTGCCACCTGCTCGCCCCGTACATAAGCTTCTAAAAAATTTAAAAATAAAATAATTACCCATCTAAAGATTTTGGTAAAAATGCAACATTTAGTAAAAATGCAACATTACTATATGCAATGTTCCCATTAACTGACAACAAGTAGGTGTACATTCCTGCCTGATTCCACAGAGTTCCTGCCCAAATACTGACCCGAATGTCACAGAATAGTTTCTTGGATATTTGGATTTCAGAACTATTCCTCTTTCTTCCATGAATTCACTCTGATGTTGAGCAAGTCCCTTATCTTCTTTAGATCTTATTTTTGGGGCTGTAAAATGATACATTGGATCAGATTATCTTCAAACTCCATTTTTCTATGGAAAGCCCAAAATCTCTTTCAGATATTCCTGCATAGGAATTCAAGCAAACACAAGGAAATTTTGTCTTCCTTCTGTGGAAAATTGCCTGGTCTCTCCCCTGGGTACCTGAAAAATAGTCATTGTTATTTATTAATTTATTACTCTATGATAGAAACAGATAGACAGGTACTCCCAGCAGGGTTTTTATGTCACAATCTACTCCCAGTCCCACCAGGATCATGGATATACACATGTCCCCAGCATGTACCAGGAGGCCCTGGGATATGAACCAGGGACCTTCCCATGTGAGTCAAGTTGCATTCCAAATATGCTATGTTCGTAGATCACTTCCTATATGCTAGGCACTGGATTAAACAGCCTCTTTGTATTAGCTCATGTAAACCTTCAAGTAAACACTATCACTCCCACTTTGCAAATAAGAAAGCATATAAGAAATGAGAGGGAATTTGGATCCCTAAATTCAATTTCGCAGTAACTGCAGTATCCCACATCCATGAAGAATTTAGCATGATTCAAGCAGTACTGAAAAACCACTTAGGAACTTCCCTGTAGAAAAGAACAAGATTCGAGGTTTACTTTGTTTCTGTGTAAACTTAAGCATGGATTTCAGTGACATATTTTGTAGTTTTTAGGAGCTGTGTTTTGGCTCCCATTGGCCAAAAAGCATCTCCTTGATAGAGGGGTATCTGTTGAGTTCATGACATGGAATGACATGAGACTTTTTATGATTATGCCTGGTTATGATTTGGTTTCTCATACATCGTGGTCATTCAATTTCACAAACATCCCTTTGTTCGGGATACCGTAGCACCTACTCTAAAGGTATTGTTAATATGCCAAGTAAAAACACACCCTCTGTACACTATGGTTTTACTTTGAAATCTCTGTAATTAACGCAGTCACATTTCAGGCACTGGGTATTACTGAGTTCAAAGAAACAAAGATGTATTTCATTTTTTTTTGTTTGTTTTTTCTGTAGATGATTCATCAATTCCACTCCTCCCGCCTACAGACATCTAAATTTCAGTTTTCTGTGACGCCACAAAGCGTGAACTGGCATGGATGCGTTGAGTCAGAGGAGGCCAACTGTTAAACTGTAATACCTCCAACAGTTTGGTGTCAACCCTCTTAACCTGCTTTCCGGTGTAGGCATCATTAACAATGCTCTTTGCCCTTGGGCACTAAAAGGGAAAAAAAAACTGCAGTAACCCTACACCAGCAGTTCCACCTAAGTTACTACCTGATGCCTGGTTATCTTTCCAGGCTATCCGGTGAAGGGAGTGAAAACATTTGCTTCTGTCAAAGACACGGATCAGTTTCCTGATTCTCAGTCTCTGACCCTTATTCAAATTTTCACACCCCTGAAAACTAGATAATACTCGTTTGTGTTTTCTGGGACACAGGATGGTACAAACATCATTGTGTCTACTTAAAATACACACACGTGTATGGGCATGCACATAAACATATACATAGTAAGACACTGAAGAGGAAATATTATTCCACGTTGACATGCTTTGTTAACTTTCTAGATGGATCTATGCTAATTTGAAATTTCCCTAGCGATCCCCAGGTGATGAATTCAGACATCTCCTCCTTGATATTTTCTTTATTTGTCCAAAATATATGAAGTATCCAAATATTCACCAGGGCTTTGATTAAAGAGCTATATATTTTTTTAAAAAAACTGTGTTAGAATTACCCTGACCTATGCATTTGAATCTTGAGCAGTAGGTTAGGCTAATTAGGTTGAATATTCTAGATAAATGGAAGTCCCTGCAGAGAGAAAGCGTTCGAGCCATTCCTTGTTGTATAGTGAACATGGTAAAAGTGATTTCTTCGGTATGATTATGATCACAGGGGCTGGGATTCAGCACAAAGAGTTCTCCTCAGGTTTTGCAAGGGCGGTATTTTCAATGGTCATATCTTCAATATTTTTTAATCTTTCTTGAGGACCAAGTAGGCCAGTTCTTCCAGGCAGGTAATTTTTCAGCCCCCCCCCCCAAGCAAAAGGGACATTTTATTTTATTTTTTAAATGAACTTTTAATTTTATTTTATTATTATCATCATTATTTTATACATTCAATCATTCCACATCATTTAACTTGTAGGGAGAATTTACCCAACATGAAATACACCTCAGACCAGTCCAGTTGAGAATACTGTATACATTAACATCAACAGGTAATAAATCATTTCTGAAAAGGGACATTTTAAAAGAGGCACAAAAAGAAAAAAAGGAGAAGACATTGCTGCAGTTGAGAGATTCCAAAGTCTTGTCTACTTGTACATAAACGGGTTCTGTGTCTAATCTCATACTCATATGTAACTCTGACCTGAGCTTTGCCAGGAAATATTTGTGGCCACCATTAAACAGGATATGACCCATCTTGCTGGTGGCTCTGCTGGCTCTGAGCAACAGAGTGTGCATTTTTGTCTTGGGGTGGCGACAGTAAAGGGCACCTTTATGTATTGGCTGCAAGTTGACTTTGGAAACCTGGTCATGCACTAGGCTGGTCACTTTCTGTGATACTCTTGAAACTTTTCAAAGAGCAGGCTGCCTTCAGACTCCCCACTTTTTTTTTGGAGAGGTTTTTGCTATAGTGCGTGTGCGCTCGTCAGAAAGACAGAGAGCCAGAAAGAGAGAAATCACCCCCCAGCGGGGGATGGCCACACCACAATCCCTTCTCCTCCATTCTCCTCTCAGGATCTTGGGCACGCACACACACGCGCCACGTGTGAACTTAAGCCACTGGGTCTGGGACTCGAACCATGGTCGACTACATGAGAGTTCAGCAACACAGCCATTATGCTAACTGCTGGTCCCTCCACTTGTTTTTTACTGCAGACAGCACCCCTGTCCCTCTCCTATTCCCCTTTGAGGACTTAGTATAGTATAGTGATCTCACCCAAGCACCCAGGTATATCCCAAGAGACCCCTGTCCAAATTTCCGATGTTTCAAGATACTTTTCCACCCCCCTGGATAAAAGAGTAAATTACAGATCAATCCACAAGTGTCAGGGAATCAGTGTCTCACCCTAAGAAGTATCATCACTGTCTTTCTTACCCATTTTAAGTAAGCCTTCATGTCCACCCTAAGTGGTTTGCAGATAATGTCTCACTAAGCATAGAAGCAGGAAAACTGGTTGTTCACTGGCCATCTTTGGCCACAATAGGAAAACTGAATCTGATGACAGATTGCCTTCAGCACATTATATCCATCTCTGATCCTCACTGTCTACTGCACAGGTTTTGATTCCCTTGTTTAAATTGGAAACATTGGGCCAGCAGGTGACATAGTGGTTAAGGCACTGGACTCTCATGTGGTCAACCACAGTTTGAGCCCTGCACCCAGCGATTTGAAATTCACTTTGAGTGAGTGTATGTGCATGCCCAAAATCCTGACAGGAGAATGAAAGAGAAGGAATGGCAGCATGGTCATTCCCCAGAGGGTGATTTCTCACTTTCTGTCTATCTCTGTCTATCCAGTGGGCACACATGCCCTATGGCAAAAAATCTCTCAATAAAAAATGAATTAATTAAGAAAATAAATTGGGAAAAATCTATCATTTGGTCTCAGGCTACTTAACCCATGCTTTATTCTTGTGATCACTTACATTAAACCTACGGCTGTTCTCTGCTGCTTTTTTTTTTTTTTTTTTTTTTTTTTTTTTTGAGAGGTTTTTGCTATAGGGCGCGTGCGCTCGCCAGACAGACAGAGAGAGACAGAGAGATAGAAAGCAGGAAATCACCCCCCAGGGGGGATGGCCACGCCGCAATCCCTTCTCCTCCATTCTCCTCTCGGGATCTTGGGCACGCACGCACACGCGCCCGGCGTGAGTTTAAGCCGCCGGGTCCGGGACTCGAACCACGGTCGACTACGTGGGAGTCCAGCGACATAGCCATTACGCTAACTGCTGGTCCCTCTGCTGCTTTTTTTTTAAAAAAAAACTTCTTCAAACTTCTCCTTCTTGCTCCTACTGCCATTCCTTTGTTCACACCGTTTCTGATCCTGGCCTTCAGATGACTTTGTGATCATATCCATAGAGAATCATATCACACCCTAGAAATGTGCCAAGTACTATTCTGGTCACTTTGCCTATGGGATATTACCTTACCTTTATCATGCTGTGGGAAGATATGTGCATATCCCTGCTACATTTTTAGGAAACAGGTGCACAGCATGCAATGGGAGCTGAGGCACCTCACCAAGAAATGTCCCCTTCTTCAGGACCAGGGCACTTATTCTTTTTGCCATTGAGGGTGTCAACTGCTAACAATTCACACTTTTGGGCCTCCCCAGAAACTGGAATGGAACTCCTCTCCACTCCTCCAGGGATATCCTGAGTTATGTGGCTGACTGGTGGCAGGAATATAAAGGTTTGGTCTCCTTGCCTACTTTGAGACATTTTTGAAGCTTTGGTTCCAGAGCTTCCTATAAGTCTGGTATAACTTATCTGAGGCTTAACTCTTTCCCCAGGTCTGCTTTGCTGATCTGAGCATAGACACTGTTCCTTGAGGGCACCCTTAACAAATCCCCCTCTGTTCTCAGAGTCTCTTGGGGAAACCAACTTGAAAAGGGAAGTTGCTTCATTTATCCCCAAAAAAGAACAGCGGTGGAGCTGGGATTTGAAGGCAAACTTGACTTGTTTCAAAGGTTGTGCTCTTTGCTCTTGGCTGCTTTGGCCCTCAATGTCAGCCTACCCATTGTTGCCTTTTCAGACAGGTGCATTTTGCTTGTCCCATGTTGTTCTAAAAACAAATGATTATTTTAGAAATCAGCAGATTTCACTGAAAATATAAATTTCCAAAACCGATTCTTATTTTTAAATATCAAAATACTCATACGGGGTCCATGCTGTCACATAGCTCAAAGGCTACTGTGGGGTTGTAGCAATCCCTTTAGATACTTGCCATTTGCTGATGTCTTCACAAGTGATCCCAGGCACGGAGGCTGGAGACAAATGTCATCTATCATTTTCTCCTTTTAGAAGACCAAAACAAACAAAAAAAAATCAAAGAAAACAGCTCTCTATATTCAAATTTCAATCAAAAAATGAAAAAATAAAAGGCAGGCTTACAAGAGTAACTATTTCTGGAACCAGCAGGTGGCGTGGTTAAGGCACTGGATACCCATGTGGTCGACTGTGGTTCAAGTCCCAGACCTGGCAACATGCTTTCTCATTTTCCTTCTCTCTTTCTCTCTCTGGGAGCACATGTACCCTATAGCAAATTTTAAGATAATAACAAATAAAATTAAATAAATACTGTTTTAATAAAAGAAGACTAAATACTTCAAGAAAAAAAAATGGAGACAAGCTTTAGGGAATGAGGGAGAATGCACCTTAATTCTACCTGTGTAGTGTGTACCAGAATGGATGGGTTACCAAAAAATATATATGAGCCACTTCACTAGTTTACTTATTTTCCAGTTGGCACCTGTGAAAATGTAAGTTTGGGACCTCTGATCTATGAAGAAGAACAAAGAATGATATTATTAGGCAGATGTTGTTTGTGATCTAACAGAAATAGTCCCAGACTCTGAGGGCAAAGAAAAAAGAGCTATACCTCTATTTCTGCCATGATATAGTCACAGAGATAATTCACCCATGTTGACACATGTGCAAACTGAGTGCGGGGCTGGGGATCCAGAAGGTTCCATCCAGCTATAAAAGGCTATGATTTATGATTTGTTTACTTATTTCACCATATAATTAAGTTTTCCAGAGTAATAAACAAATGAGGGTATGGATTACTCCAGACCTTTCTTTGTATTTCTTTTAGTGTTAAATGGGCGATATATGTGTGCATATATGGGCTGATTAAATAAATGCTATCCAAAGCTCAAAGTTAGAATGTCGTTCACAACAAGAAAACCTAATCCAGACCGCAGATGTCCACCGAACAACGAGGCGAAAAGCGAGCAGAGACACGTTCGAAATAGTGGGAACTACGTGTAGCAGGACAGACAAGTAACCACAATTCACAAATGGAAACTGTCGTAACAATTCTGGGGAAAAAGAGTCAAAATGAGTTTCCTCCAGCACTACAGTTTCTCATGAACAGAAATGGCCCTTCGGACAGAGTCTGAAGGGAATTGAAACTCACAACTCTGGAAAATCGATTCATCAGGATGAGAGAAAGTCATAGCTTTCCACTTGAGATCTCCCTTCCATTCTCTGTGCCCTATTCTGTTGTAGAAGCGTTTTTCAGAAAGGCTCGGAGGATGTCTGAAATTGATATGAATAACCCAGAGTTTGGATGAGCCCCCATTCCCTATTTAATTCCTTGCAATGTTTTTTGGCATAACTGAGTTAAAGAGGATTTTTCCTGAACATCTTTCTTGGTTTAGGCCTATCCCCACTGCAGCCTCTGCGTCATTTTCCTCAAAAACTCCAATCGCTTAATGGCCTAGGACAGTACCTTTTCTGTAGCCATAAGGGAGTCTGGGCATACTGCACCACACGGCCTTCTTCTATCATCTTGCTCTCCCCATTCCTTCAGGCTTTGGCATATCCGAAAGCTTATGATCCTACCGCTGTCCTCTGGCACACAACTAAAAAGAGCAGCTTGGATCCTCTTGCTTTAACTGGTTCTCTTTTAGGGAACAGAATTTCCCACCCGGCCTGCCTAGAAGTTTTGGGTCCCTCCATTTCTACTGAATAAAAACTTTCTCCCTTCTGCTACACTTGAATATTTCTGTGTCTTCTAAAATACCTAATACCCGAGGTATAGCACATATCTCTCTCTGCTTGGCCCTTGAATTTAATTCTTAGTCTAGGATATTAAAACTGAAATTGTTAATGATTATATTTAGTTTAGCTCCCTCATTGCATAGCTAGGGAGACTGGGACCTGCAAAATTTGAATTCCTTTAGAATTCCTAAATGTAAGTCAATTACTTCAACCCATAATCAACTGAAGAAATAGCTCTTTGTTCCACATGGAGAACTATTGACTTCATTTAAGTCCCAAGACATGTACACTCTATGTTATAGGGCCAGGCAGAGATACAGGGGAAACTAAACTGGACTCATGTGGGAAAGCCCAGGGTTCAAGGTCCAAAAACCTCCCTAAGCACCGTGATCCAGACTGGCTGAGACTGGAGTGGATCATGACGACCCTGTTGAGGGGGCCAGCAGATGGCATGGTAGTAAAAGCAATGGAATCCCACATGCCCAACCACGGTTCCTATCCCAGACTCAATGACTTGAAACTCGTGTGTGTGTGTGTGTGTGTGTGTGTGTGTGTGTGTGTGTATGTGTGTATGCCCAAATCCCTAGAGGAGAATGAAGGAGCAGGGATTGTGGCATGGCCATTCCCTCTGGGGTGTGATTTCTCATTTTCCCTCTCTCTGTCTCTCTGTCTCTTTCTAGCAAGTGCATGTGTCCTATAGCAAAAACCTAAAAAAAAAAAGAAAAAGAAAAAGAAAAAAGACCCTGTTGGGAATGTCTCTCACTTCATATAAATGAAAAAAAATTAGCAAAAATGTTAATTTTGACCATACTTCTGTTTTGCTCTATACTCTTACATTAGAGCTTAATACTCACATGACATGGAACTCCAATGTATACAATAATCATGTGCTAAAGAACACTTTACTGGGTGAACAACGTGCTTAGGGACCAGCAAGTACAAAGCAAAAAAATTGACTACACTCCCCCAAACACTTAGAACTATAGGGACTTGGAACCAGCAGATGGCATACTGGTTACATCATTGGACTTCCACATAGTTGACTGCAGTTTGAGTCCCAGACCTGGCAGCTTAAAACTCAGGCTGTACGCATGAGCATGCATACTCAAAATCCAGAGAGGAGAATGGAGGAGAAAAGATTGTGGTGTGTCCATCTTTCCTGGGGGGTAATGTCTTGCTTTCTGTCTCTCTGTCTCTCTGATGAGTGCATGTACCCTATAGCAAAAATCTCTCTTTCTAAAAAAAAGAAAGAACTATAAGGACTTCAGCATGAATGAACAAAGAAGTTTGTGTGGTGTAGGAGATAAATAACAACATCGGAGACAAGTAGGAGATGCAGATACCTTGCAGGGAAGCTACAAATTTTAGATTTTTGTCTTGCCAATGTTGGGTCATCACTGGGGAGGTCTAAAGAGAGAAACATTTGGTAAATTTTTGCTTTTTACTTCCATAGTGAATTTCCAGGAAAAATAGTGACAGAAGGAAAATATTAAAGTTAAGAAGATATGTCAAAGGCCCTTGCAATGATCCGCGAGAGAGGTGTTATCAGGACAGTAG
Source organism: Tupaia tana (assembly GCA_026018925.1). NCBI lineage: Eukaryota > Metazoa > Chordata > Mammalia > Scandentia > Tupaiidae > Tupaia > Tupaia tana. The sequence continues at coordinate 35,356,771 of JAKSZU010000018.1, forward strand.
CCAAAAGAAGAAGATGAGAGGATGAACAGGGACCTGTTCAGGGGATAGACTCTGAAGATCCGAGGAGGAATTGTACATACCCAGGGATTAAAAAAAGCTAGCACAGTTGAAATGTCTGTGTCCAAAATGTCACTTACTTGGTAATTATCGTTCAAATCATACGAGCTTGAGTACCATTTTATATTTAGCCTGCAAGTCCAAGTAACAATCCCATGCTTTCTGCTCCAAATGCTACAATAGACCTTGGCCAAATTTAAACACAAATTAGTAGATGGTGCTTTTATTAATTCTTTAGTCCTCAACTTAATCACACATAAAATTTTCCAATGGTTTCTAAATCCAAGAGTCGTTAAGGTCTGAGCCTTTTAGAGAGTTAATTTTACTGCTGTTTCCTCTCGTTCATGAGGCTAATTTTAAACATAGCCTTTTGAAATGTTGTAAGTTGGTAATAATGCCACAGAAATACACAGACCAATAACTTGAGAATACAAAAAACAACAGAGGAACCATAATGAGCATAAACAGAGGAATAATATAATAGTTTCTGATTTGGGTAAATACCAGTCGATGTTATTGACAAACTACACAGTAGATCAAAGTTGCAATTCAAAGGTGTAAGTAGTTCAGCCCAATGGAAAGGTTTAGGTAGGTATATGTACATCGTGCTTACGAGTGGTAAAGACTACAGGAAAATGAAGGACCCATGTCCCGTCTAAAGGGACAGCTTCTACCCATATCTTTTTTGCTACCATGTTAGAATGCTGGTTCAAGATTACCAGATATTGGAACCAGCAGATGGCATAATGGTTATGTCTCTGGGCTCCCATGTAGTCAACTGCAGTTTGAATCCCCGACCCGGTGGCTTGAAACTCATGCCAGGCACATGTGCGTGTGCGCCCAAAATCCCAAGAGGAGAATGGAGGAGAAAGGATTGCGATGTGGCCAACCCCCTGGAGGGTGATTTCTTGCTTTCTGTCTCTCTGGCAAATGCATGCACCCTATAGTAAAATCTCTAAAAAAAAAAGAAAAAGGAAAAAAAAAGATGACCAGATACTCAGGGATTTTTTTTTTTTGATAGGTAAAAATATAAGCTAAGTTTTTAAAACCATGTCTCTGAAACATAATCAACACGTGACCCATCAGTATGTAAACCTTTGTTAATCAAAGTATCATCCGGGGACCAGGAACATCAGCATCATGTAGGAACTTGCTAGAAATGCACAGTCTGAAGCTCCACCCTAGACTTACTCAAAAAGAATTTACATTTAAAAAATTACTAGTGAATGGCATCCACATTAAAATGTGAGAAGTACTGATTTCAGTAACGTCATGCATAGAGCCAATACTGCAGTTTCTTAATGCCCAGAGAAGACATGCAGAACACTTTTCTGTTCCAAAGTGGGGCATGGATTACTTTTTTGATTAAGAAGAAGGCAGTGTTCCATTCCAACAGCATCCCCTTTGAGTTGACTCCACAAAGGAGCCACAAGATGCTATCTGAATCCCAGAGGTCCCTGGTGGGATGGTAGGTATGTTTTAGGCAGGTCCAGAAATGCATTGGGACTAGTAAAGCACTTGCCTTGTGTGTAAAACTTACAGAGATACCAAAATACTCAGTAATTAAATAATATTTTAATGTAATAATTTTAAAAGTCAAAAATAATGTCCAAAAAACCGTCCACAATGAATTAGCTTGCTACATCCTACTTACATTTATTTCTATTTATGCCAATTTGAATATTTAAAAATTTTTAATTGCCAGAAGGTGCATGTGCTCACCAGAAAGAGAGAAAGAGAGGGAGGGGGGGAGAGAGAGAGAGAGAAAGTCCCCCACACCCTGCCTCAGCAGGGCATGTTCACACTACAGTCCTTTTTTTCTCTGTTTCTCCATCCTGTTAGGATTTGGGGACATGCATACACATACACCCAGCATATCTTTCAAGTGGTTAGGCCAGAATTTAAACAGCAGCCAACCCTGTGGTATGTGGCTCTATTAACCACTAGGCTACAAGACAGTCCATGAATCTGAGTATTTCTATAATCTATTGTCTCCCATTATTCGGACTTGTTTCTTAAAAACCATTGAACAAGGAGTAGACTTTCCAACCTATTAAAGTAAATTCAACAAAAAAAATGCTTTTCAAGTTGGAAAAATGCTTCATTCCAATTCTAGGATGGTTTAAGATGTTTGGCCAAATGGGCTAATGGATAATAAAATATATTATATTATATACAGCTATTGTCTCTGGCTAAACAGGGGGTCAATCAGTTTCCACTCCTTGTCTCCATTATCTGCTCAAGGGTTCAAAATGCAAAACCGAGTTAGCACTACTATGAAGAAGTAAGACATTCCTTTATTCTTCTGTTTTGGAATTCCATTAACTTCAGGGGAGGAGACCAGTTTGAAATGGGTCTCTGGGAAACTGGCTGAGACAAAAATAACTAGGAAGCTGCTTCTGTGTGTCTATTTCACACGTTGACTTCCGTTTTAGGGCCAGAACCTGGAAGTGCCCCAGAGTACAGAAGAAAAGAAACTCAGTTGGAAGTGACTGAATCACTATTAGGCGTGTTTCAGTTCCTGTCTGGGGAGTACCAGCTGCAGATACCAAGAAAATACTAACTTTTCTTGCCGACTGTATGCACACTGGAACCTGGGAAAAAGAGCTGACAGAGTGTGTCCTGAATTGCAGCTCTGGGAAGGCAATTCCTCGATGTTCCCATGGCATTTGTGTCTGTATCATTCGTGCAGAATGTCTCCTCAGTTCTTCACTTATTAGTTGGCTTTAAGAATGAGCATGTGGGACCAGCAGTTGGCGTAATGGCTATGTCTCTGGACTCCCATGTAGTCAACAGCGGTTTGAGTCCCGGACCCAGTGGCATAAACTCACGCGGGGCATGTGTGTGTGCATGCCCAAGATCCTGAGAGGAGAATGGAGGAAAGGGATTGCGGTGTGGCCATTCCTCCTGGGGGGTGATTTCTTGCTTTCTGTCTCTCTGTTTTTCTGGCACATGCACACGCCCTGTGGTCAAAACCTCTCAAAAAAGAAAAAAAGATTGAACAGGTGATGTCTTGGGATGAACTAGTGGGTCTTTGGAGTTAAACTGATGAGGTATCAGAGCCTATCTTGATTGTTGCTAATGAAGTGATCTTACCTAAGTAGACACTCCATTCCAGGTCTCTATTTCCTCATCCTTGCAGAACTGGTATGTGATCATGCCCCTGAAATCCTTTAATATGTGACCTAGCAGGGGAACTGAAACCAGAGAGAGGCAACAACCATCCTTCCCAAACAACCTGAAAGATTCCAAAGAACAGAGGCCCTCTATTTTATCCCTGGTACCTAGCAGTAACACACATTTGCATAATGCATTTAAAGTTATGAAACCTTTCCCTTAAAAACACATAGTGTCCTCCAAGCATCTCAATGAGTTAGACAAGAATTATTATCCCTATTTTTATGTATGTGTATGTGTGTGTGTGTGTGTGTGTGCACGCGCACTTTTTAGACAGAGTCTCTGAGCTATATCTCAAGTAACAACATTACTCTCAGCTTTTAGGATGAGCCCAAAATTGAACCCAGGCCTTTCATGTAGCCTCAGTCTAAGTAGCAGAATCAACAAGTGCATACTACCATGGCTAGGCCCCCAAAACTATCCCTTTTTTTATGCACACACTTGTCAGAGAGAGACAGAGACAGTGAGAGAGAAAGTGAGAAGTCACCTCTAGAAGGGTTGGCCACACAGGAATCCCTTCTCCTCCGTTCTCCTTTTGGGATTTTGGGCACGCATGTAAACACACCCAGTATGATTTTCAAGTCACCGGGTCTGGGACTTGAACCATAGTCAACCATGTGGGGGTTCAGTGCCTTACCTACCATACAATCTGCTGCCCTATCCCTCCAAAAAAGCGATCTTTAAATATGAAAACCAGAGTAACTGATAACAGACAGGTCTTCTGACTGAGTCTGGCAGTATTTCCACTCCTTTGCCCTCTCTGTTTTGCAAATAATAGGAACTCAATAAGTATTTGTTGAATATACAATTTCAAAGATTTGTAAAGTTCAAAATACAGATGTTCTTGTTCTACACCAGCAAACTGCATTCAGTTGTCTTTTTTTTTTCCTAATGACTGGTTATTATGGTGCCTGAGGTGAAAGGACTTGTCTTTAAATATCTTTAAATCCCCCACAGCACCAAGAAGTGTGCTGACATAGCAGGAACCCAGATTTATCTTTTGGCTGATTGATTTGTAATAATAATTGATATATGGCTATTAGACAATTGTGCAGATTAGATGTTTACTCATGTCTTTATGGGTAAACATCAAGCTAGGAAATGGCCTTATTTTGTAGCCAGGGTTAACACTCAGCCATGAGCCTGGTGATCCCATAGCCATCACCAATGTGGTCCCTAAGAGGGACTGGGGGTTGTTCCGAGTTAGCCAGGGTCACCTCCCTTCTGGGTAGTCAGAGCTTTGGGAGTTCATCTTTCACAAACACTTTAGAAATACTGAAGCCATTCTATGGGTCAGTGCTGACTTTAAGGAGCTACATATCAACTTGAATCAGACTGATTACAACTCCTCTGAACCTAATTGGCGAAACCTAACTGCATTCATGTTTTATTAAAAGCAACTTTCATTACACAGGCGGTGCTGTCAGAAAAATAAATTACATCTGCAAGTACTTAGGTATAAAATTTTGCAGATAACTTCCAGTCGTCGGTAATTTTATATTAGAAACTGTTTTTCCAATACATGCTAAAACTTTGTTCATCAGTATTAAACACGCTTTACCTACCACTCTTGGAATATTTATGGGATTTGTAATATAACCGTTTTTTTTTTTTCTCTTCTTTAGAGATTTAGTAAACTGTTTTCTGCCAACTTTAATTTTGGCAGCCTCCCTGAGCCCTTTGGAAACTGTAGATTGGCTCTCATTTTATATTCCATGGCTTACCATTCCCATCTTAGAACAGATTCCAATCCATTTTTTAAAAATTAGTGGTAGGTGTTGGCTGCAAAGCAAGTGGACCCTGCTTGAAAATACAACAAATGATCACTTAACCTTAAAGATAGGGAAAAATACCAAGAAGACCTCTTTTACTCTCTAACATCGAATATAGCATTTGAATTCCCTCGATGGGGAGGTTTTGCTGACTTTTCTTAGAGGATTCCCACCAAATTCTCTTTTCCTCATTTTACTCCTAATTTGTAGCAATGCAGTTTGGGTATATTTGACACCACATTATATTACTTCAGAACACTTGTGCCAATAATAAACTTTGACTAATAGGAGCATAGGTAAACAAAACTCTTTACTTTGAGACAATTTTAGACTTATAGAACTATTTCAAGAATTGTACAGAGTTCCCATATACCCTTCACCCAGCATCATCCAATGTTAACATATTTCATAACTATGGTACTCTTATCAAGTGGAAGAAATGAACATGGGTGCAATACTATTAACTAACCGACAGGATTCATTTTCTACAGGATTCATCTGGACTTTCCAAGTTTTCCCCTGGTGTCTTTTTCTGTCCTAGGATTTGGTTTAGGATTTCACGTTACATTTCAAGCACATGTCTTCTCAGTCTAATCTGGGACAACCCCTTAGTCCTTCTTGGTCTTCTATGTTCTATGATCTGGAAACTTTTGAAAAGTATATGCCAGTCATTTTTTATAATGGCTCCCAATTTTGGACTGTATATTTTTTTATAAAAAACAAACAAACAAACAAACCCTTGTTAGAAAGTGTGTACTCAAGAGAGGCAGAGAAAGCGAGAGAGAAAACATCCCCTAATAGGATATGGTCACATCACAATCCCTTCTCCATTTCTCCATCCTGTTGGGGATTAGGGGTGTACATGCAGGCACTCCTAGAATGTTTTACAAGCTGCAAAGACCAGATTCAAACTGTGCAGTTGATCATTTGAATCTAGCTCCCTTAACCATTAGACTATGGCGACAGCATAGACCTTAAACTATTTCTCTATGAATAGAATAGGATTAAACATTATTGAGTAGATTTCTATCAAGTTGAGGTGCCCTATATCAGTGAGTATGTGATGATGGTTTATCACTGGTGATGTTAGCCTCAGTCTCCTGGATTGGAGTAGACTGCCAACTTTCTCAACTATAAAGTTACTATTCTTTCCTTTGCAACTAATACATTTATTTGAAGGGAGAAGACCTATATCGAGACTATGCAAATATCTTATTTCTCCCTAAAAGTTTGCCCATTAATTTAATTTTATTTTTTTTTCAGGCTTTTGCCATAGTACATTTGCTTTCTCTGGATAGAGACAGAGAGATGGAAAGGGAGAAATTAGTCCCCAGGATGGATAGCCACACCACAATCTCTTCTCCTCAATTCTCCTCTTGGGATTTTGGGCATGCACATGTGCCTGGCATGATTTTCAAGCCACTGGATCTGGGACCCAAACCATAGTCGGCCATGGGAGGGTCCAGCACCTCAACCACCATGCCACTTGCTAGCCCCAGCCCACCAATTTTTAATAGCCAAAAGTGGATCTTGCCTAGAGTAATTATCACTGTGCTGTTCTAATGGTGATTTTCTATTTTCTTTCTTCTTACTATGTATTTTTTGGAATTCTTCTAAAAGGAAAAGTTGCTCTTTCTAGCTCATCTCATTATTCAAGTCTTTCTATTTAGAATTGTTCAATTAATCAATTAATTTTAAAGTTTATTTATTTATTTATTTTATAAGAGACAGAGAAACAGAAAAACAAACCCCCACACACCATGGTCTATCACCCTAGTCCCAGCCAGCCTGAATCACAGGCCCTGAGTAGCAGGTTCAGGGAGGTCCTGCGATGCTAACCCAGGATGTTTCCTATGTGGTTTCAGTTGAATTACCATCATGCTACCACCTGGTCTCTATGCAATTATTTATCAGTGCATAATCAGTATATTTATTTCATTCTTTACATTATAACAATTATATCATCGGTTATTTTTTGCTCAAATCTTTTTCCAAAATGTAGGTTGTTGGAAACTTTTCAGTTGTCTCCTATGTCCTTCTAACACACACCTCTTCCTTTTTTATATAAAAGCACTTTGATCTTTTAAAAAATTTATTTAATTGACAATAATATATATTTATGGGGTAAAATGTGGTATTTCAGGGAACCAGCAGTTAGCGTAATGGCTATGTTGCTGAACTCCCACGTAGTCGACCGTGGTTCGCGTCCCGGACCCGGTGGCTTAAAACTCACGCCGGGCGCCTGTGCGCGCATGCCCAAGATCCCGAGAGGAGAATGGAGGAGAAGGGATTGCAGCGTGACCATCCCCCCTGGGAGGTGATTTCTCGCTTTCTGTCTCTATGTCTTTCTCTGTTTGTCTGGCGAACGCACGCGCCCTATAGCAAAAAATCAAAAACAAAAACAAAAACAAAACCAACTCTCAAAAAAAAAAAATGTGGTATTTCAGTATGTCTATATTTCATGGAATGCTTACATCAAGCCAGTTAAAATATGTATCTACCACCTCCTTACTTACTTCTCTCTTGTGTATGTGGGATAAGAACATTTAAATCTACTCTTCTGGTAATTTTGAAATATGCAATATATAGTTATTAATTGTGGTCACCATGCTAGGCTATAGATCACTGAAACTTATTTCTCCTGTCTAATTCTCTATTTTCTGGTACCCCAATCTACTTCAGGCACAATCATCTGGATAATCCCTGCCTAGTTCTACAAGTATTCCCTTTGCCAAAAAGCCTTAATTCCTTCTATTGAAGAACAATATGCTTTAAGAGGTACTCATTGACACTGGGGTGTTACTGCTTTTATGTCCTCTAAGGAAATAGAGCTAGGAAATGTGAGTCTATACATTTATACTAACCCATCTGTACACACATACCTACATTTACTTCTGTATCTATCTGCATATGTATTTTACCTATTTATTGTTTAATTGCAAGAGGGCTTGTGTGCTTGCCAAAGGGAGAAATAGAAAGAAAAGGGAGAAAGCAATCCCCAGTAGGGACTGGTCAGGCCACAATCTCTTCTCCTTCACTTCTTCATCTTGTCAAAATTTTAAGCACACATGCCCAGCATGCTTCTCAAGCCACCAGTGCTGGGATTTGAATCAAGATCGGCCATGTGGAATCCTGCTGCCTTAACCACTAGGCCTGGCCTTGTGTGTACATATTTTAAAACCTTAAATTTATACCAATACCTCTGACTCTAAACAGACAATGCAAGGTTTGTGCTAGCATTCCTCACTTCCTCCTTTGTAATTTCCTCTGACCCTAAGAAACCTGTTTCTCATTATCTATATTTACTTATTTACTCAATTCTAGTATACATATAAAGTAATCTCAGAATTAATAACCCTTTCCTGTGAAAAGCAAGTTTGCCAACTAAATACAGTGTTTGTCTAGCATTCTTACATTTCACCTACTTTACAGTGTCCAGTCAAAACACTTAGGTCAGCCCATGTCTTCCCACTCCCTTCAGTGTGGTTATTATTCATTTGTCACAAAGTTTGATTCCTTTGTCACAGGTCGTATTCCATCTTGAGTTTTCCCCACACCCTGATTGACCTTTTAAGGAAGTTTTATGTAAAGTAGATTAACACCCTGTAGTATACAGTTCTGTGGGTTTTGATGAAAGTATAGAATTGCACATCCTCGACTTACATGATTCCGTCACCTCAAAATTCCTTCATACTGTGCCTTTGTATTCATTTCATCTCCCCATTCCACCACCCCTGGCAATCACTAATCAGTTTTTAAAGTTTTGCCTTTTTCCAGAATGTCATTAAATAGAGTCATTCACTAGCCTTTGGAGTCTAGCTTCCTTGTCTTAACAAAATGCATTTAAGATACATCTATGTGGCATTAATCAAGAGTTTGCTCCTTGGGTCAGTCAGTGGTGCAGCAGTGAAACTTGGAGACAATCCCACATGGGAAGGTTCCCAGTTCAAATCCAGAGACCTCTCTGAGTATTCCAGGCACAGGGCTGTCCTTGATACAGGACTGGCTTAGGGCTGGAGATGGATTATGGTGTTAGGAAACTTTTGGGGATGCTCTCTCTCTCTATCTCTGTCTCCTTTTCTCCAAATATATCACCCATAGAAGAAGTAAATAAATAAACTTTAACAAAATACAAACTTAGATGCTTTTTTAATATTAATTTAATTTTTAGTTTTCATTGCATTCATTCACTGAACATCATCACAGCATGAAAGATGCAGTTTCCCATCCAGAATATACTGTATAGTATTTAGACATACTGTATAGGCTTAGTCATACATGTTATCATCACAAATAATTTTCCATTTCTTGTTTCATATATATATATATATATATATATATATATATATATATATATATATATAGTACTGGACTGCTGGATCTGGGACTCAAACTGTAGTCAACTACATATATATCCCCATTTCTCACCCTCTGCCATATCCCATCCTCCTCCCACTCTACCTCTGGTATCTACAGTTGCTTTCCATTCCTTTTTTTTTTTCTCCCTCACTTTATTGGTTAACAACCTATCTTAATTGATCTACTTTCAATAGCAAGTTCAGCAGATATATAAATATCTTTGAACAAATGTTTTACTTTAGGCATAAAACTGTGAGTAGAATGAATAACTATAAAATAGCACCTAGCTGAGGCTATATAGCTTACTGTGGTCATTATTTAATGATAGATATTTTTTAATATATTTTTAATTTCAAGAAAAGCGGTTTTAGCTTTAATGAATCGAAATAAAAAATATTAAAAGAACTTTGCTTAAGTAGTTACCTGGATTTGTCTACAATTCAAGAGAAGACAAAATCCTTATCTCTGGACTACAAAGCATAGAAAAAGATCAGTATTGTTTTAGTCAAAAGCCATAAAATTCTATTTCATCAACTCAGTCTCACGTATTTAATCTAACTTCTGTTGTGGTCCAAGCTTTCTGTTTAAATTCTGGAAGATAATATTCAACTCTGGATTTGTGCCTACTATTAAGCTGACCCTTTTCTTAGATGTTTTTTAACTCTTATTTCTGTGTGTCTGACTTTAGTTTTCCTCTTATAACACTCCCTTCAGAACTTCTTGGAGAACTGATCTGGTGTCAGTAAATTCTTTCAGGTTTTGTTTATCTGAGAATGTTCTTGCCTTCTCTTCCCATATGAAGGATAATCTTGCTGGGTATAGTATTCTGGGTTGGAATTGTTTTTCACTCAACACTTTGAATATATTTTCCCATTCTTTCCTTGCTAGCATTGTTTCTGATGAGAGGTCCACTGTTAGCTGGATGGGATATCCTTTGTAGCTAACTTTTCATTTCTCTCTTGCCAGTCTGAGTATTTTGTCTTTGTCTGTGGTTTTGGTCAATCTAGCTATAATGTGTCTTGGAGAAGATCTTCTGGGGTTGATTCTATTTGGAGTCCTATGTATTTCTTGGGTCTTGATCTTTTAATGCCTCTCTAGGGATTGCTGAGTAACATTACATTGATTGGATTTATCATATTTTGTTCATCAAATTGCTAATTGAAGAATATAGTGTTGTTTCTCTTATGTATCATATGTACAGTGTCGTATCTTAACTCTCCTTGCCTAACTCAAGATTACACAAATGTTTTTCCTATGCTGTCTTTTGATGGTTATACAGTTTTGTGTTTTACATTGAAGTTTATAATGATCCATTTTTAGTTATGTATTATTTTATGTATTATTTAAGATATGAGGTATATGTCAAGGTGATTGCTATTATTGTCATTATGAAAATTATTATTTTGAATTTGAACATCCAGCTATTCCAGTGTCTATCTTTTCACACTCTGCTGGATACTACAATTTCAAAATAACTCTCAAAATTTGTTAATGTGAGTTCTCCATGTTTATTCTCCATTTACAAAATCGCTTTGGCTATTCTAGATCCTTTGCCCCATTAAATTTTCTCATGTAACAAAGTCTACTGCAAGTGAGTTCCTGATTCCAGGTTTAGTGACGTGGCTCTACAGTGTTACTAATGACCCAGGCTCTACTTGACCTTCCTCTGAATGTTGGCCGTTAGGGACCAGCAGGTGGCATAATGGCTATATTGCTGGAGTCCCATGAAGTCGCCCATGGTTTGAGTCCCAGACCTGGTGGCTTAAACTCATGCTGGCACGTGTGCATGCATGCCCAAGATCCCGAGAAGAGAATGGAGGAGAAGGGATTGTGGCATGGCCATCCCCCCTAGAGGGTGATTTCTCACTTCCTGTCTCTCTGTCTCTCTCTGTCTTTCTGGCAAGCACCTGTGCCCTATAGCAAAAACCTCTCAAAAAATAAATTAAATGTTGGCCTTTATTCCCAGTTTGGAAATCACAATATTGTTATAAGAGATCCAAGCATCTTCTGTTTGTATTCAAAGCAGAAAAAGAAAAGCCACGTGTTTAAAAGGTTCTTGGTTTTGGTGTTTAAATTTTTTTGTTAACTAGGACCAGCAGGTGGTATAGTGGTTAAGACACTGGACTCCCGCATAGCTGACCATGTTCTAATCCCAGGCCCAGAGGGTTGAAATACACTAGGCATGTGCACAGGTGTACCCAAAATCCTGAGAGGAAAATGGAGGAGAAGGGATTTCAGTGCAGCCGTCCTTCCTGGGGGTGATTTCTTACTTTCTCTTTCTCTGTCTGTGGCCAGCACATATGCCCTATCGCAAAAGTCTCTCTCAGAAATATTTTTTTTTGTTAAAAACTAAGACACACACATGTTAGCATAGGTCTATACAAGATCAAGATTATCAATATCACTGCCTTCACTCCACATCTTGTCTCATCAGACACACACTTCCAGACTCTCTCTGCTGTTTGGAGGGAAGCAGAACTGACTGAAGACTGCCCAAGTCTCTCTCTCTTTCTCACTGCCTGAGTCCTTGGCCCTTCTCTTTTTATTATAGTGACAGCTCATAACCAGCATCCTGGTGACCAGTACCATATCATCATTCTTCTCCTACCATCATCCTAGTCCTTCAATCCTCTAGTCGAGTTGCATACTTCTAGCAAATTGATCTCTTCAGTTCAATGCCCCCTTTCTTCTTAAGAGCCTACATGACTCCTCTGCCTAGTCCATCAGTTCTGCATGCCTCAGCTTTGATTTCGTAGGGGAGCAAAAAATGTCTTCCTTTTACCTTAGCTAGGTTCTTTGGCTAAGATATGTTAAATTGACCTAAAATGGAAAAACAGGAGAAAAGCCATATTTAATTATGTATGTACACATGGAAGTCCCACAAAGTATGAAGCCTGCATAGGGGTCAGATTATTGATGCTTATATAGAGAGCATCCTGTGCTCTAAAAAGACTAGGAGCTTGGGGTTCTAGAGGTAGTAGCCCAGGGAGCATGAGGCAAGGATATGTTGAATAAAGGTTTTCTTATGATGCAGATAAGAAGTCTCTCAGGTAATAAAAGTTACCTCAGAGCAGCCCTTAGGCAAATAAGAGGTAGTCTTTGACAAAGTCTGTCTGGTCATGGTGCAGACCTCCAATGTCCTTTACCATGATAGGAACTAATCTCCCCTAGTTCATGAGATTCTCAGGGAGGGATTCATGACAGTCCTGGATTTTTGGAGGGTCTGTCTTTAGTTACATAGGGGGAACTCAGAAAGCTCTCCTCACATCCACATTCTGCTCTCTGTTCAAAGTAATCAGCATATCAGAATCTGCTTATGCGAGATGGCATACGTTGGGGTGGCATTTCCTGAACTCCTTCAGTTTCTAAGTTGTCTATGTTCCAGCATGATCTGCCACCAGAACGAAGTATGTCAAATCTGTGGTATCTGAGCTCCTCAGAGTCCTTCTGGCCTCAGGCTCAGCTTCAGGCCTAAATTACCACGTCTTTGGGAATCCCTTCCATCACTTGGTCAAATCCACCACAACATTTTAAATGAAGAACTAATGGGAGGTACTAGTCTCTCTCTCTCTTTCTCTCTGATATGATCTCTAGGAAGGGGCTTTAAAATTTTTCATGGAAGAATGAATTGAAGCTTATTTTGGCACAAAAAATATCAAAATCCATACATAGCTTATCTTTTCAAGTTGATTTATTTCTTTCATGAGTGAGTGTCCTAGTTTTTTCAGTAATACATATGTTCCAGGACCAGCAGATGGTGCAATGGTTATGCTGCTGAACTGTCACGTAGTCATTCACAGTTCTAGTACCAGACCCAGTGGCTTAAACTCACGTAGGGCACATGTGCTTGCATGTCCAAAGTCCTAAGAGAAGAAGGGATTATGGCTTGGCCATCCCCCTTGGGGGGTGATTTCTGTCTCTCTGTCTCTCGGGTGAGCACATGTGCCCTCTAGCAAAAATCTCTCTCTAAAAAAGAAAAAGTAACACATATGGTCTAAGAACTTTTGAAAGACCCCTCATATTTGTATCTATCAACAGCCTTGGTTGGGTGCTCTTGTTTTATTTTCCTTGAAAGCAGTGACTGTGATTTTGGATTTACTCTATCATTGTGCCTTGCACTCACAAGATGCCACCTGCCAAATATGAAGACAAAATCTTGAGAGCCGAGGGATGGGCTGACCCCAAAATGGACCAAGCAGGCCCCAGACACACACTTCCAGACTCTCTCTGCTGTTTGGAGGGAAGCAGAACTGACTGAAGACTGCCCGAGTCTCTCTCTACCCTGTGAAATGTGCATTTTCTGGTCTTGGCTGAATCATGTAGCTGTGACGCAGCGGGATTGCACATGTGTTGCTGTGAAACGTGAAATCAGAGCCAGGCGGGACCTCCCCTGAGAAAGACTGCCTATAAATCGTAAAACCTTTAAATGAATAGCTTAAAGGCACAGGGTTGCCTTGGGTTAGGGTTAATTGGGTCGGGTACAAAGAGTTTTATGTTCATAACTTACTGTCCATCTTACTCTTCCTGATTTTCTGAAAGTTATTCTGCTTCTGGGCAAATTTGTATTTGCTTTTCTGACAATGATCAGTTTGAAGCTGAACTCTTTTCAGCTGTTGGGAACTTGTAACTTACTCAATATCTACCAGATTTCCTCTCTCGGACACATCCATTTCATATAGGTCGAAACGGTGTTTGAGGTTATTTATTTATTTTCTAAAGTACTTCTCCATGCAAAAGAAGTTACTTCAAATGATCATTTTTGCTTTGCTCTTTTAAAGCTCCCAAAACAAATTTTTCTTTTCTTTGCTGACTATTCATTCTCTACTAAGACTAGCCTATATTTTGTAGCATTAAACTAGAAGCTGAAGCACTGGCTAAGAGTCCATATTCCGTGTTTAGCTAGTCTTGAGTCCTAACACCTGGTCTACTAACCTTGTGATTTGAGACCATCCATTTAACCTCACAGCCTCAGGTTCCTCATCTTCAAGTTGGTTCTGACTATAAGTCAAGGCTTCTGTAGAGATTTAATGAGACAATATGTACCAAGAGCTACACTATGGTAGGCACATAGTTAGGACACTAATTGTTAACACAGAATAGTTATTGCTATAGTTTCTAAGAGCGTAAGCTCCGGGCCCAGCTGCAACAGCACAGGCAGTAGGGCACTGCTACCCATGCTGGAGCCAAATGGTAAGACACCAGGTTCAGTTCCCAGGATAACAAGTATATGCTGAGTGGGAGGCTGGGAAAGAGATTGTGGAATGGGGAGACTCTATCAGAAATGTCTCTCTCTTTCTCACTCTCTCAACACATACACACTTCAACACATACACACAATAGAACCTGGAGCTTATGTGCTAGGGTTCAAATCTCAGTTCCCTCTTGGGCAAACTTGGTAAGCACTCTGTCTCTGTCTTCCTGAACTGTCAAAGGGAGCCCATAATTGCATGGCCACATTTAGATTGTTGTGAGAATTAAATGAGCCAATATGTGGGAAATGCTTAGTTAGAGTCATGCCTGGCACAAAGGAAGCAATCAAAAAAGTGTTAGCTATTAAGATTATAGGAGAGTAGTAAAAAGAGTTCCCGGCTGCAAAGCTGTCACTCTCTAAATAACCTGCTCATCATAAAATTAACTTTTCTCCTGAAGTGAAACATACTCTACATGTCATTCTAATCACTCGGTTTTCTCTCCTTCTGCACAGGCAGCTTGCCTGGGCATCTGGAAAGGGCTAACAGGAGGCAATACAGAATGACGACACCCTGTGAGACATCACGGAAGAGGCTGCAGGGTACATCATTCACTGCTTTACAGCAAGGGTGAGCCAATATAATCACAGCTTGGCTAGAGAAAGAAATGGCAAGACCATTGTGCCCTCCTACCACAGCTATAATAACTCTTTTTTTGCAACTGCAAATGTGAAAAAAGAATAAAGAAATATCATAGAGGGTAAGCCCTGTGCATAGGGAACCAGATCCCACTTGGCTGACTGAGATTCTAAACCTTACCCTGTTAGCTTAAAAAAACATACCTGGCATGTGTGTGTGCATACCCAAAATGCTGATGGGATAGAGAAATGGAAGAGGGATTGCAGACTAAGAACACCCTACTGAAGGATGCTTTCTCTCTTTTTTAATCTTTCTCTTTCTTTCTCTCTCTCTCTGTTGAGTGCACAAGCTCTCTGGCAATAAAATTAAAAATAAAGAAACATCTGGGACCAGCAGATAGCATAAAGATTATGTCACTGGACTTCCATGTAGTCACCCATGGTTCAAGTCCCAGACCCAATGGCTTGAAACTCATGTTGGGCACATGTGCATCCAAAATCCCAAGAGGAAAATGGAGGAGAAGGGATTGAAGCATGGCCATCCCCCTTGTGGGGCAATTTCTCACTTTCTCTCTCTCTTTTTCTCTCCAGTGAGTGCACATGCCTTGTAGGAAAAATCTCTCTCTAAATAAAAAATAATTAAAAATATAAAGAAACATCAAAGAAAAAAAAGGGATACCACAACATCCTAGAAGAAAAAAATCCAAGTACAAGGAGACTTTAAAAAGCTCACAAACAATAGCCATTATTTTAAGAACTGTGCATAGACTTTGAATTTTTTGCTCCAAAATCCACTTACACTTTAATTCCATCTCCATGAACTTTGTGAAGTCTCCTTGTACTGTTTCTCCTGATTTGCTAACTCCTGGTTCCCATCTATACTTCACAGTGGTGAGAAACCATTATATCCTTTCAATAATATCTTGTTCATGTGTAAGCAGGTCTGAATAGATTTCTGTTTCTAAAAATCAGAGCAGAAGCCAGTCTTCGACATGAGTGTGTCCGGTGCAACTGCCCTGTCGTCCCTGAGATTCATGTACAATATTGTAGCTGCTCAGAAGGTATGTTCAATGCATGATAGTCCTGGCACCATCACACATGTGTGCACTCATAATGATGGAATAAAGCAAAACTTACATGTGGAGAAACATGCTGAGAATTTCCCCACCAAAATTAACATGACTATGAGAGTTCATTTTATTTGCTTACTCTGGTTGACACACCTCTGTCCCTGTTCACTGTAGCTCTGTAGCTCCGAGGTCTGTTTAGAAGTGGTGAATGAACATCTTCCTAAAAAAAAAAAAAAGAAAAGAAAAAGAAAGAGAGAGAGAGAGGGTTTAAATAAGGAAACAACATAAAGTGCTCTAGTTTACAAACATTTGATTTCTTGGAACTCTTCTCTCATTCCTCAAAACCAGAAAGAGACATTTGTCAGAGAAAGTCCTGGGAGACAGAGTCCCAGAGTCAGCTCCCACCATGAGTCACAGCCAGGAAATGACAAGGGAGAGGGCAGCATGGCATAGCAGAAAGAGCACCACTCTGGGGTGGGCCACCTAGCTTCATGGTGGGGGTCCTAGGTCTCTTACTGCAACCTATGGGTCAGTCACTTCCCCTCTCTGATTTCAGTTTCTCTCTCTCTGAATAAGAGCTGGGTCTTTATATCTATATCCTCAAATCTACCAAAGTCCTGAAGCTCTCCCGGAACCTCATTCATCACAAGATCTGGGTGTGCAGGGACTAGGGAACTCGTCTAATTTCCTAGAGCTTTTCTATCTTCTGGCTTTGTCCTAAAATAATTGGCTCACGTGAAATGTTTTCTTTTTCTTTAAGTTTGTTTTATTCATGATAGAAAGTGTGTGCACATGCATCAGAGAGAGAGATACGTACTTGATAAGTTCTCATCGTACCACCATCCCCTTTCCCAGCCCTCCAGCTTGACATCAGGATCACAGGCATGCATATGCACAATGCATTTCAGGTTGGCCAAGCTGAGGATCCAGACTTGCATTGACCTTGTGCCTTCCAGCCCTGCAGATCAGTGTACTACCTACTGCACCACCAGGCTGGGTTTCATGTGAGACTGTGCTCACCACCAACGAATTGGAGATTCTTCACCTGAGATAAAATTACGTAAAGTACAGTTAAATATAATCTAATAGGTTAACAAAAGGGGACCTCAAAAAATTCAAGGGAAAAAAATAGAGTATGAATTAATTTGGGTGGAAAAAAAACCTGAAATCCATGCATTATGCTTTTTATAATGTGTATTTCCCATAAACTTTTTTTAAGAATTATTTATTTGTCATTATTATTTTTGTTAATATGCTACAAGGCACACGTGCTCACCAGAGACAGAGAAAGAGAGAGAGAAAAAGAAAGTGAGAAAGCAAGCCACCAGGTCTAGGACTCGAACCATGGTCTGCCATGTGGGAGTCCAACGCCTTAACCACCATGCCACCTGCTAGTCCCTCCATAACTGTTTTGAAGATCCCTCATGGGATCTTTACTTTGTGCTGAGATCCTGCCCTTTTTCTCTGCCTAATTCCATAGAAATATGATTAAAATGGAATTTCATTTCTCAATGAAGCATCATTTCTCAATATATAATTGTCATTGATGGCATTAAATTTAGAAAAGCATGGATTCTTATCCTGAACACTAACTCTAGCCCTTTGAGCTATTTCCCTTGGAAGGTGACTTCACTTCCACCAACCTCAGTTTCCTAAGGGTGCAATGGGGACATTCAGGACACAGGCCTCCAAGCATTGTTACAGGAGATAATTCACACAAAGCGCTTATTCCCCTGACTTGCACACCATTAAAGCTCAGCGCATGTCAGTCAGTATTACATTCTTCTTTTGATACTGATAGAGTCCCACGCTGACCCCACTGTGGCCTCTTAATAAGGCAGCCAGAGACTGTTTGGTGTTGGACCCTTATTTTTGCCAGAAAGTGAACACCTTTTCCTGACTCAAAAACAACCAACACACACTCTTAAGACCCGTGATTAGAGTCATGGGAAGAGACACTGAAACTACTGCATTGTTTATCTACGAGCCCTTATGCAATGTTTTTCCCACTATTTTTAAGCTTGCTGACCCCTTCCCCTCCCTGGTCTTGCCTTTCCCCTACTTCAACTCCCTATAGCTCAGCTCCTTGTTCAGTTCAGCTATTTCAGTTGAACGGTCTAGACAGGAACCAAAAAATGCACAGTCTGCATATGGGTCCCCCCTCTTGGCCTCACAATTTTTCCACTAAAAGCGTAGGGACATGGGACTGATTGACAGAGGAACTTTAAGTGAATGAGATAATCCATCAACAGTACATACCATAGCTTGCACATACAAGTGCCCAATACATTGGCAAAATAAACATTATGATTATCTTTAGACATTAAGTCTCTTGGCTTTCATTTTCATGGTCTTTTACTATTTTAAGAGAATATTCTGTGTGAGAAATGGCCAATCCCTCAGCTACCTTGGAGAAAAATAAGAAAGATGGTTCAGTCTGATTTTGGCGTACTTCTTTAGCTCTCAACAGAGTTTTGTCACATACCTTTCCCGTGGTTAGCAATAACTGCATAATCTGCAGCCAGAAAACCTCAGTAGCATAGAGGCATAAGTTCTTATTCAGCTCAAGTGCCTATTAATGAGCTGTTTTCCTCCTGCATCAGGCCTCAGAGAGTTAGGCTGGACTTTTTGTGCCCACGTCATTGATAGCTTCACTTACTCACAGTGATGGTGGGCACGAAAGAGTACACAACCACCCATCCACAGTACATTTCAAGTCTCTACCATGTCTAGTCTGCTAAGATCCCTATTGGCTGACACACATCAGGTGCCCATGCATACCCAAGGTCAAGAGTGAAGAGTTATATTCCTCTCATGTAAGTGTAGGAGAAAGAGTGACTATATATATAGGGGCAGGGGGAGAATTATGTAATCCACCACACAATCCAAATTAATTCTTACTACAGCTCTATGTGCATCTCTGATATTCTCATAAGTGATTGCCATTGGGTAGACACAAAAAGGTAAAAATGATCCTTCTTGGTCTCTCAGCTATCTAGGAGGAAGTTCTCGGTACCTCCTTGGTGTCACTATTTTTTTCAAGACGTTGCTCATTTCATCTCTTCTTGGAAGGTTCCCCAACGATGCCACTTGCCACTGTCAGATGGTCGAGTCTTTCTTCTGTGGTCCTGCTGCATCCTGTACATGCTCCTATCATAGCATTTCTCACTCAGTTATTATCACCATTGGCTCATTAATACAATAAATGTTTCTTAAAGAATGATCTGGATCCTACTGAACCAGAAGTTTCTGGATTGCTTGATGAAATGCAGAAACTTGGCCAGTGAGCAACATAGTGGTTGGAGCAGCTGGATCCCACATGGATGACTACATGATTTGAGTCCCAGACCCTGTGGCTTGAGAAACACATTGGGCACATATATGTGTACCCCAAATCCTGAGAGTAGAATGGAAGAAAAAGAATTGCAGTATGGCCATCTCCCCAGAGGATGCTTTCTCACTTTCTCTCTCTCGCTTTCTGCTTCTCTCTGGTATGCATGTGTGCTATAGTAAATTTTTTAATTAAATAAATAAAAACTTAAAAATAATAAAATGCAGGGACCCAGACCTCACCATCAGGAGGTATACATTAAACACTTAGTGACCAGGAGGGCATGATACCAATCAGACAGATTACCAGTTGTAGCACTAACAAGGAACTTGAGAACACTCAACTCTGTAATGCATTACTCTTTTATTTGCTGATTGTGAGAAACTAAGGAGTCCTAGATTAAAGGCCTTGACCTTTAGAATGGGCAAAGGGAATGCCCAAAGGAGGACTGGATCATTTGGTGTTTGTCAATAAAGAAGTATTTCAGTATCTCAATGATTGTTTTAGCCATCCCAATATATGATATGTTCTACTTGAACCAACCCTGATTACCCTAATCTTATCAGCTAAACTTCTGGGGTAAAGCTTAAACTTCTGAGGATAAATCTGCATTTTCAACAAACTTCCCAAGGGGATTTAGATGCATATTAAAATTTTAGAGACACTGAACTTGTCTGTCAGCATCTTGGAGATGAAGATGACCTTTTTCATGTTTGTATTTGTATGACTGTTCTAATCAGGTCATGAGTTCTCATAGTCCATCATAGCTGGCCCATTGTCACATGGACACCAACTTTTAAAATCTGTTCTAACTGACCACTTTCTCCATCTTCTTAGTGTCAATTTCCAGTGGAGGATCCAGTTGGCTAACTCATCTTTTGGAACTAGGTAACACATGTTGACACGGCTGACCTCTTGAATATGCTCTTTGGATCAAGCAAATGAAAGGGGGAGGAGCCAGGATAATAGAGTAGAAATATAGTCTGAGGAAAGAACAAGTGAAATGGTCAAAAAAGTAGGAATATCTTTAAAGAAGGAATTTTTAAACAATTATTTATTTTTATCTTATTTGTTGTTATTATTATTATTATTTTTAATTTGACAGAGAGAGGAAAAAAAGGGAAAGTGAGAAAGCATGCTGCCAGGTCCAGGACTCGAACCATGGTAGGCCATGTGGGAGTCTAGTACCTTAACCACTGCACCATCTGCCAGCCCCAAGAAGGATATTTATAAAGAGCAGTGAGGTTAGAGCTTTGAGAGCAAGGCAGGGGGAGAACAGTGTAAGATATGAATAGAGCAGGGCAGGCAGGTGGTGTGGTAGTTATGGTGTTGGACTCCCACATGCCTGACCATGGTTTGAGTCCTATATCTAGGGGCTTAAAAATCACACTGGGCTCATGTGCATGCATGCCCCAAATCCCAGGGGAACAATGTAGGAAGGAGAAGGGATTGCAGAGAAATCACCATCCCCTTGGAGGTGAGTTCTCACTTTCCCTCTCTCTGTCTGTCTTTCTCTGGCAAGCACACTAGTCTATGGCAAAAACCTTTCAGAACGAAATAAAAAATATATGAATAGACTAATAGGAAGGGTCTAGTCCAACAGATATGCTACTCATATGTCAAATGGGTGGAAAAAAACCTCATTTGAGAAAAATATGTGAAGTATTATCAAAAAGAATACAGTAGATCCATTGTTATGAACCAGAAGCTATAAACAAACAGCAGCAGGAACAGTGCAGGTAACACTACTGAACAAAAGGGCCAGATAAGACTAGTGCAAGGACAGTATATGCCTCATTGATAAAAGTCATGTGTTGGACCAGCAATTGGTATAATGGCTATATTGCTGGACTCCCATGTAGTCGACTGCGGTTTGAGTCCCGGACCCAGTGACTTAAACTCACGCCAGGCGCGTGTGCATGTGTGCCCAAGATCCTGAGAGGAGAATGGAGGAGAAGGGATTGTGGCGTGGCCATCCCCCCTGGGGGGGTGATTTCTCACTATCTGTCTCTCTGTCTCTCTCTATCTTTCTGGCGAGTGCACGCACCCTATAGCAAAAACCTCTCCAAAAAAATAAATAAATAAAAATAAAACAATAAAAGTCAGGTGCTGCTCAGATAGGATCAAGGGCTGTCAGGTAGTCTACTTTCTTTTTCCATAAAAGCTGAACGTTGAATACATACATCTTTTTAATTGCCAGAAGGCATGTACACTTGCCAGCAAGATACAGAGAGAAGGATACAAGATACAGATTGTGACATGACCATGCCCTTCTCCGTTTCTCCATTCTGCTGGGATTCTGGGCATGCACACACACGTGCCTGGCATATTTTTCAAGTCTCTGGGCCCAGGACTCTAACTGTGCTGTTGGTCATGTGGGATCTGGCTCCCTTAACCTCTAGGCTATGAGACTGGCCCCCAAATTATACATTTATATGACATCTCTTGACTTAAAGAATTGGCAACTAACTTAAAAAAATTATGTTTTAAATGTGGCAGTCAACTTCAGCCAGGCTAGATTTGGCAAGAGAACTCCCATTTTGCAACTTCTCCGATATGGGCTCTAAAATAATCCCTTGAGTAGGCCAGCCCTGCAGAAAACTATGTGCCAGGCACTCGTGTCTTGGTCTGCTATAGGTTTGCTTTCATTGAGTTGCACTTTAGCATTTCACCATCAGCCTATGGCTTTTGTTTATTTTTTAGCTTTTGCCATATGTGTATGCACTCACTGGAGAGAGACAGAAAGTGAGAAATTATCCTGTGGGGGGATGGCCATGCTGAAATGCCTTCTCCTTCATTTTCCTCTTGGGATTTGGGACACCCATGCACATGCACCTGGAGTGATTTTCAAACTGCTGGGTCCAGGACTCAAACTGCAAAATCAGCTATGTGGAAGTTCAGTGCCTTAACCACCTCACCATCTGCTGGCCCACATCAGTCTATGTTTAAGAACAGTATCTTTTTAAAGCTCCACAAGGCTCATGGTGTTTGTATGAGAATATTGATAAAAATATTGTTTACTTCATTCATGGTATCTCCTTTACGAGAATTAAATTTTTCAAGACAAAATTTCTTTGGCCTTAATCCCAAGGGTAATTGTATATGTATGTATACACACATACATACATGTATATACACATATATATATATTTTATATATATATATATATATATATATATATAATATATATATATATATATATATTTTTTAATTTTCTAAAGAGTACACACACTCAATAGAGAAAGATAGAGAGGGAGAAAGTGAGAAAGCATCCCCCCCATGGGGGATGTTTACGTCACAATCCCTTCCCTTCTATTTCTCCTTCTGGGATTTTGAGCACACACTCACATGCACCCAGAATGATTTTTATGCTCGCTGACTGGAACTGTGCAGTTGGCCGTGTGAGATCCAGCCACCTTAATCGCCATGTCACTTCTTGGCTCCAGTTGTACTATCTTGAGCAGTGGGATTTTGCTTTTAAAATTTGATAGACACCAAAACTCATGCAGATGTTATAATGCAGATAAACTCTTTGCATTCACTAACAGAAACAGAGTGAAATTCATGACGTGCCTTAAACAAATGGCCTACCTGGCAGTGGTTTGGTGGGACCTGAGTCTTATTCTTGAAAATGAGCTGTGAATGGGAAACATGTTACCCCTAAGCTGACGTGTAAGAGCTCTCTTTCCCTTTAGTAAACCAAAGCTCTCAGAAGACTTGAAGCATAGATAAGAAACTTTTGTTGTGTTAAATCACTGAGGTTTCAGGGTTCTTTGTTATGCAGCAAAACTTAACCTATTCAAATTGAAAATACAGTTAATAATTAAAACACAGCTATCAATGATCAAATTAAAGGTTTGGACTCAGTGTTGCCTTTTTCTCTGTGCCCTTAGCCACTACCTAATATTCAACAATAATCATTAACACCATCTATTGCACAGATAAGGTCAAATGTAAGAATACATATAAAAGCGCTTTGCAATCAGTAACAGTTGGTACACTTCGGAAAAAACAAGTGACACTGTAAAACTTAATATTGATCTTGCCTCCTCAATAAGGCTATATGGTCTTTAAGGGAGGGATTCTGTGTTTGAATACTGTGAGATATTATATATTTCAAGAAAATGCCTTCCATATTCAATATTCCTAAAAGTTCTTAAATAATTCTAGTTGTGGGGGTCAACAGGTGGTGTGGTGGGTGGTTAAGGTGTTGAATTTCCACATGACCAACCATGGTTCAAGTTCCAGATCTTGTGACTTGAAAATGATACAAGGCGCATGTGTATGTGTGCTCAAAATCCCAGGAAGAGAATAGAAGAGAAGGGATTGTGGCATGGCCATCCCCTTAGGAGGTGATTTTTCACTTTCCCTCTCTCTGTCTCCCTGTCTCTCTCCAGTGAGTGCACACATCCTATGGCAAAGTAGTAATCATAATAATAATTAATTAATTAAAGATTCTTGTTGTGGGGTCAGACAGTGGCACAAAATGAAAACATAACACTCTGTGAGGTTTACCCACATAGGAAGATTTTGTAGACCTCCCTGAATATTCCAGGCATGCATGTACCCATAATTTGGGGGTGGTTAAACTCGAAGATGGACTGTAGTGTCAAGTCTCTGTTGGAGGTGCTGTCTCTTTTCTCTCTTTTTCTGTTTCTCTCATTCAAGGCAGAAATAAATAAATAAACTTAAAACAATTCTTGTTGAATTGAATTTAATGGTTGACAAAGAGCATCAAGAAAACAGCTTTGGGACATAAAATTCCCTTTTTTTATTGGTCTTCATAATAATGGGAATTTTCCTGTTAAAACTTTGGAAGCAAAATTGCTTTCCTTTATAGGGAACAAAAATCAGAAGCTTTCTGGCAGCTAATATTTCGTTTCTGAAAAAGGTGTAAGAGGAAGAATGGAGGTCAGGATAGACTGTCCCTGACCCCCGGGATAAGAGATGGAAGTAAATCATGAATATGATCATCACTGAAGCTGAGAAAGAGCCTATTAATGTCATGTAATGAATTTCAAAAAGATACAGTTGCACTTAGGGTATTTAAACCATGGAGGTTTAAACTAAATCATACTTGTCACATGCACACAGTGTCACTAATGAGCTTATGTAAATATTTAATCTTTATATTTGCATTACTCAACCCAGCCTACCTCACCAGTCTCCTCTCCCAGCATCCTCTAACACCATAAGCCAGCCTCATAGAACTACACTGGTTTCCAGAACTGCCATGCTCTCTATGCCTCTGGCTGTCAGGTACACATTTCCTGTTGTCTGGACTCCCATTTTGCATTCCCTTCTATACAGCTATTCCCACTATACATCCTTCAAGACTCAGTTTATATGCATTCCCCTCTTTGCCAAACTTTACCTGAACCATCTACAGCTTTCCCACCCTATTTGGAATTTTTCAGCTCCTCCTCTATGCCCTCATTGTACCTTGCTAACATTCCATAATCCTGGGTATCCCATCTATTTATTCAGTACACACCTATCAAATCTCACTATGAAACAGTCCTGGGTCTGGGCACAAAAAAATGAATAAGAAAGGGACCAGCAGTTAGCGTAATGGCTATGTTGCTGAACTCCCATGTAGTCGACCGTGGTTCGAGTCCCACGCGGTGGCTTAAACTCATGCCGGGTGCGTGTGCGTGCATGCCAAGATCCCGAGAGGAGAATGGAGGAGAAGGGATCATGGCATGGCCATCTCCCCTGGGGAGTGATTTCTTGCTTTCTGTCTCTCTGTCTCTGTCTTCCTATAGGGCGCACACGCTCTATAGCAAAAACCTCTCCAAAAAATAAATAAATAAATAAATAAATAAATAGATAGATCTTTTTAAAAAATGAATAAGAAAGGCTAATTGTGAATTCATTGGTAGAAAGTGTCAGATTCTCTGTTTTGTTTTGTTTTTAACTCCCAAGTACTATGCATTTGTGGTCATAAATAAATACACAATGGGATTTCTTTTTATTTGTGTTTACATCTTACTTCTACCTATTTCAATTAAAAGTAAGATGAGTACAATTTACACTAGTTAAAAGCTCATGTATTCCAGGGAAAGTTGATCGTCCAATCTGGGGAAAGTCAAGGAAGGAGCCTAATTTTAGGAACTATGACATTAACAAATGATGTTTTGGGGCCGGCAGGTGGCGTGGTGTTTAGGGGTGCTGGACTCCCCTGTGGCCCACCGTGGTTTTCAAATCATGGACCTGGGGGCTTCCTTTCTTACTTTCTCTTTCTCTCTCTCTCTCTCTCTGTCTCTCTCTCTCTCTTGCTTTCATTCCCTCTCGCTCTGACCCTCTCTGGTCAAAGTAAAAGTAAGTAAATAAATAAAGTTAAATAAAAATAATTACTAAAAAATTTAAAGAAAAGAATAAATGTTTCGACTGCTATTCAGAATCTCTCTCTGTTTTACATTTTAGTCTCTTTTTGACTGTTATTTTAATTTTTATTTTTGGACTAGCTTCCTTTATACAGCAGAAAGCATGGATGCTCAAATCTTCCAGGTTTTATGTCTTACAGTCTCAAAACTGATGACCATAAATTGCTAAAACATCCCAGGGAAAGATTCCTACTGGCTCAGCTCTGACCACTTGCCCAATCCTGGAACTACTCAGTGTTATTAGAGATTAGAGAAGGATCATGGGTTAGATTGTCTCAGGTACTCACTTGCAA
The DNA here is from genome assembly GCA_026018925.1 of Tupaia tana. Taxonomy (NCBI): domain Eukaryota; kingdom Metazoa; phylum Chordata; class Mammalia; order Scandentia; family Tupaiidae; genus Tupaia; species Tupaia tana. The sequence goes on from JAKSZU010000018.1 coordinate 35,383,043, forward strand.
ATCAACAAAAGCTTTGAGAGTAAAGTAATACAATCAGAAGAGAAGAGAAATGCTAAAAACATAGTCACAGTTGTCTATGCCACTGATTCTGTCATTTATTTAACATTTTTAGTAATTATTAAAGCATTGCACTAGAATGAACTAGGGAGGAAATGATATTCAATTCTATCTGATTATCTGGTAGGAAAAGCTAGTGAGGCAATATGACATAGTGGTTAGGAACTTGGGGTCGATAGCCAAAATGCCAGATGAAAATTCCAGCTCTATGACTTCTGTGGCTATAACCTTGAATCTCTCTCTCCAATCTATTATCTGTAAATAGGGATAATGCTCATGTCTATCTCAAGAGAAGTTTAATGAACAACATGTGAGGTATGTAGGGTAGTCTCTGGCATGGTGCAAGTACTGAGTCATTGTTAGCTACTATCTGATGTCAGGACAGAAGGAACTACATTTTGAAATGGCAATGCATAAATACATAAGTTGAAGATCTGAAAGAATCAGACAAGTGTCACTGACTATAGAGCTCAGAGAAGGTATCATAGAAAAGGAAACTTTTGCTTTAATACTTAACACATAAGCAGAATTATTTTTTTCTTTTTAGTTTTTTACAGGGTACATGTGCTCACCAGAGAGAGAGTGAGAAAGAGGGAAAGTGAGAAATCATCCCCCAAGTGGTATGGCCACGCTGTAATCCCCTCTCCTCTATTCTCTCTGGATTTTGTTGGTATAATTTTCAAGGTGCGGGGTCCAGGTCTCAAACAGTGAAGTAAACCATGTGGGATCCAGTTGCTTTAACCTCCATGCTACCAGCTGGCCCAAGCAGAATTTTAACAGGGGTCAGATGATAAATAGAATTCAAAAGAGATAGACAATTCAAGAAGAGGTAACAGAATGGACCAAAATAGGAGGAGGTAACATGAACAATGGACTACAGAAAATTCAGAAGTTTTGATCTGCATAGGTTTTTTTCTTAAGGCCTAAGCTTTACAGATAGAGAGGGTAAGAGAGGTGGCTATAAAGGAAGTTTGGATGGAGCCTGAAGGAATTGAATGCCAAGCCAAGGGATCTGGATTTTATTCAATAGACATCAAGGAGTCATTGAAACTTTTGGAGCTGGGCGTATTAGTCATTGAATAAAGACTTTTATTAGAATCTCAGTGGCTAGAAAAATAAGTTGGAACCCCTTCAAGTCTCTTTTATTCTATTTTTGTTAGAGAAATGTTTTTCTATCATTAGAAAACAGTATCATAAAGGCTGTTGTAAATGGCAACCAACACTTAGACCTCAGAACTGAAAGAAAGGGAAATAATTTATAGATTATGTGTCCCTCAAAAAGGAACAACTGTGGGGCCAGCAGGTGGCATGGTGGTTAAGGCACTGACCTACAATGGGACCAATAATGGTTTGAGTCCTAGAGCTAGCAGCTTGAAAAATCATGTGCCATCCTCCATTGTGGGTGATTGCTCACTTTCTCTCTCTCTCTCTCTCTCTCTCTCTCTCTCTCTCTCTGTCTCTCTGGTGAGTTCATGTGCCCTATGTGTGTGTGTGTGTGTGTGTGTGGGGGGTGTCTTTAAAAAATAAAAGGAGCAACTGCTTCTTAGATTCATTGACTATCTGTCATGTAGGAGTGTGGGCTCAGCATTAGTAAATAATCTGATGGTTCTAGAAAAGTTTAATATGTATTTTTTTAAGTTTATTTATGATTTCTTTCTCCTGTGAGTAATAGTGGTAGACAGAGAGACAAAGTCAATACCCTCAATAAGATTTGGGTGTTACAATCCACACCCAGTTTCAGCCAGCCCCAGATCATGGGCATACATGTGCCCAGCACATTCAGACAGGTCTTTGGACACACACTCGGAGCCTTCTCTTATGAGTCAGCCTTGCAAACATCACATTTTACCACTGCACCACCAGACTTACCACTGTACTTAAAATCTAGATATTTATGTACAATCTTATTTATCTTTACATATTGGCTCCAAGAAATGTAAACTCTACAGGTTAAAAAAAAATTATCTGTGGACTAAATTTGTCCTAAAGGACCAGTTTGAGACTTCTTAATTCCAGTTGATTCAGAATAGATATTAATCTCAATACATCGGCATCTTTGCTCTATGCTCATTGCACAGTTTCTCTCGAAGGACTCAAAAATGAAAGCAAAGAAAGAGAATGCTATAGGCAAGAAATATTATCAGTACATAAAAGGCTAAATTTAAGAATAAAAATTCTTAAATCGGATCAGCCGATGGCCAAATGGCTACGTTGCTGGACTCCCACATAGTCAATCGCGATTCAAGTCCCAGACCTGGAGGCTTAAAACACATGCTGGGTGCATGCATGTGCGTGCCCAAAACCTTGAGAGGAGAATGGAGGAGAAGTGATTGTGGCATGGTCATCCCCACAGGGGGGTGATTTCTCACTTTCTGTCTCCTTGTCTCTCTGGTGAGCACACACGCCCTACAATAAAAAGCTCTCTCTCCAAAAAAAGAAAAAAAAAAAAAAAAAAGAATAAAAGCTTTCAAATGTGGGCCAGCTGATAATGTGATGAGTAAGCTTGCTGGATTCCACATGGCCAATTGCTTGATTTGAATCCTGAAATGGCTTGAAAAACATGCTGAGTGTGTGTGTGTGCGTGCCCAAAATCCTGATAGGAAAATGAAGAGGATATTAAGGCTATTATGATATGGCTGTCCCTCCCGGGGGTGTTTTCTCACCTTCTCAACCCCCAGTGAGTGCATGCACCCTATAGCAAAATTTCTTTTAAAAGTTTTCCAAAGTTAAATAAATAAATCAAAATTAAAGCAAATAAGAAAGATATAGAGAGCGCTCTATGGATGAATTTTTCACATTTAGACACATATGCTTAAAATATGATTTTAAATTCTAATATTTTTCATTAACACTGCTTTAAAAAAGACTAGGGTGGATCCAGTATAATGGAAAGAACTTGAGTTTTGCAGTCTGAGAAACTTGAGTCAAAATAACTGATTTTTCAAAATAATTATTTATTTAATTTTATTTATTTATTCATTTATTTTTTTAATTTGACCAGAGAGAGACACACAGAGAGAGAAGACGAAGTGAGAAAGCAAGCCACCAGGTCTGGGACACAAACCCTGGTCAGCCACATGGGAGTGTCCAGCCCCTCAACCTTCATGCCCCCTGCTGATCCCCCGAAAATAACTTAATTTTGACTAGAACATTTATAAGCATATTGTTGTGAGCCACTTGCATCATTTATCTTTTTTTGGAGAGGTTTTTGCTATAGGGCGTGTGTGCTCGCCAGAAACACAGAGAGACAGAGAGACAGAAAGCAAGAAATCACCCCGGGGGGATGGCCACACCACAATCCCTTCTCCTCCATTCTCCTCTCTCGGGATCTTGGGCACTCACACACATGTGCCCGGCGTGAGTTTAAGCCACTGGGACTGGGACTCAAACCGCAGTCGACTACATGGGAGTCCAGTGATATAGCCATTATGCCAACTGCTGGTCCCTCATTTATCTATTCTAAATGACAATGCATAACAAATAACTACAAGTTATCACCACCACATAATATGTGTGTATTGCCTATACACTCATAGGAATCAGCTGATCTTGTTTGGCCTTGCTCATGCTTTGTCAGGTATATTCTGTTCCATGTCTCTCATCCTCCTCATTAAAGCAAGTTCATGTCTTTCTCATGGTGATCACAGACCTACAGAAGAGTATCTTTGGCTCCTACCTGGCACATTATCATCTCTTTTTATTAGCCAAAGTCACATGGATAATAATGTCACTTGGCTAATATTGCTTAGCAGAGGGCATGGATATGGAGAGGTATGAATAATTTTTCCCATCCACCCCACAAACCAAAACTGAGACAGCTCAGATGTTAATCAACTTAGAATGGAGAAATAAATCAAGGTACAACCCTAAAGGGGAATACATTATAACAATAAAGAACATGATTGCACCACAGCTTCACTCAGCAACATGGATGAATCTTACAGATTTATAATCGAAAAACAAGATAAAAAATGAATAAATAAATACAGCATGCATGTATTCCTATAACGCTCAAAAAGATTCAAAACCAAACTAGATTGTTTGTGGATACTCTGAAGTCATAAAATAGGAGAATATGATTATCAAAAGTCAAAATAGTACTTCTAATTATTATTCTGGGTGATCTGATCAGAAAGAAACAGGGGAAACAGAGAGTTCTATATCCTGGGACCAGCACGTGGCAAGGTGGTTAAGGCACTGGATCCCACAAGGCTGACTCTGTGGTTCATGTCTCAGACCCAGTGACTTGAAAAACATGGTGGGCATGTGTGCGTGGGTGCCCAAAACTCTGAGGGGAGAATGAAGGCAAGGGGATTGTGGTGTGGCCACAGTTTGGGGAGGTGATTTCTCACTTTCCCTCTGTGTTTCTGTCTCTCTGTCTCTCTCCAGTGAGCACATGTACCCTATAGCAAAAATCCAAAAACAGAAAGTGATTTTTTTTTTTTTTTAGGTTTTTGCTATAGCGTGCGTGTGCTCGCCAAACAGACAGAGAGAGTCAGAGAGACAGGAAGCGAGAAATCACCCCCCAGGGGGGATGGCCACGCCGCAATCCCTTCTCCTCCATTCTCCTCTCGGGATCTTGGGCACGCATGCACACGTACCCAGCGTGAGTTTTAAGCCACCGGGTTTGGGACGCGAACCGCGGTCGACTACATGGGAGTCCAGCAACATAGCCATTACGCTAACTGCTGGTCCCCAGAAAGTGATCTTGACCTGTATTATGGTTACTAAGGAAGCTACTTTTTAATTATTTACTGTACTGTGCATTTGTATTGTAGTATAAATGTTGTATTTCACTATAGTTGACTTTTGTAATATCTAGACCTAGTCCAAAATGGGGAAAAAAAATGTTATGAGTGAAAAATGTCCAAATTTGCTTCATAGGATGTGATTGAAAGGTAAAGTCATCTGTTCAAGTCATTGACCATTTTAATTGGATTATTATTTTTTTCTTTATAAGTGACATGCTTGAGTTTCCTATGTATTCTAGGTATCAATCTCTCATTTGAGGGGTAATTTACAAATACTTTCTCCCATTCCAAGGGTTCTCTTTTCACTTTAATTATGGTTTCTTTCATAGTGAGAAAACTTTTTAGCTTGATGTAATCCCACTTGTCTATTTTAAGAACTATTGCCTGTGTTTTAGGAGTATCATTTTTTAAAAATTTGCCTACTCCAATGTCTCCAAATGTTTTCCTTACATTTTTCATAAATAGTTTTGTGGTTAGAGGCTTTATATTTAAGTCTTTGGCCCATTTTGAGTTAATTCTAGTTAATGGTGAGAAGTAAGGGTCCAGTTTTATTTTTCTGCAGATGGATACTCAATTCTCCCAATACCATTTGCCAGAGAGACTTTACTTCACTACACTTCACTACATTGTCTTATACCCCTTGCCAAAGTTTAGTTGACTGTATGATCTGGGATTTATTTCTGGATTTTCTATTCTGTTGCATTGGGCTATGAACCTATTTTTGTGTCAGTACCATACTATTTTAATTATCACTGCTTTGTAGTATAAAGTCAGGTAGTGAGATGCTTCCTAGTTTATTATTTTGATACAGTATTACCTTGGTAATATGACGTCTTTTTTTATTCTGGACAAAGTTTATAAGTTTTTTTCTATTTCTGTGAAGAATGCCTTAGGCAATTATATTGGAATTGCATTAAATGTGTAGATTAATTTGAATAGGACTGACATCTTAATTATATTAATTCTTCTGATCCAAGAGCATGGGATATCCTTTCATTTGTTTTTTAATATCGTATTCAATTTCTTCTTTTAGTTTTTCATAGTTTTCCTTATAAATGTGTTTTACTTTTTGGTTAGATTTATTCAAGAGCTATATGAAAAAAATGTTCAAATTCTCTCATCATAAGGAAACTACAAATTAAAACTATAATGCGATATCATTTAATTCCAGTTAGAATGGCTAGGATAAAAAAAATAAAGAACAAGGCTGTGTTGAAATGGGAACTCTCTTACGCTCTTACACTGTTGGTGGGAATGTAAATTAGCCCAACCTTTCTGGAAAACAATATGGAGATTTCTCAAAAACCTACAAATAGAACTTCCATATGGCCCAGCAATCCCACTTCTTGGTATCTACCCAAAAGATAAGAAAACACTCAATCAGAAATCTGCACATTCATGTTTATTGCAGCATTATTTATTATTGCTAAAACATTTAACCACCTAAGTGTCTAAAAACTGATGATTAGATTGAAAAACTATGTATACTGTGGGACATCAGTATAAGAAACAATGTGATCCTATCATTCAACTCAAAATGAATGAATATAGAAGATGTAATGTTGAGTGAATAAGCCAAACTTTAAAAGATACACATTGTATATCCCCACTCAATTTGTACTGAGTGTTTGCATTTTATGGCAGAGGTTGAGAGATCTAAAGATGTAATAGTGGAAAGGATTGGTATGGATGTTAGTGACAGGAAGGGAAGAAAGTAGTTGGTAGAGAGTGGGTGGTGGATGGCAGATGTGAGACAAAAAAAGAAAATTATAAATAATAAACTTTTGTGTACAAGAGAAAAGCAAATCAAAACCTTTTTTTAACTGTCTGAAATAGTTCAATAATGTGTATTTTTTAATTTATCTGTCATCAAAAGAGCACTTTGCCTAAAAGAAAGGTCTGACTAGTGTCAAAATGTTTACAATCTTTTGAGAAATTGTAGTATTCCAACTGAAATTTATTTTGTCAGTGTTTTTTGAATGAACTGAATAAAGCTGTTTTTTGTTTTTTAAAGATGTGATTGAGAGGGAATACTTCACCTCTGAACATCCTTCTTGGGTGACAACATGATGATAAAAGCCCCACTTGGGCTTGTTCTGAAGAGTAGATAAACAGTGCCCTACAGGAGGACCAGATGCAGAAAAAGAAAATATTCTAGAGAAGGAGAGGGAGACTGCAATTTTGAATCCTGCTCCTAACAATGCTGTTTGTATCTTTTTATTTCTTTCAAGGGGAAAACAAAAGCAGCATAAAGACTGGAACCCAAATATATGATTCCAAAATTACTAATTCAGGACGGAGGAGAGTCCAAATATGCGTGAAACACCCAAATCGTCTGAGATAAGCCTCAGTGCTGTTTCTGCTGCAAGGTAGTATGAGAGTCCCCTGGTATATTTGGAAAGTCCACCTGAACACCAAGTACCCGAATGTTTATTTCTCAAGCTCACAGCCCCTACCACTCCTGCGCAAAGAAAATGAATCTATTCTAACTTTATAAATCAGACCCATCACACTGGCCATTCACAATGGGAACTCACAGGGTGGCTCTGGGATCTTAACACTAATCTGATACCAGAGAAGGGCTTAGCGGGGCCAGGCACAGGACACAGGGCTCCTTCCATCCTGCCTTCCAGATAGAGCTGGGTCCTGGAGGGAGGTCTGCCCTCACAACAAATGGTTATCATTAAGCCCATCCTTCTTTTCCTCTTATCAGCAGAGGAATGTGGGGATGTCTAGGATTAGCTATGTAGGCATTTGGGATTTGGTGAGGGTGAGTGTGTCAGGATGGGAGGCTTATAGGCCTTCAGCATATTCTCAAAGCAGGTGAGGATGACCTATTGTAGCAAAATCTCTGAACCGCAAACTGCGTAAGCCTCTAAAACTGCAGAGATACTGTTCATAAGAACTAACATCGCAGAACATTTGCTGTCTGCAAACACTGTCTCAAGAGCTTTACACAAATGACATCATTGAATCCTCTAAAACTTCACAGCCAGTAGTCAGGTGCTATTATTATTCCTCCCTAACTTAAGAGAAAAGTGAAGCAGGGAGAGAGGACATAGGAGCCTGAGGTCACACAGGTAAAACAGAATAGGCTGGAACTGACAGGTGTGTACCCCTGCTGGTGGACAGCCTTGGTCTGAGCAGGGATTAGAAGTGCTACAAGAAGTTAGAAGTGAGTACAGGGTGGTGACTCAGTCAACTTTCACTGGCTTTTCTATTTTGTAGTCATCACACACACACATACATGCACATGCGCACACACACATTTTCAAATTTAAGTAGAAATCCCACTCCAAAACCAACTATACAGAAGTGAGTCTTTGATTCTCCATTGTTTCAGATCATTTGCTCCAATATTTACTGTCTTTGGTTCAGAAAATAGAGAAATTGACATGCAGCATTTGCTGTCAACCAAGGTTACTCACTGTACCATTCTCCAGCTCACTTTGGGTCTATGAGCTGTATTTCTTCTGCTTTCAAAGTTTCCTTTTCTCACTAGAAAGGGATTTGTTGGAATCACAGTGTAGAACAGGTACAACCCCCATGAGCTCTCAGGGGCTGGGAAACCTTCTTTCCCACCCCTCACCCTCTCCTGCTACAGCTGCAGGGGCCTGGTCCTCACTACTTTATAGAGAAGGGGAATTCCAAGGAGAACCTCGGGCTGGTTTATTTTTAATTGTTGACCTCCAAGCCCTTCTGTTTGCATCTGTTTATTAAATTGCGAGCTCAGCTGTGAAATGCCCTTTATGGTGTTGTTTTATTGGTGGGCCATTCAGGGACCCAGCGCCACACAAACAGGATAAATATTTTTCTTTTCAGCACACACCCCATGTTGGGGGCCACGGAACAAGGGAAGCGAGGATGGAGGATCATTTGTTTACGAGCTCGATTCATTCATTACTTGGCCAGGAGCTGTGAAATGTAAACCTCACATTCCGCAGGACAATCGCTGCAGCGCCAGCTTGAGCTCATTTGGAGGTGTGATGTTCCACTCAAAAGGAGGCTGTTAATTTTATTGACCAAATTTGGAAAGTGGGAGCTCAGAAATTAAATAGAGCCTTTGGAAAAGAAATGAACATTTCGTTTTCTCAAAGACCTGGAGACTGGTCACATGTTTCTGTTTTTTGGCTTTTTTTTTTCCCCTGAAGAAAACTTCCAATGTCAGTGCAGTTCAGAGGGTGCAGAGTAAAATTGCTATCTGATTCCTCTTCTAATTTCAAAAGATTTGCTATTCCCGTGATAGGTTTGTTAGTATTGATTACAGTAGTTTTAGAGTGCATTTAGCTTCCTGCTTTACAAATATCATCTCCTGCAATTCGCCGTTGGTTTTGGAAGTTATATTATTATTGCCCCCCATATAATAGACTAGAAACTGAAGCTCAAAGTGCAGAAGGCTTTTACCAGGGGCCCCTTAGCTAATGTTGGATGGAGCCAAGACTCGAAACCAGATCTACCAAGTTTCCAGATCCTGACTTCCTTACCCACCCCACTCCCTTGCCTCCCGTTTCATACCATCTTTGTGTAAGTACAATGTTGACTTTTCCTGGTGTTTTAGAGAGAACTGAAGTTTTGCAGTTACTAAGCAGGCGTGAGCTGCAGATTCTCCCCATTTTGCTCTTGCCCAGAACAAACGGGCTTGCTGAGAGATTTCAAAAGCCACATACTGTCCTTGCTGCCAGTCTACTCCCATAGTCAGGCAAGGGATCCTCAAATAAAGAACATTTTTAATTTCAAAAGTCACCCTTCAGGTTCCCGGGTCCCTGCTCTACTCTTTGTGTGCCTGGCTGGAAAGGATAAAATCACACCAAATGTGGCAGATACATGCACCCGATCTAGATGGCCTGGCCCATTAGGGCCTTAACTGAGGTGTTTACCCAACGCTAACCTTGAACTGGGCCACAGCATGAGTGGGCCCATGTCAATATTTGGACTTTGAGAAGGCCCAGTTTATAATTGTTCAGAATTGTCTCTGAATCGGGCTTTGAAACCTACATTTGCCATGTTCCTCCAAGGCCTCATTCTTTTCTTGGGAGAATGACTGTTTCAGGATATTTTCTTTAGAAGAATTGCTGGGGGCAGTGGAGAAAAAGAAGGACAAGTCCAGAATATCACCATGTGATATGGGAAAAAAATGTAAGCCATGTAACAAAAGCTCTGTCATCAAGAAATGTTATTGTTGGTTGAATGGTAGGAACCATCTGGGTCTCTCTTAATGGCTGGGGCCCCTCTGTGGATGGTACAGATGCTTCTTTTGTTATTGGTGCAATCTTGTAAATAGTTAAAATATTTACCAAGGCACCTCCGAGCTGGAGCTATCCCATTTTATTATTTATACCTTTTCAGAGGGACAAAAATGGAGGTGTCCACTAAACGTGATGGATTAGGCTTATAAACAGCCATTATGGCCGTCAAACCTCACATGTCAGCTTCTCCTTTGTGTCTGCGCATTTCTAAGCTAACCAGTGATCCATGCATAAGATAGAAGGTTAAGAATGCGCAGAGAAAAGAAGTGTTGACTCCAAGCAAGATGTATCTTCTGCTGATTAGAAATACAGCTGTAGAAAGTAAGGGGGATGCTGAACAAGAAGAGAAAAAAGAGGAACTTGTATGTGTATGTGTGCATGTGCGTGTGTGTGTGTGTGTGTGTGTGTGTGTGTGCAGACAGAAGAGAGAGACCTGGGGAGGTGCAGAAGTCACTGCAACCTAACACACTGCATTTCAGTTCTCACAATTTGAGGCTGAAAACCTGCAAAGCACTACCTGCCAGCCTCCCTCAGCTGTTTTCTTAACTGACTGCAGCTGGCTTTTGTTTTCCCAAGATAAAAATCAGGAAATGCAAAAATTAAATAGGATTTGAGAAGAAAAAGGATGGGCCCTGGGTGAGAAGGAAAAGGGTACCAAGATTGTTGACAGAGGAAAATCCCATCTTGTGGTAATTAAGCAAAAAAAAAAAAAAATTAAACATGAAGTTGGGGGAGAGGGCAACCCAGGTTGCAGGTGATCCCGTGCAATGCCTAGAAGCCAAACTGCAGTGACCTACTCCCAAGATAAACCAAAATTCCTCAGTAAATTTAGAAGGAAAGAAAGAAAAGATATGTTAGATATTTCAAAGTCAAACTATAATTTGTAATAGTATGCATTATCAAGTCAATGAATGGGGGGGCAAAGTAACATTTCTTGAAAGTGAAGGGGGTACAAGTAAATTATATTATTGTTGGCCAGTTATTGCAGTACGTCTGTTGGAAACAGTTGCTGTCAAAAGTGGCTTCCATTATAGTTCTACCCTTAAGTCTCAGCTTCTTTAATCTCCTAGAGTTTGTAGTTGATTTCCTGCCATGCTACAAACTTAAGCCTGCAACTTAGTCCATTTCTCTCTTAAAAAAGAGGCTGTGGAATTAATAGGCAAAGGGGCTCATGCTTGCCTTAGAAAAGATTAGGCAGTGTGCGGCTGAAATATTATCCAGCAACTCTAAAAACCGATAGGAATTTTAATTTTGGTAAAAATATTTCCTAGCTGTTGCCTCTAAAGAGCTGAATAAGAAAGGATGACCTCATTTAGTTGTTTACATGGTGACTTATTTATTGGGGGAACTTAGATGAGGACTTACTAATGTAACAAATAGAAAATTATACTTCTCCACAGTTTTGCAAATAGAGAAGAAAAGGACATAGGGAAACATGAAGTACCAAACAAACTTACTCTTCGAATTAGTAGCCTTGGGGCTACTCCATTCTGGAGGGACCTCCTCAGGTCCCCAATTATTTTAACCATCTCCTAGAGTAATAGCTCTTTCTGACCCCTGCTTCAGACTGGTGTCTGCCACATTAGTATGCTAGTGCATCAACTAATTTGCCTCTATAAATACTAGGATCTGAATCACACCACTGTTGTGGCCAGAGACTAAATTTCTCTCATCACTCTCTTTGGAGGGAAAAAAAGAAAGGAACACACATACACACACACACACACACACACACACATTTTCTAAACAGCTTTCTTAGTCAAGCTACACTCCCTGATATTACAAGCCCAGGGGATAAAGATTTGGCTCTGTGGGAAGCCTCGTCTCTAAAATGGAAACTCTTAAGAAATCTCCTGTAAGATAGTCATTTTATTTTTTATTCACAATTGTAAGTAGTAATACTAATTCTTATCAGTGAATCCTCACGTACAAAACACAAAAGCCGAGCCTGGCTCATGATTGTTCCCTTGGCAAATTCTAAAAGACAAATGTGGTAGTTTGCCCTGTATTTGATCCCACCCCCACTTAATCTCTCCTATTCATGAATGAATTAGAACTTTCAGTAGCTCTGAAAAAGTTAACTAAGCAAAAAGAACTTGGAAAGTTTCAGTGAATTATACAGTGTAACCATTTGGCTAAATGTTGTATATGTTTACACAAAAAGGGAAGGCGTATATGTTATGTATCACAGAGCTCCCAAGCCCCCTTAATACAGCTCAGATGCATAGAAACCACTAATTGGATGACGCTCATAGCCCCTCTCTCCTAACTCTCTCAAATACTACCTTGAAGTCTAAAAACAAAATACACACAAAAACACAAAGCACTAGACAACTACTTTAGGATGGCTTTCACTATCTTTATAAAAAATGGGGGGGAGGGGGGAGGCAAAACGTTCAACAGACACAAAAATGGAAAAATTATCTGTTGATGACAATATGTACGGTAATATCTTCGACTGGACTAACATCTAACATAGGGTGTATTTGTGCCAAGACAACGAATTTTCTGTGTTGTAAAGATATACAGTGACTGAATGGAAAAAAATAAGAAAAAAAATAATTTTTTTTAAATAAAGAAAAGAAATGGATGAGGCTTCAGTTCTCTTTGACACACTTTCTTTTTCCATCTGCTCTAGAGCTTTTGCGTATTCCTGAGAGGAGTCTGCTCCAGAAGTCCAGCTGGTCTCTACCCACTTCAGGGATGCAGGGCAGTTGATCAAAGGACCAGTGACAAAAATCCTCATGCTGGGTAGTCAGATTTAGCAGATAAAAAACATAGGACATGCAGTTAAACTTCAATTTCAGATCATCAACAAATAATTGCTTTAGGATAAGCATATCCCCATTCAAGACAGCACGAAGATCATCAATGTCCAGGTTTCTCAATGAGACAGAATGGCTGAGACAGTAAGGCAGGGGCAGACTATTAAAGGCTATCGTCAGGGTTAACACTGACCTCACTGTCCCTCACAGCTCAACGAGACAGAGATTTATTTTCCCCATTTTCCAGGGGAAGAAAACTGAGGCGTGGTTTCCAGGGCTACACAGCCTCAAAACAGAGATTTCAACCCAGTCTGACTGCAGATCCTATGCTTAAAATAAAAATGAGGGGCCAGAGGAAGGTGTAGCAGTGGCACAACTAGACCCACATGTGAAGGTCCTCAGTTCATGTCTCAAGACATCCCTGTGCACATCGGACAAGCGTTAGTATGTGCTGAGATCTGAGCTGTCTGAAGCTAGTGGAGGATTGCTGTTAGGGATGTATGTCTGTCTCTTTGTATGTCTCTCTCTCATGGAAGAAATAAATAAATAAACATCAAAAAAATGATGTCAAATTATCACATGAACAATTTGGTTTTCAAAAGGACCTAAATTGTACCCATGCTCTAAAATGACTATAGCTGCTTCTTATTTCCCCCACTGTACCTCTGCCTTGTCAGTGACCCACATCATGGGACAGCCCAGTGAGGAATTCAATGCTGGAAACATGGTGAGAGGACTATGTGTGAGCCTGAGACAGGAATGGGACAATGGAGGGTCCTGTCGTGCCTCCACCAGCGTTCTCTGTAAACCCATTCTATCTTTTCTCAACCTACCAGGGCAGAAAGCAATGAAAAGTATTGAGATCGCAGGCCCAAATGAGAAACTCTGGCCAAAAGAAAAAAAAAAAAAAACTTTTTCTAATTTAAAGACCACCCAGGTGTGTGCTAGTCTGTCCCCATTTTAGGGTCTTTGCCTCTTGCTTTCCAGCAAGAAAAGAAACAGATGTGATCTCCATTCATCCTTAATGGAGACAGAAGGGGAGGGAGGACCTGGGTGGTGGGGGAGCAGGGGCTGCGTTTGGCCTGAAAATTCTGTCTCGAAAGACAAGGACATTAACTTCCACAGGGTCGAAGCCTATGGCTGTCACCTGTCGACTCTACATCTAGCACATAGTAGGAAATCAATACATGTATGTTTAATTGCATTAAAATTATATAATGCAACGGAAAGTCCTGGTTATGTCCAGGAAGTGGCTTTTCGACTGGACTGGCCTTGGGATTTGGAGCTTGACCAAATCCCACTTGGTTGGAGCGGCCAGTTGATGAAGTGGGGGTGGGTCCTGCTTCACCACCCCTGTTCCATAGACTGGGTCAGCTCAGACTGTCCTGAACAATTATTCCCAAAAGAAAAAAAAAAATGTCCTGTTAAACAAATCCTCAACTTTTGTCTCCTCCAGGGCTGCAGACCGTGGTCCCTGCTTACTCAGCCCTCCCTCTCTCCCATCCTGTGCTTGGTTCACTCTGTGGTTATGAGTCAATGATCAGACAGGGAAAGGGCACGCTTACTATAGGGGAGGAGGATTCAGCAGGACGCTGGGCTTTGATGCTGCTTCTCTTACATCCTGAATGCATGAAAGGCTATGGGAGGGAGAGGAAGAAATATAAAAGGAAAAAGAAAAAAAAAAGTTATTAAAAAAAAAAAAAAACATTGAAGGAAGGGGGGAAGAAGTGTCTGGTTTGAAATGTTGAAAGTATCATTGACAAACATCTCTGGGAGACAAAAGCTAGTTAAAAACTGAGTTGAGATAAGCCATCTCCTTCAATGACTCATCTTCCTAGGGAATAATGGCAAAGAGGCGGTGTTTAGGAGGGAACTGATGTGCAAATAGCAGTGTCCGTGAAGCTGGGGTTAATTACAGGAAGGACTTCCAGGGTAATTGCCGATAAACAACACTGAAGCAGGGGCCTGCATCACTGGCTCGGAAGTCAGCTCTCTGCCCTTTGAATAAGATCCCCAAACAGTCCCAAACAGTGTCCCAGAGGCAGGGGGCTGGGTACCCCCCTAAGTAAGTGCTTCACATAAATCTCATGCTTGCTCAGATCCTGTCCCTTCCACCACCTCAATTCAACATGACTTCCCTTCGGTCCAGCTCCTGAAAATCCACGTGCAAATAAATCAGAAATAAAATAACCGTCATGCTGTTGGGAAGTTAACCACCCTGGCCCAAGAAAAGCATGATGCACCCCCTAAATGAACAGCTAAGTCATATCTGGCTGCAAAGAACAGGAATGAATGTCTCTAACTGGTTTCTTGAGGGAGTGGGACTCACCAGGATGCCCCCAAAACTGCATTGTCTTCCCATCGCATCCTCTCCATGAGACTAAAACATCGATTGTAGCTATATAGACAAGTATGACAACTTGTGATGAATAAGCCCAGAAGTTTACCACACTCTGGGGAGGCTTACAAGTGGTATCGGCCACCTGAGTTAGAAGAAGGAGGCGGGGAACACTTAAAATGTCCATCAGGAGAAAACTCCTCTGAACAGCGTCCATCAGTCAGCTTCCTATGCGGTGGCTCTCTTCCATGAACTGATAAATTTCAGTGGATCCTGAAAAAGGGCTCAACCTCCTCTGCTACTTCTTCAAGAATTAAAAAGTAGGTGGGGGAGGGTGCTTCCTCCAAGTCTCTCCGAGTATCTTTGGGAGGCTCTACTAAGAGAGTTCAATGAAGACAGCCATGTAGCAAATTCTGAGTTCAAAAGACTCCAGTTGGTAAATCTAGGGAAAAGATATCTGCGACATGACTGGAGTGCTGATATCTGTCACCACCTTGTTGATCTAGCCTCAATTTCTCCACTTATGAAATGAGTGGCCATCAAGACTGAGTGGTCTCAGGGTACCTGCAGCACTCACATCTGATTTTCTGAAACCTGGGTGTTCCTCAAACAGGTAACCTGATCTTGATGGCAGGGAGGCTATTTCCTAGCCCCTTTTTCCCTTTTCTACCACCTTGAATAATGCCTTTACCATAGTAAGAACTTAATAAATGAATATTTTGAATGGATTCATGCATGCATGATTGGGCAATTGTGGTGGTGCTTTCTTCATCTGTTTAAAATAAAAGATTTATGGGTAGGTTACCAAGGGGAGGATACTTCTTTTTCTTTCAGTCCTATAGAGTTGCTTCCAAAGACCAAATAAGAATAAATAATTGTAATAGCTAACATTTATTCTGCTCAAATACATTACATACTTATCCTGATTATGTCTCAAAACATCCCTGTATGGAAGCAGCTGTTAAAATCCTCACTCCACGGATGAGGAAATGAAGACCCAGAAAGATTACATAATGAGTTATAAAGTGAAAAGAGTTGAGTATCAGGCCTAGTCTCCTTTGACGAGCCCTTAGGTTGAAGCATTTTCCTGGAGTGCGTAGATGGTCTTGGGACCCTGCTACTGCCATGCTGGGTGCCCTTGGGCAAGTCATTGTACCTCTCTGGTCATAAGGTGCCCCTCCTGAGCTAAGGGACATCCCTGCTTCCCTTCAGGATGGGCATCTAGGCTTCTGTATTTATCTCTCAGTTCACAGAATGTATGACCCCTTCTTAGGAAACCCTTCAATACTCCCCTCCCCACTGCCAATAAGGCAAACCTATTAGAGACTTTACTTTTCACTTGAATTACGTACTTATTACATGACTATTGGATTTGTGGTTCTCTTTCACACTAGACTATAAGTCCCTTTGGAGTAAGGATCATGACAGTCTTGCTATCGTCCCCCAGTCCCAGCAGTGTATCCCCAGACTAGTGTCGGCACAGGGTCAGTACTCAAAAAACATTTGTCAAACCTTTGTGGAGGCTCTCAAGTTGCTAAGAAATGTGAAAAGCACAAAGGATCAGTTCCCATAACCATTTCATAACCCCGGTCCCTGAGAACAGCATGCTAAGAACCTCTGGAGCCTTAGAAAAGGATTTTGATGGTTTAAAACAAGGCAAAGCTGGGGGGCAGCAGGTGGCAAAGTGGTTGGGGCACTGGACTTCCACATGACCGACCATGGTTCAAGTCCCGGACCTGGTGGCTTGAAACTCGCATCAGGCATATATTTATGCATGCCCAAAATCCCAAGAGGAGGAAAAGGGATTGCAGCATGGCCATCCCCTCTGAGGAATGATTTCTCACTTTCTCTCTTTGTCTCTGTCTGTGTCTCTGGTGAGCACATGCACTCTATAGCAAAATAAATAGATAAATAAGGCAAAACCAAAACACCTTTGCTTAGGTAAGGAGAGAGCAGTATTTGTCTAGTGGGAAGTGAATTGTCCTGTATATGTTCCTCAAGTGTGGTGATGGGGATAGTTGCTCTGTTTGTCCTTTTCTCATGCAGGCATAGATGCAGGTGGAATTCGGAAGTGTCTGGGGTCAAAATACTGTCGGCTTTGGTAATTGAGCAACCTAAGCCTGTCTGGTGAGGAGAGGGATGCTATTTGGGATGCACACAAGCCCCCAGGAACAGATCGTAGCAACCAAGCATGCCCTAAGGAGGGGGGCGCCTTTCTGGTTGTACACAAGAGCCAATCATAAAAACACAATGAAGAGGCCTCACTCCCAGCTGGTTGTGCACGCCCCATTCTGTTGGCTGGGATGGCTGTCTCCCTTTCAAGTGGGTTCTCTCTTCCCCCTCCACCTCCTCCTCGCTTAGTCCTTTAGTCACATACCAGACACGTCTCACAGAGCAGACCCAAAACTCCAGGTGGCAGAATCCCAGTTTCATATAAATTAGGCTGGGTAATGCTGTTCAGACACATTTTTTTGTCTAAATCATGCAAAAATAGAACTTTCTCAGGGGCATAAATCTGGCCTAAATCTAAACCTGAATGTGCAATTGACTGGTATAGTTTATAGTGCAAACATGGAATTATCTGGAAGTCTTCTGCTTCGAAAGAACACGGCCCATTTTTTATCCAATCTGAAAGAAATGATTTATTTGCCATCTAAAACAAATGCAAGAGTCAGTGCATGGCAAAGAGACCAGATGCAAGCCCTGATTCACCAGAAAATGCGTCATGCCCCAAGCAGACATGTACATCGGCCAGCAACACTTGAAGTGATTAATCCAAATGCGAGTCCCATTGCCATGTATCAAGGGCACAGAAGTTGGGGCATTTAGCCTCTTTAAGGTGGTGTCTGTTCTGTTTCCCAGAGTGGGAAGTAAAGGCAAAGAAAGTGGGGGAGAAAGTCAAGGGTATTGGGGAAAAAGAAACCAAAAAATAGCTTTATAACACGGTTGACAAAGAATCTAACACCCACAAAAGAATCCCTCTAAATATTGCCCATGATATATTCTAATAAAAGCATTGCTTTGCTGAAATCAATAAAAGGCAGTTTCCTCAACACTTTTTTCCTTTATTTATCCCAAACTCCTTCCTTTCAAAGTCATCAGGCCAACATAAGGCCATTGAATTTTTTTTTTTTTTTTTTTTTTTTTTGGAGAGGTTTTCACTATAGGGCGCATGCGCTCGCCAGACAGAGAGAGAGAGAGAGACATAGAGACAGAAAGCGAGAAATCACCCCCCAGGGGGGATGGTCACGCCGCAATCCCTTCTCCTCCATTCTCCTCTCGGGATCTTGGGCACGCACGCACACGCGCCTGGCGTGTTTTAAGCCACCGGGTCCGGGACGCGAACCGTGGTCGACTACGTGGGAGTCCAGCGACATAGCCATTACGCTAACTGCTGGTTCCCAGGCCATTGAAGTTTTGATTCAAGGACACAGACAGTTGTCTTAACTCTTACAGATTATATATTAGGATTTCAGAGTGTGAGAACCCACCCACATTTAGAACAGGTACCATTAACAAATATGTGTTGCCACTGTTCTGAGGGAGGCCAGAGGGAATTTACTATGATAATACTATCTCACTCAAGTTGTTTAAGTTTCCATGGCAGTTTGCCATTAAACTAGTTTTATTCAAATTCACGGTGACTACAGTGAGTGTAGAACAACAACCTGAGGGCTGCAATTCTCAAACAAATGTCAGCAACAGGGAGGAGGGAAATGTTTCCTTAGGTAGACATTAAAAAAAAAAAAAAAATGACACTAGGTCTAATGTTTGCCAGAAAGTCTGTTTTACCAATAAGCTAATTTTGTTTAACAGTAGGGGTCACATTCACTCAACAAAGAGAGATGGAGAAGGAGAGAAAGTACCTCCCAATAGGGCACGGCCAAACTGCAATCCTCCCCCATTTCTCCATTCTGTCAGGCTTTGGGGCAGGCATGCACACACAACGTATGTTTTTCATGCCACCCAGATCAGGATTCAAACGACTGTTGGCCATGTGAAATCTGACTGCTTTAATCACTAGGCTGCAGGGCTGGCCCAAGCTACTCTGTTAACATAGCATGTTCCTAATTCTGGTTCAATGGCAGTTGAAAATTACACATTTAGGTGTAAAAAGAAAATATAAGGGGAAGAAGTAGAGAGAAAAGAAATTAGAACCGCAAAGGTGTGGGGGTGGGGTGGGGTGGGGTGGGGGAAAGCATCAGAAGACTATCTTCCCACCTGACCTCTAAAAGGATATAAATAAAAACTTTTGATTGTTTTCAAATTCCCTGGTACCTTTCACTTAGTCTATTCCATTTTTGGTTCTTTCTTTCTGTTTTTAAAAATTCTTTTTTTCTTTCTTTCTCCTTTCCATGAGTGAACAGAAAAATAGAGAGCGTCCCTGACAGAGTCTATATACCATGATCCGCCCTCAGCCCCAACCAACCCCAAATCATGGGCATATACATGCGCATACTCAGAGAGGGCTCTAGACATGAACTTCAAACTTTCCCTTTTAGAGGGTCAGGTGGGAAGATAGTCTTCTTTCAACTAGGAAAATATAGCAGAAAATTAACTTGGCTTAGTGCAGTTTGGGGATTGTATCTAACAGGGAATGAGATGGGGATGAGAATGAGAAATATCTTCTTAAATAGCTGAAATGTCTTACGAAGTTCCCAGCTTCCTCCTTGCCTTTTCCTGTCAATTCCCATCAGGGACCATGTTTTTCATAAGCTTGTTGGGTCAGTCTCATCACCATCCCCACACCCTTTGCAGAGCGTATAACATCTGTGGGATCTAGCCCCGCAGTCTACAGCGTAAGGTCTATACTTCAGCCATAAGAAGCAGCATTCTGGTTGACTCATGCTTCTGGATATTCATGGAATTTTTCCTTGACCCCTAAAATAAATTAGACTCCAATGTACAGTTGAGATTGCAAATGGCATCCCAGACCTCACCCAGGAAACAGTCCTGCTGTGTTTTTCTTTTAGTTGAGCCTATATTTTAAAAATTGTGTACTGGGGTCAGTAAGTGGCATGGTGGATAAGGCCCTAGACGTCCACGTGGCCAACTACAGTGTGAGTTCTGGATTTGATGGCTTGCTTTCTCACTTTCCCTCTCTCTGGTGAGCACACATGGCCTTGTAACAAACTTAAGAAATAACAAATACAATAAATAATTTTTTTTTAATTTGGGTATTTCATATTAAAAACCCAGATTACCAGATTTTTTGATAATGAAGAGATCTACAAATTTTGGACTCCTATTTTATGGAAGTCTGGCAAGAAGAATGGGGAAAGCTGGCAGTCTTACTGCTCTTACAGGGCATAGTCTCCAAAAGGAGTATATTTTCAACAATTTTTAAACAAAGAAACTACATTAGTATGGCTATGATTTAAATGACAAAACAGTGGAAGACCGAAACATTCTGCTAGTATTCAGTTAAATGGCCATGTCTCAGGTCAGCCTGTGACATGGTGGTTAAGGTGGCTGGATCCCACATGGCTGATTATGCGGTTTGAGTCCCAGACGTGGTAGCTTAAAAAACATGCTGGGTGCTTGTGCATGTGAGCCCAAAGTCCTGAAATGGGGGAGAAATGGCAGAAAAGGGATTGTGGTTTGACCATCTGTGACCATCTTTCATAAGAAGTGGTCTTTCTGTCTCTCTTCCTTTCTCTCTCTGGGAAGCACATGTACTCTGGCTAATTACCAAGAACAAACAAACAAACAAACAAACAAACAAACAAAATAGGCTGTCTCTTTGTTGTGGTCAAGGCTAAAGCAAAGGAACAGGAATTTTTTCATGACAGCAGTGGTTTTGTCTGTGGAAGGGGAAATGGGCTCCCCAGTTCGCTCTAGTTTCCAAGTCCCCAGTTCTTTGTGTTCCTCTCCAACTCAGATCTATCCTGGTCTCTGCTAAATTCCTCGTACAACTAAAGACTTCCCTCCAAGCTAAAGAGCCAGCATGAAAACCACTAATAAACCCAGAGATGCCTGCTAAGACAAAGGACTGTTTTGGCTAGTCACCTACCCTGTCACCTTGGGCAAGTCACTGAACCGCTCCTTATTTTATATATAGATATAGTGATGATCATGATGACAATTATAATACTGATCCTCCTCTCATTCTTTGAGCATTAAATAAGGATGTCTAAGTAAAAGAACACAGTAACACAAGCTGTAGTTATTCTGTTGATAATGATAACTAGTTAGCATTTACTACATTGTGGTTGCTTATGCTAGCCACACTTTAGACACTCTCTCAATACTCACAATTAGTCTTTGAGTCAGGCACTGATCTTACACCCAGTTTATAGATGAGGAAACTGAAACTCAGAGAGATAATGGGATTTTTCCTAGATCATCAGCTATTAAAAGGCACTCTCAGATCTGAGCCAAGTTCTGTGTAATGTTTCCAGTGACATCACAGCACTTAAAAAAAATAAATAAATCACAAGATGATCATTGTAGCAGTGGTGGAAATCATGATTTGTATTGAGCTTTTTCTTGTATTATGAGCAAAGCATGTTGTACGTATTAGCTTTTTTAACAACAATAGTAAGATGAGGAGCTATTTGATTTTGTATTTTTTTTCTTGGTTGCATGGGTAGGACAAAATGTCACAGGTTTTATTGCACAAGAGAAGTAGTGACAAGTTGAAAATAAGTTTAAGTTGCTGTAAGATCATGGCTACCTTATTGTTTTGATCTCCACTGTGTTTCCAATAGCTATGAGGGGCTCAATTAATAGCCGTAGACACCAATGTCTATGGGACAAGTCAATTAATAAATGGATGGATGAAAATTACTGACACTTAAGAGGTGCTAAAAATGTATGATTTGACTTAAAGCATGTTTCTACTATTCCACATTCTACACTCTTCTACCTTTGTTCTAGCCTGTTATGAAGATCCCTTTCATAATGATAAAAATGAGTCAACTTCTAAGGATCAGATCCTTTTATTTTTAAAATAATTTATTTTACTTTTTAAATTTTATTTATTATTATCATTATTTAATTTGACCAGACACACACACACACACACACACACACACACAGAGAGAGAGAGAGAGAGAGAGAGAGAGAGAGAGAGAGAGAGAGAAAAGGAAAGGAAGAAAGTAAGCCACCAGGTCTGGGACTCGGATCATGGTCAGCCATGTGGGAGTCCAGTGCCTTAACCCCCATGCCACCTGCCAGCCCTCAAATCCTTATTAACCCAAGAATCTTGCTGCAACCAATATGAGCTTACTATATGCAAGATAGATGCATTTTATTTAATCCCAACAAACATGTTATTGTTATTATCCCATGCACTTTCCTGATAAATGCATTAAAGTCCAGAAACATCAGGGAACATGCCTAAAATTCCTCACTTACAATGAGAAAGGAGCTAGAATAGGAATCCCTGTTTTCCTTGACTTAAAAAGCTAGGTATTGACCAAAACACCATTTATTTGTGGGTTGACACTGCTCTCAAATTGGACTCTAGAAATTTCAAAGACTAAAGTTGTGTCACAAGACTGGCTATCTGCCCATTTGAGTCTGGGAAAATTATAAAATAGGTTAACAAATTCTTAGCTTCTTTTCAAACCTTTATGGAAAAAAAATAAGGCATTGTTTTACACTATTCTGTATTTGTGACTATCCTTAAGACTTCCAGGTAACTACACCTTATAATAATAGTTCTATTGTTTATAGCTTCTATTCTGTTTGGCATGACTTCAGGGTCTGATATGACTTCTTTACATTAACTAGAATTTTCAGAAAGGCTGGTCCGTGATAGACCGTTTCAGAAAGTTTTGTGAATAATTTTCTTTGGGAGGAGGAGCTCTGCCTAATGAATGTAATAGATTTCCAGTTATTTAAAAACACTTAATTCAGAGTTTATGATATTTCATACAGAATCTGGATAAAATTTATTTTCTGGAAAAAAATGTAAAAATGAACAAGCATATCACTAATGTAAATAAGTTCACAGAGGGGCACACAAGTCCCTTAAGAAAACAAACTATTTTCAAGCAATTTAGAGACACCCTGTCATTAGGTTGGTGTGCTAATTACAAATCATTCTAATTGATTAAATAGTCTCCCCAAAGACTTCCATAATGTACTAGGCAAACACTTTATTAGCCAAGCTGAGTTACTGTAGGTTCTTAAAAGAAAAAAAGAAAAAAAAAAAAGCTTTCTTGAAAACAATATCAAGTCAGATTCTCACTATTTCAGAAGGGCTCTTTCCTTGATTTTATTCTCAATTGGTGTTAGTCTCACTGTTTTGACTTCCTGCTTTTATTTAATAAATGCTAATGTGAGCCAGAAAAGAGAAAATGGACTTGATTTCTTTTCCTACATCCATCTTGTCTCTCTTTGTAGAAAACATCTGTTGTTCATTCTTGACCAGGATTAATTTTCCCTTTTTTCTTTAATAGTCATGATTTTTTTTTTCCTTCTGGGAGTCCCATATCTCCATAGTCTGTCCATGTAGGTTAGACATACCCTACCTTCTTGGATCTAGAATAGTCCATTGGCATGTTCTAGACCTTATTTACGATGATGGGTTCAGGGATGGGCACATGTCCCAAAATAAGCCAATAAGAAGACATAACAATAGCACAAGAATTCCTAAGCTAGTACAAGGAAGATCAGGAGGCTAGGGAAAGGAACCAAATGAAAAGACTTCTCTAAGAAGTGAAGTCAATACACAGGTATAGACATAGAAAGATAAAATCCTGTTAATGTTATTTCAAGCTGACCATTAGGCTGAGCATGAAGTCCTTTATACCCTTGGGTTTTCTACTCATATAACCCAATATAGTCCTC
This sequence comes from Tupaia tana, assembly GCA_026018925.1. Classification (NCBI taxonomy): domain Eukaryota; kingdom Metazoa; phylum Chordata; class Mammalia; order Scandentia; family Tupaiidae; genus Tupaia; species Tupaia tana. Next base: position 35,406,999 of record JAKSZU010000018.1, read on the forward strand.
TTTAGTTTTCTGTTTTTTAACCTCATTTAGGTTGAGTTTTTGTTCACTTGAAAGAACTTAAGTGAATTTCATTCACTTAAGGAATCCCTTAAAATTGTATATATTGGGTTGTCATTTTTTGCATAGAAAAATAAATCATGACTTTTTCAATGACTACGCACACACACACACACATATACATATGTATGATTTTATCTCCTTGTATAAAATTAACTTCCTTCTCCTTCTCTCAGTTCATTTGAATTGAAAAGACCGAATGTTCATTTATACCAAAACTAAAAATTGTCCATCTGACTTGATCTAAACACATATTAAGCAGAATAGTTCACATTTTTGTATTTTTAATCATTTAATTTTTGTTCTATGCCTTCATCTATTTATTGCTAAGTTTCTGAGAACTTGTTTCCAGTCCAGAAGCAATCCCTTGACTCATATCAAAGGTTCCTCAATGAGCATGACGTTTTGGGAACTTAAGCTAGGAAGCTCAGCCACAAATCTTCCTAAAGCCAAAAAAGCACAAAATGTATTTTTTGTTTGAGGGGGAGAAGAGAATTATTTAATACTGCACATAAAATACAAGGAAAAATTATAATTCAGTGCAAAAAAAGACCCCACTGCAAGTGCTTCAGAAAGTTAATTTTAGTCCAACAATAAACAGCTTGAATGCAGCAAATTAGATTCGGGGGGGTGGGGGGAGAAAAATGTGGTAGTAATACCCTTACAATAAAGACAAAACATTTTAATCTTCTTCTAGTCTTGGGCATAAGGTTATAATGCTCATTTTCCATTTCTGAGTCTCAGCTTTGGCACCAGCAGTTAAGGAGATAAGCAGTTTGGCTTATGCAGTTAAGGAGATCTACTTCACCAAATATATAGCAAAGATACAAGAGCTTCATATCAACCTCTGTGCCCACAATATTTATGCAAAAATCTAATCAAGTCTGTCTTCTAGAATGGCTCCTAAAGAGTCATATTTTGTAGAGCTCTCTAGGTGATTCCAAAGAATAAGCAAGTTTGAGAACTACTGCTTTAGAAGAAGGAAACATTAATGCTTTTATTAAAGTAATGTCTCAAAGATGGTCCAGATTTACCAGTGAAGCCATATGTAAAAATAAACATCCCTGGGTTATACCCCCCAAACCTGCGAGCATGAAGCCCAGGAATGTGGCTGCCCAACAAGCAGCACTGGTGACTCAGAACTCAGACTGGGAACCAAAGCCTTTGATGACCTTCCAGAACCCCTTCTACTCTTGTTTTCTATTTTGACCTTCATCGTTCTAAGACACTCAGGTCTCATTGAATTAAAACACTGTACGGGACCAGCAGTTGAAGTAATGGATATGTTGCTGGGCTCCCATGTAGTCGACCGTGGTTCGAGTCCTGGACCCGGTGGCTTAAACTCATGCTGGGCGCGTGTGCATGCAGGCCCAAGATCCCAAGAGGAAAATGGAGGAGAAGGGATTGCGGTGTGACCATCCCCCCAGGGCGTGATTTCCCACCTTCTGTCTCTCTGTCTCTCTCTGTCTTTCTGGTGAGCGCACGGATCCTATAGCAAAAATCTCTTAAAAAAAAAAAAAAAAAAAAAAAAAAAAAAAAAAAAAAAAACTCTACATGGCTTCAGATGTAAATCCCAGAGACCTGAACTGGTCATGGTGTCCATCTTATGGCCAAGTTGGCCTACTTGGACTTCCTCCAGTACACAGAATGAGACTCTGGTTTCCACAAATGTGAAATCATCAGAAGGTTTGTTGTTTTGTTGTTTTTATAATGAGGGGGGCATACTATTAACCAAAATAGTTCCCCTATGCCTCAGAGGAACTATCAGCATTGAATGTTTGTCCAAAATGCCAACAGTGCTCCCACGAGCAACGCTGGCCAGGAGAGGGACCAGAGTCCATCTACACTGTATCTTATATTCAGTGTAGATTTAGTAAAAGCACAACAGAAAGTTGAAGCAGCTAACACAAATGTGTGGGATGTATACCAATGATTAGAGAAAGGGCACTATTGTTTCTGTGTCTTTTATGTCCCAGAGTTCTCTCTGGCATCTACAGAAGTATAAATATGGTCACCACAAAAAAAATACTGTTTCATTTGCTTTGGTTCAGAGGTGCCCACTATAAGCCACATCTCTCTCATCCACATAATTTTAGCTAAGTACACACATTTTTTCCAACTAACACAGAATTCTGAGAAAGTATTACGATAATCTCCAACCCTTAGAATTTTGAGATATCACATTACAACCCATATCTTGGGGCCAGTAGGTGGTGTGATGGTTAAAGTGTTGGATTCCCCCATGAACACACATGGTTTGAGTCTTGGACCTGGTAGCTTGCCTTCTCACTTTCCCTCTCTCTCTTTGTCTCTCTCTGGTGAGCACAGTTGCCTGATAGTAAATTTAAAAATAATGATAATAACAATAATAAATAAAAATAATTCTTGGAAAAAAAATATTTTGAGCTTCTTTTGAAAAATTAAAGTCAGCAGCAATGGGCTGTATTTCTGTGTAGCAGTGTTGGTGGATCTGAGGGGCTATTTCCCCTCAAGATGAGCTCCTATTCTCTGGTTCCCAGTTTCTCTGTTGTAAGCACTGATGCAACCAGCCTGATCTTTGTGGGTATTTGCATTTCTGAGCTCCAAGTGGTCATTTTCTTCTTCAGAACCCTTTTTCTGTAGTTCTTCCATTGTTGGATTATTGGGTTCATCTTAACAACCCAGCAAGGTGGGCAGGATCAGCAAGATGGGTCCTATTTCACAGATGAGAAGACTGAGACCCAGGAAGTTTCCAGGATTTGCCTTGGATCAAAGAGCAACATTTTCCTACCACAAGTGACAATGATAGATCAGATCACTATTCCCTCCCCTCACCCACAGCCCCCTTTCCCAACCTATTTCTAAGTGAGCTTTTTCCTCCAGCTTAGTTCAGGTGTTCCTGGCTTTGTGCAGCTATAAAAGAATTGGATTTAACTCTGTTTGGCTTCCCTGTTCTCTTCCTGACAGCGCTATTTAATGGACAAACAGTTTGTTTTATTTATCTGACAGGGTTTCTTCACATTGTTTGGGGTTATCAGCCCTCCCCTGCAGATCATATTACAGCTTGTGCCGGGGTTCGACCCTTAGTAGGGTTCACTCTAAATCAGATCCTTATCATTACTGCAGTGATAAATAGAGAGGCCTGGGAGCCCACAGCCAGGTTATTTATTTAGTACCTCTATGGATCATGTTTTATACAGCCAAGGCTTTGTGGCAGGCCTTTACAGATCCAGCTTAGGTTGCATTCAGGAACTAAAACCCAAAGCCCCTTAAATAATGTTAACTTAATAGCTGACATTTTTATGAAATAAGTCTGTGTGGAGGGGGCAGAAAGGAGACGATGTAGACAGAAAGCTGGAGCTGGGTTTCAGCGTGCGTGCGTGCATTTTGTGTGTGTGTGTGTGTGTGTGTGTGTGTGTGTTTGAAGGCAAACGGAAAGAAGGGAGAAGGGAGAGGCTTTGATTTTTAGGTTTATTCCAGAGCAACAGAGATTGCTTTGCTTTCAGGTGAAGTCTCTCTTGGAGGTCTATCATTTTTAAAAGGAGAAGAAATAAAACAGGAGGAGGTAGAGTTGAGGTACAATGCTTCTTGGGGAAGTGGGCAAATTAGAAATGAGGTCTTTCATGGGGGGCAGCTATGTGGTGGGGGAAGGGAGGAGCTATGCTCTCCGTGCAGCATCTTGGACAGAACCATCTGGCTGGAAGGGGGAGGGCACCAGAACCATCTGGCGGGAGCCTCCTTTTCATTCTGTTCCTCAAATACAAACTTTTGACATTATTCATAAATGAAGTCACACACCATCATTATTAGGTGTGTGGATGTGTGCACTAAACGTGTTGTTTTGCCAAAAACCAACGTTTAATCTATGCAATATTTTTTGTAATCGTCTTATGCCATTTCTATATTTTTATTTTTAATACACCAGGAGCCTAAAAAATGAAAGAAGCACAAACTATTCCAACCTTCAAGGCTCTTTGGGGAGGAACCATCTACCATCACAAAGTCAGGGCTTCAAGTCAGGCCTTTGCAGATCCCTTTTAGCTTGTGTTTAGGAACTACTGGAAGGAGAGAATTCCCTGGATCATCCTTGTTGTCTCCCCAAGCTCAAATTTAAGGGACAAGGTATGGTCTTGTTTAAATAGCCCCAAAACTGAACTGCACCTTCCAATTGAGGCAGAAAGAAAAGCCTTTTGATATGTTTCACAATTGGAATGCAAATTCTCTCCCATCTCCTAGCTACCTGGACCTGCCCCTATTTCTCTCTACTGTAATCTGCTTAGCTCGTGAACAGAATAACAAAAACAGAGTCTTTCTGTAAAAGGAAAAGAGAGTAAAGGAAGTCAATTTTGTGCCCTCTTCCTTAGTCCTTGCCAAATCCTCACTCCTGGGCCGCAGCAGGTGGCAGTGTACACGAGTCATGTCGTTTCTCTGTTTTGTTTGCTATTAACCACTGAAATGGTGGCACTATTCCTGGAGTTAGAATTTCACCCAAGGAGCTGGGGCATACTTGGCAATGCTTCTCAGGCTTGGGACCTGGGAAAAGGCCCAGAAGCTGGGGCATCCTGATTGCTCTTTCAAAGAATTGCTTCCTGTCCTGGGCTCACATGCTGGATGCCAACTGGAAAATACAAGATGATCTTCCAACAGGAGCGGCACAAAGTCCCCTTGATGAGCATGTAGCCTGGCGGTGAGGATCCCTGCATCAGAACTCAAACGCTTTGCCAGATGGGTACAGCTTTCTGAGTAGAAGGTAGCTCCGTGTTGTCATGCAACCACCTTAGAGGTCTGGAGGTTTAAGAGAATCTGGGAAGTATCATTCACTGTCAAGGACACAGGGAAGGCCAAAAGGTAAGGTTCTGATGGATGCGAGAGATGAATACCCAACCTAGTATCTAAAACATGCTTCAGCTTGGTTTGCCAACCCACAGGACGTGACAGTGAGAGAACCCATTCTTGGGAGAAGATGGCTAAGGGACTGTGGTTCCCAGGATGGAGGAAGCCATAGTTAGGGTCATGTATAGATAATTAAGAAGGAAAAAAAGACCACGGTATCATTTAGATTTGTAAACCTCTAAAAATTATGGGATACTATAAAGAATTAAGTCATTGTCACAAAATGCTTTCTTCTACTACCTATTAACGGTATTTAAAGACTCTTACATAAACACTTACTTTGTGCCAGGCATTGTTCTGAGCACTTCACAAGAATAACCTCACGTAGACCTCACCACTACGCTATGAGCTAAGCACTTAAATGTCAACAGTTTGTCAGATCCAGAAACTGTGGCCTTGTGTTGCTAAGATACTTAACATGAATACTCTTAGCTTCCACATGGGATGCTAACCCGGATAGACTCCATGGCTCCTCTCAAAGACTCTAGCAGCAGATCATAAAGACAAAATGCTTGGGGTATGTTGCCTTCCCAGTGGCCACACTTAAGACAAGCCAATGCAATTCTTTGCTGTCCTTTTCAGAGTCTCTCTTGTCCTTAATGCCTTAAACAGGTATTATTCAAACCTGACCACCCGCTTCCTTAATCTGTGGGGCTCTGCTGTGTATTTATGGCTCCAATCTTTCTAGTCCCTGTCTGTTGGCCTGATTGGATTTCAGGCCTCTGTTCCTGCCTTCCAATCTTGCTTTCTTATCTGGTGCCTCTGTGTTCTATGGGCAAGCATGACCCCTCACACTCGGCTCTAGTGATCACTCATCTCTTGCATCTTCCTGCTCCAAATTCATTATGGCTTTTGACTTCATTACCTGCCCACAGACAGTATCACAACCATTGTCTGATGAATAATAGATATTCAGTGAAAGTTTATTGAATGACTGCATGAGAGAATAAATGACAAATAAAAAAACTAGGCCTCTGTCAAGTGCTGAGGTCATATACCTGCTCTCCTCAGGCACACTGTCCCTTGAGACAATTATCCAAACACACGAATCCCTGAAAGATGTAACAGCCAGGAGTTCATTACTTAGAGCAGAAAACACAGGAGGTTAAAAGTAGCTCTTTCTTTGAGTCCCCAAATGTAGTTTCAGCACAGAGTACAAATTCATTCTAGCTGGAAAGGTTCCATCCTTAACATCTAAAAAGCACTGGGAAAACTCTTGTGGGAGAAAATATTGGCAAAAGAATGATGGCAAAATGAATAAAATCTTATAGTCACATAAAAATAACATCTGTCTATGGCCAAAGACTAGAAGAGAATATAAAAAATAATTAAAAGGTCTTATTAAATAATACCTAAGTAGAATATTAGAGAGATGGCTCTGTAATACAGCAGTTCAATCCTGTACATAGGAAGTAAGATCTCACATAGCAGACTACGGTTTGAATCTCTACACAGGTAACTTGAAAAACATACCCAGTGTGTGTGTGTGTGTGTGTGTGTGTGTGTGTGTGTGTTCCCCAAAATCCTGATAGGATGAAGAAATGAAGGAAAAAGGCTTGCAATGTGACCATGCCCCATTATTAGATGCTTTTTTCTCTTTCTCTCTTTGGCAAGTACATGTGCCTTTGGGCAACTACAACAAAAAAATTGAGTAGGGTATTGGAAATGTGAATTTTTAAAAATACCTACAAATGGTGGTGGTGGTGGTTATGTGTATATGTGTGAGTGCACACTCATGTGTATGCACATATGGAGAATAAAAAGATATGAAAACAAAAAATTATTCCACTACTCAAGCATAATTTGCACCACACTCTCCACCCTAATCTGTTCTTCAAAAGCAGGTATACTCTCCAGTGCAATTCTCCAAATGATTGACCAAGTCCTAATCGCGCCATAGTGGGAGGAGTGAACACTAAGTTAGGACGGTTTCTATAATTGGGTAAGCATTGCACTTCGGACTCAAGGTAAGCATCCTACGATGATACATGGAAAGTCTTTGTCATTTAAAAGCAGCTGAGTCAATATTGCATCTGGCTGTTATGAACACATTAGAAAGATTACAAAAGAAAAAAGATAAACATTCTTCCTCTCTCTCTCTCTCTCTCTCTCTCTCTCTCTCTCTCTTTTATTTCTTGGTTTGCTTGCTGTAGGGCAATGTGCTCACCAGAGAGAGAGAAAGTAAAAGAGAGAAATCACTCCCCAGGTGGTATGGCAATGCCACAATCCCCTTGCCTCCATTCTCCTCTTGATGTTTTGGGCATTCATACATACATGCCTGGCATGATTTTCATTGCATTGGGTCCAGGATTCAAACCACACAGTTGGCCATGGGGGATCCAGAGCCTTAACCTCCATACCACCTGCTGACCCAAACCTATTTTTTTATTTAAAAGATTAAAAATTAATCTAATTAATTTAATGATACTAATCCTATTTATACTGAAGCGATATTTAATGAGCATTTTCTATGTGCAGAACTTGACACTATTTGTGCTTATAATAATTACCAATATTTCTCAATAATAATGCTCAAAAACATTTGGTGAGTGAATGATCTAATAAATGTGGACGAATCTTTTTTATGTGGCATTTGATTATATTTGTACATACTTAATTCATATATTGTTATATAAATAATAAAAATATTGACTTTGAGTCGATTGGTGGTGCCCATGGTCCAGGCCAGCTGAGAGTGGGCATGGATCCATGGCATGGGGATCCTGCTAAGATGCCTGTCTCCCTATCTTTCCATCCTTTTCTCTCTATACTTCTCTCTCTCATAAAGGAAATAAATAAACTCCTGAGAAAGCATATATATCATGCCAGGTAAAGTCTCTTTACAATCTAAATGATGTACAGTGATTGAATTATAATCTATTATTATAAATAATAATAATAATAAAGAAAAAATTTCAAAAAAAAGAGAAAAAGCATATGGGCTTTACTTTGCAAAAGAGTATATGTCTTATCCAGAAGATAATTTTTTTAAGAATTATTTTATTTTACTTTTTATTAGTAGTATTATTATTTTAATTTGGCCAAAGGGAAACAGAGAGGGAAAGTAAGAAAGCAAGCCTCCGAGACCCAAACCATGATGGGCCATGTGGAAGTCCAGTGCCTTTAATCATCATACCACCTGCCAGCCCCCAGAAGATCATCCTGAGATAAGGATGTGAATGTAAATACTTGATGTGAGCAGTACTCTCAGGAAATGCCAACAGAGAAGAGGAGAATAAAGGAGGAAAAGAAATCAATCCAGGGGGCGCTAATGAGTAAGTTTCCACTAGTTGCAACAGGAATCAATGACCACATGGAAATTCTTATTTCTGAGTTGACCTGGTCAAGAGGCAAGGAAGCTAGGATAATCACCAACTCCCATCCATCACCAGCTGAGGACATTACCTGCCCAGCACTTCTAGTATGCCCTGAACTCTGGCTACCAGCATGAAATTTATAGCAGGAATAGTAAGTGTAAAGATTTTACGGGTGGAGCATCAGCTGTATCTGTTATAGCCAAGCATATTGGGTAGAGCATATTTGGAATTACATAGTGATGATTGTTGTACAATACTATGAATATACTTAATGCTACTCAATTGTACACTGTAAAATGGTTAATGTGATAAATTTTATGTTATGTGTATTTTTATCACAAGTTTTTAAAAAGGGCTGGTACCTTGCCTCAAGGCAAGGATACCTCTGTGGTATGACATTGAAGGGGACTTCGAAAGAGTTTGTGGAAAAATAGAATTAAAGTACAAGTTTATATAAAAATTAAAAAAAGAAATTGAAAATGGTACAAAAAGTAGAACGATATCCCATGTTCTCAGATTGGAAGAATATAATCAAACGGTCAATTCTACCCAGATTAAGTTACAAACTTAATGCAATCCTTCTCAAACTACCAGAGATATTTTTCACAGATTTAGAAGAAACATCATAAAATTTGTCTGGAATCATAAAAAGCTCCATATTGCCAAGGTAATACTAAACAAAAAGAATAAAAGGCACCTCAAAACCTGATGCTAAAATATATTACAAAGTTGTGATAATCAAAACAGCATGGCACTGGCACAAAAACAGGTACGTAAACCAATGAAACAAAATAGAAAATCCAGAAATAAACCCCAAAACATACAGCCAACAGATTTTTTTTACAAAGGGCACAAAAAATCCACTGGAGAAAAGAAAATTTCTTCAGCAAATGGTGCTAGAAAAAATGGATATCCACCTGAAGAAAAATAAAACTGGACCCCCATTCTCACAATTAACAAAATGGATCAAAAGTCTAAACAGGTAACTTCAAAGTACAAAACTACTGGTGGAGGGTCAGCAGGTGGCGTGGTAGTTAAGGGCACTGGACTCCTACATGGCTAACCATGGTTCAAGTCCCAGACCTGGCGATTTGCTTTCTTACTTTCTCTCTCTCCTCTCTCTCTCTCTCTCTCTCTCTATATATATATATATATATATATATATATATATATACACACACACACACCCTCCTCTGGTCAAATAAAAATAAATAAATAAATAAATAAATAAATAATTCTTAAAAAAAAAACAAAAAACTACTGGTGGAAAACAAAGGGGAAACTCTTGGAGACATCAGGGTAGGCAAACACTTCTTAAATAAGACTTCCAAAGCACAAGCAATAATCCCCAAAATAGACAAATGGAACTGCATCAGGTTAAAAAGCTTCTGCACAGCAAAAGAACCATCATTAGAGTGAAGCAACAACCCTCACAATGGGAGAATATATTTGTAACTATGCGTCAGATAAAGGACTGATAAACAGAATATACAGGTAACTTAAGCAGCTTACTCGCAAAAAAATAATCAACCCAATTAAAAGATGGGCAAATGGACTGAACTGTTAACTCTCCAAGAAAGAGATACAAATAAATCAACCAAAAGCATATGAAAAAATGTTCACCATCCCTTATCATAAGGGAGATGCAAATCAAAACCTCAATGAGGTACCACCTAACCCTAGTCAGAATGTCTAAGATTAAAAAAAATTAATAATGGGACCAGCAGTTAGCATAATGGCTATGTCGCTGGACTCCCACGTAGTCGACCGTGGTTTGAGTCCTGGACCCAGTGGCTTAAACTCACGCCGGGCGCTTGTGCCTGCGTGCCCAAGATCCCGAGAGGAGAATGGAGGAGAGGGGATTGCGGCGTGGCCATCCCCCCTGGGTGATGATTTCTCACTTTCTGTCTCTCTGTCTGTCTGGCAAGCGCACGCGCCCTATAGAAAAAAAAAAAAAAAAAAAAAAAAAACTCTCCAAAAAAAAAATTAATAATGATTAGTGCTGGTAAGACCATAGTGAAGAGGAAAATTTTCTATACTGTTGGTGGGAATGTAAATTAATACAGCCACTGTGGTGAACAATATGGAGCTTCCTCAGAAACCTAAAAGTAGGATGTGTTTCTGAGTTGATCCTGTCAAGAGTCAAGGAAGCAGGGATAACCACCAACTCTCATTCATCATCTAGTCATCCTGGATGACTCCCATCCATGCCATACAATCCAATACTCCTGGGTATCTACCCAAATGATAGGAAAACCCTCAGTTGGAAAAATACTTGCACATCCATGTTATCCTAACATTATTCACAATTGTAAAGATATGAAACAACCCAAATGTCCAAAAACCAGGCAAATGGATTGAAAAAGTATGACATATATGCTATGAAATATAACACAGTCATAAATACAATGAGACCCTGGCATTTGATAAAAAGTGAAAGGATATGGAAGATTTAATGCTAAGCAAAGCAAACCAGACTATGGAAGAGAAACATTGTATGTCCCTACTTAATATATACCAAATACCTGCACTCTATCACAGAAACTGAAAGACTGGAAAGTATAAAAGCATGGAGAGCAACTGTGGATACCAGAGACAGTACAGGAGGAGAGTGGGCAATGAGGGGCAGGGAGAGGGAATTTGGGGGTTAGAGTAGAAGCAAAATTTTTAACAGAAATGGAAAATTTCTGCTGATGATAATGTGTTTGATAATATCTTTGACTGGACTACTATGTGGTGTATTCATGATAGGGAAATTCATTTTGTATACTGTAAAGATACACAGTGATTAAGTGAAAAAAAAAGAAAAGAAAAAACTATTACTCCACTAAAAAATATTACAAGTCTATTTTGATACAATAATCCACACATAGTATTTTTTTTAATAATATGCTTTTTCACAAACTTTTTGAAGACCCCATGTGTACTCCAGAGTCCTCTGACAATTAGGCTAACTTAAGACATTCTCTGACAACATCTCTTTGCTTTGCTTTCTCCTCTTCCCTTTTCTGTGTTCCTCAACCCCTTTCATGTTTCTCCTAAGAGCACTCCCTCATCTTAATCCCTGTATCAGGCTCTGCTTCTATGAAACTTGACCTAAAATGAAAAGTTAACCAGAGGATAAAACAAATGTGTACATAAATTTTGTTAATGTCCAACCCTTCACAGATTGGAGTTAAGATTCAGATCCAGATGGTTTCCAATTTACTGTGGTTTGACTTATGATTTTCTGTTTTTTATGATGGTGCAAAAAATACATGAATTCAGTAGAAACCACTTTGAGTATCCATTTAACCATTCTGTTTTTCACTTTTGCTACAATAAATTACAGAAGATATCCAACACTTTATTATAAAACAGGCTTTGCATTAGATGATTTTGCCCATTTGAAGGCAAAGGTAAGTGTTATGAGCAAATTTAGAGTAGGGGTTACACTATGATGTTCAGTAGGTTAGATATATTAAGTATATTTTCAACTTAGGATATTTTCAACTTAGGATATTTTCATCTAAGACCAGTTTATGGGGATATAACCCCATTGCAGTCAAGGAACATTTTTACTTTGCTGCCCTCTCTAATGAGTTCATCAAGGAAAACACCACTTTGTCAGGCTAGGACTATGGGACAGATAATGTTTCTTTAGGGACCACACCTCTGCCCCTTTGCATGCCTTCTTTGAATATCTCTACCTCGGACTAAATAGAAAGCTTTTCTCAGTGTTTCTTTCTCTGCAGCTTCAAGCCCTGTATAATAATAATAATAAAAGAACCATGAAAACAGCTCATCTCTCCAGCCCTTCCATGTAACAGAGAAGTTACTGTATGTAGAAACCCAGCTGTCTAAACTGAGATCGCCACAGTGTCCAAGCATATAGAAAGATTAAATTAACTCACTTGTCCTTGTGAAGACATTAATATTGTTCCATCACTGAGCAGCTGAAACCCCCGATAAATCTCCGTTTAAAGGCAAATTTGTAAATGCCTAAGTGTAGTCATAATAATAGTGTTGTAATTCTCATTGAACATGCTCAGAGTGGCAGATTATTTATAGCATCATGTTCAACGTTAAACACTTTGGGACACAAATTATAAACTCTTAGAGTTTGGGGAAGTTTATAGAAAGGAAGACAATAGAAATAAAATCTAATTTGAGGGAATTATGGTGAGAAATTACTCAACCAAATTAGAAATCATTTTTTACTCATTTTATGGATGGTGTCCAGACTGACAAAGGAGAAGGAAGATGAATAGTTTTTCAGTAAATGAAACTAGTAGTCAGAATCAGGTAGGTTCCTCTTTCTCATTTCTCCATACTGTTATATTTGAGTAAGAAAGGTCTTTGTTAGACATTACTATATAGCAAAAAGCCAGAAAACCTCAATAGCACTTCACAATAAGCTTTATTTCTCAGTCATAGATCTACAGCTCAATCGGGCTTCACCATATCTTGTCTGAACCAATCTGGGCCTAGCAAATGAGGTTCAGGTATATTCCCTGTGTCTGCCACTCTTCTGAGGCTAGCCGGTACCCAAGGCATAGTCTTTTCATGACTGGGACAGGAGTCAAGAGAACAAGCCCAAGCATACAGGTACATTTCAAATCTCTGCATCTGTCACATCACCAGTGTCCCATTGGCCAAAGTAAATCCCATGGTCAAGTTCAAGGTCAATGAGCAGATAAGTGTACTCTGTCCACCATAGGACAAAGCAAGGCTATTAAAATACTACTGTATTTGTCCATTTGGCTTGTATAATGAAATAACATAAACTGAATGACTTACAAACAAGAAATTTATTTCTTGTAGTTCAAGAGGTTGAAATGTCCAGGATCAATGCAGATTTATTTTCAGGTATGGGTCCACTTTCTGGCTTATAAATGATACTTTTTGCTGTGTCTTCATGTGGTAGAAAAGATAAGAGATTTCTCTCAACCCTTTCTTATAGCAGTACAAATTTCATTCATGAGACTTCCACCCCCACCCCAAGACCTAGTCACCTCCCCAAATCCCATTTCCTAACACTATCATCTCAGGGGTAAGGGTTTCACCATATGGATTTTCAGGGGGTATAGACATTTAGACTATAGCATGAAAGAATGAGGAGGTAGAAGCAATTAACCTACCACAGGAGGCTCAGCTTACTTAAATAGTGCTATAGTTATTTCTGCCAACTCCAAAAATAGAAAAAAAAAAAAAATCTCAGTTGCTGGTTTTGTCTGCTCAATTCTGGTAATAACAATTGTTTTTGGGAAACAACTTTTCCCCTTTCTCTCTATAATTCTGATAGGCTTGATCTCTCTCTGCCACTAAGAAATTATACAAAACTCAAAACTAGGGTCAGCAGGTGGTGTGGTGGTTAAGGCGCTGACTCCCACATGGCCAACCCTAGTCCAAGTTTCAGACCTGGTGGCTTAAAAATCACTTCTGCCAGTGTGTGCATGTTCCCTAGATCCTGAGAGGAGAAGGGAGGAGAAGCAATTGCGATACGACCATCCCCTGTGGAGGATGATTTCTCACTTTCCCTCCCTCTCTGTCTCTTTCCAGGGAGCTCACCTTCCCTATGGCAAAAAAAAAAAAAAAAAAAAAAAAAAAAAAAAAAAAAAAAAAAAAAAAAAACAAAAGCCAAAAAAACCAAGACTAGCCAGTTACTTATCTTCTTAGAGTTACTCATTCTCTTAGCTTCTTAAATTGGTTCAGAGATGGGCATGTGACCTAAAACGAAATAATAAAAGCCAAGCCTGAACTTTTGATACAGCTATCAGAATAAAACCCTTTCTATATATGTACAGCATGTTCAAGTTTGGTAACCAATTCCATTATACTTAAGAAACCTTGCTTTTTGCCACGCCGTATCCCAATTCTCCAAGGCCTTTTCAACCCCTTCACCTATATAAGCAGCACTTGCTAAGAGACACTTTCATTGGCACCACTAGGCTAGGCTTTTCATTAATCTCCTGATCATGGAGTGACTTTATTCCTAAAGTCTTACCTCTTGAACTTAGAAAATCAGAAAATCATTTCAGAAACATCACCATCGTCATAGCAACATTAGTGAAATTAAAATGTTCTGAAATATTTAAATGTCACTAGTTTAAATGGAAGTCAGAAACATTTTTTAATACGTTAAGAACCAAACACAAAGGAGACTCTATAAAGTAAATTAAAATCATAAGTGCTGGGACCAGCAGTTAGCGTAATGGCTATGTCGCTGGACTCCCACGTAGTCGACCGCGGTTCGAGTCCCGGACCCGGCGGCTTAAACTCACGCCGGGCGCGTGTGCGTGCGTGCCCAAGATCCCGAGAGGAGAATGGAGGAGAAGGGATTGCGGCGTGGCCATCCCCCCTGGGGGGTGATTTCCTGCTTTCTATCTCTCTGTCTGTCTGGCGAGCGCACGCGCCCTATAGCAAAAACCTCTCCAAAAAAAGAAAAAAAAAAAAATCATAAGTGCTAACATTATTTGGTTTGAAAAACAAATATTGTATGTAGGATAATAAGAAATATGAGTAGTCATGACTTAGAAAGTTGATGAAAACAGTGGATATTTTTCTGTAATTTACTTTCCTGCTTCTCCAATTAATAGTGAATTTATTATGGCTTTCTGTATGATGCTTTGGAATGCCAAGTCTTCACTCTTAAAACCTCAGGGCAAATAAACATTTTAGGTGATTAAAAAAAAACACATTTAGAAAATGATGTTCTCAGAGGCCTGCGGGAAGAAATTCACACCATTCTTTACAATTTCATTACAGAAGATGAATAAATGTCTGTCAAATTAACTTTGCTCAATCTCATAAATGGCGGGAAATGCAACAACAAATGCAAATAGCAAGGCACAATTTGTTTTCCTTCAGTTGCTTGATGGGAAAGATTCTGGTTTGTCATATGTAATGCAGGGTGCCATCAGAAATCTCAGTTCCAGATCAAGCTAGCATAGTATTCACCCCTAAAGCATCTATGTATGTGTAGGAAAGAAGTGAGAGGATAAAGAGGAGAATACCTGTGGTGAGGACTCCCTGTGTTTGCTTCTGGAACTTTGTTTCTACGTCTTCACATAATCTTGAAAGTCTAGTGTCCAAAAATGACAGTTCTAGAATTGTTTGACCTCCATTCTAGCAACCAACCTTGTTATGAGATCCAAGTGATCTACATCAATATAAGATTATTGCTGTTGTTTATTTATTATACCCAAAGTACTGCTATGGGATCAGCAAGGGGCATGATGGTTAAGGTGTTGGACTCCCACATGGCAGACCACAGTTCAAGTTCCAGACCTGGCAGCTTGCTTTCTCATTTTCTCTTTCTCTCTCTCTAGTGAGTGCACATACCCTATAGCAAATTAAAATAATAATAATAAATGAAACTAAATAAATAATTGTTTTTTAAAAAAAAAGTACTGCTGTATGGTAAACGATTCCATACCTTGTGTCTAAAAATATCCACAAATTATTTCTTAGGCCAACCAATCAACTGATCTAGACTAGTGTGCTATACGTAGCTCTGCTCACATCCTCTCATCCTCTCCTGAAACCAGTGTGTATCCAGGCATGTTCTCTGGCATTGGTAGAGGTGCATGTCCTCTGGCATTGGTAGAGGTGAAAGGCAATGAGATCGCTTAAGGTCTATGCTTCAACCTGACACACCTTCGCTACCGTCTCATGTTATTGACCAAAAAATTCATGTGACCAGACCAAGAGATAAGACTGGCCAAATATAGTCCTCTCCTTTTGTGGAATAAATTCCAAAGTCATACAACAGAGGACATAAGAGGGGAAAAATAAAGACTGCAGAGTTCAATCTGCCATGTTTACAATGTGCATTATTTTTTATATTTATTTATATGTTTTTAAAATTCATTCATTTGTTCAACAAATATTTACTGAGCACAAAGCATGTATTGAGCACAGGATTACAAAAGAGTAAGACAGATGAGGTCACTGTCTTCATGGAACTTTCATTTTTGTAGGAAAATAAACAGATAAATAAATAACAGGATATTGTTGTTGTGAAAAAGTAATGAACACTCTTATAAAGAATAATAAGGTGATAGAAGAGAGAAGGGGGCAAATGTAAAAAGAGTCATCAGAGAAGCACACCCATAACATATCCAGTCAAGTCATAAAAAAATCTTAGGGCCAGCAGGTAGAGTAGTGGTTAAGGTGGAGGACTCCCTGTGACCAGCCTCAGTTCAAGCCTCAGACCTGGTGGTTTGAAACTCACACCAAGTGCATGTGCGTGTGTGTCCAAAATCCTGAGAGAAGAGTGGAGGAGAAGGGATTGCGGCATGGCTACCCTTCCTGCGGCAAGTGATTTCTCACTTTCTGTCTCTGTTTTTCTCTATCTCTCTGGTGCCCTATAGCAAAAATCTATTTTAAAAAAAGGAAATCTTTAATGCCTGCTGTTTACTGCTCTACTACTCCAGTCTAGGAGTTTACTGATTTACCCAAAATAAGTAAAGATAGTAAAAGTACTCATAGTCATCTAATGCCGTGTGTGTGTGTGTGCGTGTGTGTGTGTGTATCTTTTTCTTTTTCTAGAGAATGCATGCACTTGCCAGAGAGAGAGGGAAAGGAGAAAGCACCACCCATAGGGCATAGCTGCACCACAATCCTTTCTCCTTCACCTCTCTCTCCCTCCTTTCAGGATTTTGGGAATGCACACACATGCACCTATACATGCACTGTGTGTGCTTCTCAAGCACTGGATTTGGGACTCAAACTGAGCAGTTAACCATGTGAGATCTGGCTGCCTTAAAACATCTATCCATGGGGTCAGCCCATGATGCCTTATATTTACCATGTATTTTTTTCAGTTATCCCATCATTTGCATTCATAGCATTTCTTGGCAGTAAGCTAGGTAAGAATTACATATTAATTCATAGGTAATAGAGGACACTATGATACATTAGAGAAAGGGTGATCCCAAAAGCACTCAAGTTTACTCTCAAAAACAAAAAGAAAATCATAAGGTAAGCAATGAAAGTTGGGGAGGATTTTTCAGATTTTGCCATGGATAAGAGATCTGAAAACTAATGCATAAAACACATGGTTGACATCCAGCTGCTGCTCACAAACCATCATGGGGTACAAGGTAGTGTAATAAAGGATAACAGAAGGATTTGCTGACTTCACATATCAGCCTTACTTAATATCAAATATTATTTTACTTCTAATATAGTAATATGATTTTATTTTTTCCAGCAGGGTTAGTAAGATGCACACAAAGGAAAGATGACTAGAAAGTATTATACAGATTAAATTCTTGGGTGTAATGCATAGATAAGACAATATAGATTAATAAATACTGTGTGGTTTATTGTCAAGATTAGGAAATACAGGGTCAGAACAGTGAAATGACAGACTTAAGGTCACCCTGAGACTGAAACATGGTACATGGCTTCTTCTTTTTGGTTGATAATCTCCCCCATTTCACCAAGACATTAATTGGGGAATCAAAACAATTTATGTCTGGGCTTGAATATTGGCTCGTTTTGAAATAGGGAAGGGCAGAAGTGTTGTGTTCTTCCCCCCTGAGGATTTTGTGTGTGGCTTTATTATTTTATTTTTAACATTTTCAAATTACAGTTCCTTCTTCTTCTTTGCCCCCTAAGTAGGCAGAATTCAACTGATATTGACTTTTACTAAGACAAATTCTAGATTTATTGACCTGAGAAATAAATATTAATAGAGGTTAAATTGGGGTCAATTTTTTACTCCAAGAGATGATAAATCTTCATATATTTCCCATGGTTGGCTGCTCAATATGTTTCCTGTGCTATCCACACACTCCTGAGGACTAGGCCTGCTCAAGAGAAGAACAACATCTTCCTCATCAGCACTCTGCGCCTGTAAGTGCTGAGGACACAGAAATCCCATGTTAACCCAGTTTACTATTGAAAAATTTTGAATATACCCAGATCAAGTCACATGTCTAAGAAAATAATGATCCTCTTTGGTATTTTAGCAGTCATTTGTAAAACCTTCTTTACACTCAACACCACCCCTCCACCCTCCAACACACTCTTTCATCCTCTCCAGATCACCCACCACAATAAGAGAAAGGTATAGGATATATGTGGGTGACCCTAGGTCTCTACTTAAGGATGGAGTTTCAGCTTACTCATCCACTAAAACTCTGCAGACAGAGCTCTCTTCCCTGTTTTATCCACCTATTTCTGCTTTACTATTAAAACAATGGTGATAGATCATTCATTCAGCAACTATTGACTCCTACCTCACGTTTATATATGTCAAGCACTATTTTAAAAGCTTTTTATATATTAACTCATTTATTACTCACAGCTGCCTCACAAGGTAGGCAAAGCTCTTATGCTGCATTTATATCCATGAGATAAAACTGAGACTCAAGAAGTTAACTAGGGGCTGGCAGGTGGCGTGGTGGTTAAGGGCGCTGGACTCCCACATGGCCAACAGCGGTTTGAGTTCCAGACCTGGTGGCTTGCTTTCTCACTTTCCTTCTCTCTTGCTCTCACTCTATCCCTCTCTGGTCAAATTAAAAAGTAAGTAAACAAATAAAGTAATTCTTAAAAAGAAAAATAAAGAAAGAAAAAAATAAGAAATTAACTAACCTGTCTAGAATCACACAGCCAAGATCTGAACCTTGGCAGTTGGGTTGCAAGTCTTCACATGTCCCAACCACTTCCCACAGCACCTCTCATAATGCTTGGTATTGAGAGTACAAAAATGTGTGAGACTCAAAATACATGTGCTTCTGTTACACATGTACTTTCATTGAGAAATGTGGGAAGTAAATATAAAACTCAAAGTTGGTAGCTGTTATCTCTGACGATGGAAGTTTAGGTTTTTCTTTCTTTTTTCTTGCTCTTATTTCCTACGTTTTCTATAATTTTGTGAGTAAGATAATACGTGTTGCTCAGAAAAATCTCCAAATGAGTACAGAAATGAGTACAGAGGCAAAATCATTACAATGCATGACAATTCAAATTACCATTCAGAAGTTAAATTCAAGAGGCAGAAATGAGCTGGGGTAATCCAGAAGCTGCAAATAATATGATGTTTCATTTAGGAACAATCTAAAGCCAGTGTAGAAAGAATTCTAGGACACAGTTCTATTGTCAGTTAGTAATATCTCTGAATAGGCTAGAAATGAATTCAATGGCTGATAACAGAAAACTTGACCCAACGGTAGCTTCAACAGGTGTTTGTCTATTCGTCTATCTATCCGTTTCTACAAAAGAGGCCTGGAGGTAGATGACAACTCGAGTTCTTGTAGAGACTCAGCAACACTCTCAACATTGTTCTCAGGAAACTAGTTCTTCTATCCACCTGTAACTCCTTCCTCCGCGTATCAGCTTTGAGTTCTCGTGCTTATCATCTTTCACATCATCTTGCACATCACAAGTTGGTGCCCTTTGCTCCCAATATCATGTGCCATCACACTGTCAACACTTGGTATTGTCAGGGTTTTGTTTGTTTGTTTTTGAGTTTTAGCCATTCTGGTGGATGCATAGTGATATTTCATTATGGTTTAATTTGCCTGTCTCTGATGTCCAATGTGATTATTGGTTATTTTATAGCCTCAGTTGTAAATGCTTGTCTCATTAAGCGTTCACAAATGAGAATCAAGGTCTTTTCACTAGTTTAAGTTTTATTGCTTTTTTCTCCCTTATTCATATGCAGGAGTTATCTATTTATTCTAGATGCAATCATCTTTTGATTATCATTTTGCCCTATCTATCCACCTCGCATAAACAAAAGGTTTAGAAAAACTTACATGTTACGTCTGTGAGGTTGTATACTTCTGCAAATATGTTACCTCATTTTATGTAGGATCAAGCAAAAAATTGTTATGTTAAGTTTCTCACTTTTTTCCAATCAGGTCAGGACATGCATAAAATAATACAGGGACTATTTATCTTTTTTCTTCTCATCGTCATCTGTGACACAGTTAAAACAATTAACCTATACTTTTTTAACTTAATTATGAAGTATGTGTATACTTTATCATGAGAAGTAATGTAGGATTTCTCTAAGCCTTCCATTTGGAATGATGCCTGTCTCCAGAGATAACACCCGGGTGAGAGGGAGATGGTATTTTACTAACTGGAACTTCCATTATGTTAATGCCGATGGTCTGTAGATTAAAATCAGGGACAATTCAAATACGAGGTTGAGATTTATTTTTCCATCTGTAACAATTCGAGGCTCTAAAGTTAAGTATAGTTAAACAAAAGATCTATGTATAACTGTTTTAGCATTTAACCACTTACGGTGAATGCTAGTGGAGATATACCCATACTAATGAGATTGGA
This sequence comes from Tupaia tana, assembly GCA_026018925.1. NCBI lineage: Eukaryota > Metazoa > Chordata > Mammalia > Scandentia > Tupaiidae > Tupaia > Tupaia tana. The sequence goes on from JAKSZU010000018.1 coordinate 35,427,533, forward strand.
TCTCTTTGTTTATTTCAAGTCTGGTAGCTTTTGTTATAAATAGGCACTCTGGCACATTGCATGAGTACTGTGCGGTGATTCAAATACCTGTCCTGGCATCTTTAAAAACATGCCAAGTGCACGTGCATGTGTGCCCCAAATCCTGAAGCGATGGAGAAAAAGCTTTGCAGTGTGACTACACCCATGGGGAATTCTCTCTCTCTCTCTCTCTCTCTCTCTCTCTCTCTCTCCTCTCTGGTAATTCACATACCTTGTGGCATAAAAAAAATTTTTTTAAAGAGAAAGAAACAAAGAATAAAGAAAGAAAGAAAATGTATTCTCTCAAATAAAAGTCCTCCGAAGAACTGACCACCTGTATCTCACAGCAGCTCTGTTCCAAATGGTCATTTAGGAGCCCAAATTCCTTCCATTTGTTGCTATAACAGACCTTAGGCCAAAGGTCTTTCAACTGTGTTCTCTGAGAATTTGTTAAAAATGAGTCAGAAACTCTGGGTGGTGAGAGAGTAACATCCCCACATGGAGGGTGGTCATGCCACAACCCTTTCTCCTGTATCTCTCCCTCTTTTGGGGGTTTGGGGTACACATGGACATGTGCCTAGAGTGTTTTTCAAGTCACTGCATCAAGGACTCAAACTGTGCCATCAGTTGTGGGGGATCCAGCCACCTTAACTACCATAACACCAGCTGGACCACAAACTCTGATTTTAAAAAATACTCAAAAACATGGAAATAAAAGAAATAGCTCCATATCTTTTCAAAGTCACATTAGAGTGTTGTCTAAAATGCTCACCTGAGGATTATTTAATTCTCTATGGTGGAGCTAGCAAACCTTCTCTATAAAGACCCAGATAGTAATGATTTTAAGCTTTATTTTAAATTGAGCCATATATATCATCTGTCAAATATTTTCTTTGTTTTGAGAGACTATTTTCTATAATGCTTTAAAAATATATTTTAAGGGGTCAGCAGGTGGTATGATGGTTAAGGTGCTTGATTCCCACATGACTGACTATGGTTTGAGTCCCTAATCCAGCAGTTGAAAATCACACAGGGCATGTGTGCATGCATGCCCAAAATCCTGAGAGGAGAATGGAGAAGGGATTGTGGTGTGGCCATCCCCCGTTGGAGGTGAATTTTCACTTTCCTTCTGTCTCTCTCCAGCGAGCACATACATGCTATGGCAAAACCTTTTTAATAAGTTTATATAAACATATATATATATATATATATATATATATATATATACACACACTTAAGTATATATATATATATATATATATATTTATATATTTATATATAAAAATATATTTATATATTTTAAAGTGTGTATATGTATAAATATATACTTATAGCATTTATATATGTATATTTATATATATATTAATTAAATGTATATTTAATTATTTGTTCTTAAGTTGTACAAAAGCAGAGCACAAATTCTACTTGGCCAATGCACTGCAGTTTGCTGAGTTCTATGCTAAGAACAGCGTCTAGCTGATTGTAGTGTTCTTTACTAGTAATTTGGGTCCAGACTCTGAGATTATAGTTAACTTGGAGATATTTTTGTCTATATGAGATGAAAATAACTTCTTTTCTTTTCGGAGAGGTTTTTGCTATAGGGCACATGCGCTCACCAGAAAGACAGAGAGAGACAGAGAGATAGAAAGCAAAAAATAACCCCCGAGGGGATAGCCATGCTGCAATCCCTTCTCCTCCATTCTCCTCTTGTGATCTTGGGCGCGCATGCACACACACCTGGCATGAGTTTAAGCCACAGGGTCCGGGACTTGAACCGCGGTTGACTACATGGGAGTCCAGCAACATAGCCGTAGCCATTATGCCAACTGCTAGTCCCAAGATGAAAATGATTACTGCTGATAGAGAAAATAACCCAAAGATTACGTTTTATTGTGCTGTAGTCTATTAACCATTTTGTATCATTATAAGCAATCTTATTTCAACATTCTTTTTCCACCGCCAATAAATACCCAATTCTCACTCTTTAAATCAGTTTTTCCATCTTGTTGGTTCCCTCATTAATACATTAAATAAAGTCTTTCATAACTTTTATGAAATTATACTTTGGCAGACTCCATAGCGAAAGAGGGAATTTTATACACAGAACAGAAGACCAGTGTAGCAGAACCAGAGAGAGCAAGGTACATGTGATCTGATGCTAGGGACAGGTAGTTATCTGGCCATATAGGGCCTCGTTGGCATACTGAGAAAGTTTGTCTTGAACCTGAGAGCATTAGAAGTCTTTGAAGTATTAATTGCCTGTGTGTGGAGGTGGGCAGGGGCAGAGGCAGGGATAGAGGTGTTGGCAGTTCACATAACCATTTCATCCACAGTAGAGAGAGCAGATTGGAAGGGTCCAGAATGGAAGTGAGTCCAATGTTTAGGAGACAATTGAAGTAACCTAGGCAAGACATGAGGGTAACTTGATAAAGGTGTGGAGATAAGGAACATGATCACATCTGAGCAATACTTAGAGCCTTGTTTCTGGAGGGCTCATTAGGGACAGTGACTGTCAAGGATGTTGATCAATCTTTCCATCTAGCAGAGCTTAATGTGATCCCAAAGAGTCGTGATTGATTTCCCATGCAAAGTCACCATCACGGAGATTAAAAACATAGAAGTGTGTGTGAACTCATTCACTCTCTGTTCATGTAGATAGATATATCTATATAAGGAAGCCATATTATATCCAGAAGTCTTCTTATTGCATACAACTCAAAAACTTGCATGGATTTAGCATTCAATGGCATTGGATTAAGACTGCCAGAGAAGTGCCAGATGGTGGCACAGTGATAAAACACAATACTATACAAGGTTGATCCACATGGGAGAGTTCTTGGTTCATTCTGAAGAACTCCCTGAGTACAACAGGCATATTTGAGCCCATGATCTGGGGCTGGCTGTGGCTAGGGGTGGATTGTGACATCAGGACCCTGTTGGGTGTGTTGTCTTTCTGTCTTTCCCTCTGTTCTCTTGCTCAAGGAGGAAATATATTTTTAGAGAGAGACATTTTTGCTATAGGACACATGCAATAGTTGGAAAGAAAGAGAGACAGAAAGCAAGAAATCAGCCCCCCCCACCCCCCCCCCCCCACCCCCCATCCCCGCTGTGGGAGGCTGCGCACCAGCGAGTCCACCGAGGCCATTTTATGAGTCTTATACTATCGCCATTTTAAGGAAACCTCTAAGTTTGGATTTCTCAGCGAGTAAACAATTACACAACGCCAAAGGCCATAATTGGCTCCCCTTCAAAAACCTCACCTTCACAACCATACTGTGATTGGCCACTTCCCATAGCCAATGTGTGAGCTTAGAATCCCTCAGATTTGCATATCTGGTACTTCATGATTGATCCACAAAGCAATCAATCATAACCCACCTATTACAATCCTTCATTCAACTAATCACTTCCCACCAAATGTATATAACCACGATCCCTGGCCCACAATCGCCAGACGACCCTGAAGACCCTGAAGAGCTGTGACACCACATCGTCTCTGGATGACCCTGAGTTGTGACACTGCGTCGTCTCCGGACGACCCTGAAGAGTTGTAACACTGCATCGTCTCCATGTTGTAACATTGCGCCGTTCATCCCATCTCTCACTCCTTCCCTCAGGAAACCTGTTCGACTGTCCTGCGGGTCGGGACACCCCCCAAAGAAGGATAGTCACGCTACAATACCCTCTCCTCCATTCTCCTCTAGGGGTTTTGGGCACACACACATACACACCCGGCGTGAGTTTTAAATTGCTGGGTCCAGGATTCAAACCACAGTCGACTACATGGGAGTCCAGTGATATAACCATTATGCCATCTACTTACTCCCAGAAATATTTTTTTAAAAAATAGCAGAGATTTTCACAAGGAGTAATGATTGTCATTCCTAAGGGATTGAAAAGTCAAAATACCAAGCTTTTGTCTCCCACAATGTATGCACCATATCTCTGCAGCATTAAATCACATTTTAGGACCTTTTTCAAGGCTCTTACTGCTGATCTATCTCCTTAGAAATAAAATACCTTTTCTTTAGCTCTTTTAACATCTCCACCAAGTTACAGCTCCATACTTCTGTTCCGGAAGCTTTTTTGTCTTTTTTGACTGATTTCACCTGTCTCTGTTTTGGCTTCAAGGGGCAGACTTACTTTCAATATTTTTAGATGCTACCTAACTATAGCTCCCAAGTACCGAATCATTTATTCCAACCACTGTTTAAACTGATGTTGCCATCAGGCCATACTGTGTACTTCATGCAAAATATCCTTAACAAATTATGGAATGTCTTTAGTCAATAAAGCATATTTTAATGAATGAAGAGGTTAGTATTTCATAAACCCAAGAAAAGTGTAAACTGACTTGCACTATCAACAGTTTAAAATCAATTTGGAGGCATTTGGAAAGCATTTTAAAGAGCAACTAGACATCAATAAAATTTAATTAATTGGTTCTATGGATGCACATGTAAATTGGGTGTTAATTATGCTAGCAATGCTCTTCCATTAAAAATTAAGCTCACGATTAGTAACCGAGAAAAACAAGCCATCATTCTATAAACAAGTCTCATTGCATTGTATTTGAACCCAACCTTTCGGTAATTAAATCATAACTCTACATTTATTCAGATGAATTTGCACGCTGATAGATGGATGGCAACTTGGCTATTCCATAAAAACAATTGATAACCGTGGAGATAAGTTATGTGCAGTTGAGCTGCCCTTTAATACAGAACTATTGAATTATTGAAAGTTCTTTCCTATCTAATTGACACCAAACAAAAGGATGGTCGACAATTGCAAGAGATATAGCGGAGATTAGTGATCATTTCAGAACTGATGACATTTGAAGATGGAAGGCCTAGAACAAGAGGTTATAAACTGGAGAATCTGAGTCCTTTCCACAACCCTCTCTCCTCTCTCCCTCTCTCCTCTCCCCGTCCCTCCTCCTCACACCAAGATGTAGTCCTTGTGTTGGGAGATAAAAATGCAGTCAGCTTTTTGAAGATAAACTGTAACTAGGCTATCATCCATTTTGGAATTTCACCAAGTTATTGCTCTGGACTCCTCGAGAGTCAAAATCTAATCTGGACCCAGAGCTAGGATTAACTCCCAATGGACTTTTTTAATTGACAAAGAGAGTTATATTTCAGAATTGGAAATAGAATAAAATAGTTAAAACACTTCATCCACACCACTTAGTTTTCTTTTTCCCGATAGATTTTTCCAAGGGAAATTGAGCCCATATGTTTCTGATCCATCTTCTCAAGAACCATCAAGATTCAGTTTTATTAGAGCCATTTGATGGGGCATTTTATCTATTTCAATGAGCCCTTTGATGTCCCTTTTCTTAGTCATGGAAAATTGGGTTTGTAGAAAAGACAAAGATATATTCTCTCATTCCTCACACCCAAGGAAAAAAAAATAAAAATGATTCCAAGCCACAGGAAAATTGAGGAAGCTGCTCAGGGTTTTTCCTAACTGACTAAATCACAATGTCTTGGTAAGAAAAGGAGAGGTCAGAGATCTGTAGCGATGGGGTTCTCTTCTATGCTGCTTTTCAGGGATGTCCTCATTTTCATTTGAGGTTGGTCTTTTCTGTCTATTTTTCCTATTCTTGGTGGTAGTGAAGGGTGTGAGGGGGTCAGAGGCAGAGGAGAGACTTATATGTATAAAAAAAATGCTGAAGGAAGAAGAAGCAATTACAAACAGATCATTTTGAATTTCTTCTCACCATATATATGTGTGTGTGTGTGTGTGTGTATATATACATATATATATATATATATATATATATATATATATATATATTTGGAGAGGTTTTTGCAATAGGGCACGTGCGCTTGCCAGACAGACAGAGAGAGACAGAAAGCAAGAAATCACCCCCCCTGGGGGGGATGGCCACGCCGCAATCCTTTCTCCTCCATTCTCCTCTTGGGATCTTGGGCACGCACACACACACGCCCGGCGTGAGTTTAAGCCACCAGGTCCAGACTTGAACTGCGGTCGACTACGTGGGAGTTCAGCGACATAGCCATTATGCTAACCGCTAGTCCCACCATATTTTATTTTCAGAGGTCTTTTATGAGACCCCCAGCAAGCTTTTTATTTGGATTTTGTTTCATACACAGACCTTACGGCTCATGCAAATTTGAATTTATCCTGACCATCATTTAATTATATAATGTGTGTAGAAACCTAAGAATGCTTCTATGTAGAAACATATGTGTACCTATGAACTGGTGGGAGGTGTCTTAAAACGTTCATGGAAAATGCATATTTGAAAAATATGAATCTCAGGCTTTTTTGTACCTAAATAAAATTCCGTTATCCACAATTTTTTTGAAGTTCCTTTGTATATGTTTACAGGTTTCCATGAGACATGCTACTCCAAAATGGTGCCTGTAATCACATTTAGAGAGGAAGAAATGAAAATACTCTTGGCTGTGTTGGGACTTGCAGGCTATGACAGAGTTATCCCAACAAGCTTTCTTTCTCTGTTCTTTTCCTGTAAGTCCTTTAGACCCATTGCCTATAGAAGGGTATGGAAGTGAGAGTCAGAGTGAGAGATGCATGCAATCCTTTGGTGATACAGAGATGTAAGACTATTTTTTACTGCCTCCTTTCAGTGCAAGTCCATTTTACAAGTGCTTCTTACGTGGCCAGTTTTGTGCTAACTGCTAAGGTACTGTGAATGAGCCTATTTTTATTTTCCAGTAGCGAGGGTAGGAGAAAACACAAGAGATAAAACCTACAAAGATTGGAAATATGCATACAAACAAAAGGTAATGATCACCCAATATGCAAAAAAATTTTCAGGAGACCAATAGGTTAACCTGACAATGTTACTAAAACAAATCCACTAGGAGGTGAAATAAGTGTGATGCCATGAGTCCAAAATTTAAGGACTTATTCTCAGACATTTGACCATGAACTTGTAGGATTCTGACAGTGAGTATCTCCCTAAATTTTGTAGCCAAAATGCCCCACTCTCTTAAGCCTTGTCCCTCCCAACCTTATACTTAAAGTGTGTTTCTCTAGCCTTTCTACCTTCCATTCTCAAGAGGATTGGATCAGCCTTCCCATCATGGAAAAATATAGAACTTACATTGTTTGTAAATATGGGAGACATTGGCTAGTTATTCAGCAAACTATTTCCTTTGTCCTCCTAGCTATTCAGATATTTTGAATAATTTCTCAGTCTCTTTTATAGTTAAATGCAGCCTGTGACTATTTGCCAATAAAATGTGGGTAGAAGTGCATATATCACTTCCAAACCTGGACTAGAAAACTGCCTACTACAAACTTTCATCCTTGTTTCCCTCCTCAGTAAAATGGGAAAGACTGCATGGACATAAAGGTAGGAGGAACACTGAGAAGAAAGGGCATTGAATCCCTGAAAGACTATATGGAGCAGAACTCTGCCCACAGCCCCATCCACTTGGGATTGTGATATTAGCAAGACATATACAATTAGGTCTTCAACCATGGAAGGCTGATTGGTGTATAGTATTAATAATTACTAGTTTGTCCTGATTAGCACTTTATAAGAATAGTGCCCATATCAATATCTTGAAAGTAGAAATTTTAGTTTTTCCAACTAATGCCAACCTGAATAACTGAAAGCAAGATAAACATTAATTGTATGATATGACTAGAGGGACTCCAGGAAACCCCTATCATGTCCTAGATATCTTCCCAGTTTGACTGCCACATGCACTAGGACTCTATAATTAGACCTGTCACTTTAGGACAAGGAACCATTGGTATTCAAACACCTCAGAGAGGGGCCATTAGGTGGCATGGAGATTAAGGTGGCTGGATTCTACATAGTTGACTAAGTGCTTCCAGTCCCAGACCTGGTGCTTGAGAAACATGCTGAAGTGTGCACATCCATGTTCAAAATCCCAAGAAAAGAATGGAGGAGAAGGGATTGCTGTGTAGGTGATTTCTCACTTTCCCTCTCTCTTTCTCTCTTCGGTGAGTACCCACACCCTATAGCAAACAATTAATTAATTAATTTAAAAAACATCTCAGAGAATGAGTATGCTAAAGCACTTAGTCATATGCTTCTTAGAATTTAATGAGATGGTTAAGTGACAGAATGTGCTGACAGCATTTTGTGACCCATGAAGTATGCTTGGAGATGGGAGCAGTTGTCAAGCCTCCATCTAAATTAACTCACCTTATTTTCCTATAGATGAGAGAGGTATGTTGAATATTCAGGACTATTAAAGAAACAAAGAAGGCCTATTTGTTGGAAGAGGTTAAAATACTCATGTTATGTGTGAGGCTTCTCATGTACGTAATTTCATTTATTTGTATGTGTGTATATATATATATATAAAATACTTCAAAAATAATTTTATTTAACTTTATTTATTATCATTATTGATATTATTTTGATTTGACTAGAGAAAAACAAAGAGAAAGAGAGGGAAAGTGAGAAAACAAGCTGCCAGGTCTGGGACTTGGACCACAGTCAGCCATGTGGGAGTCCAGCATCTTTAATCATCATGCAACCTGCTGGCCCCTATATATACACGTTTTTTAAACTTTATTTATTTCTTTCTTCCATGAGCAAGAGAGAGAGGCAGCATACCCAATGGGATATTGACAGTACGATTCCCCCCAGCCTCGGACAGCCCCAGATTGCACCTGGCCTACTCAGAACGATCTCCAGATGTGAACCTGGAATAGTCCCCTGTGAGTCAGCCTTGCAGAGCATCACATTTTACTGCCATACCACTGTCTGGTCCACTGACAACATTGTTATAAGAAGAGTGCATTATTGCCCTTTTCACAGTTGAAGAAACTGAGACTTGGACTTGGGGGAATGATTCCAGAAACTTTTCTAATAAATAAATGACCAGTTCAGGATTCAAGTCAAAGGCTTTTTGACTCCAGAGCATGTCCCTTAACCTCAATGAGATACTGAGTCAGGACCTTTAGCTTCTTATGAAAAAGAGTTGAAGTAGTCAGAGTATAAGAATGAAAGCAATTAGGGAGGAGAAAGGAAAATAAGATAATATGCAATAAGCCAGGTAGGGTCAAGATATTTTAAAAATCTTTCATGCTGCAAGATGGAATCAGGAAAACAAACTACTGTGCAGTCCTATAGTGTCTGTGTCATATTGCTTTGTGGTCAACCCTTCTGCTGATTAAGGGTTCCTCCCCCTTCCTCATGTCACCTGTTGTATGTATGTAGTGATTCCTTTCTTAACTTGACGTGTCAGCCTTTCTGGTCCATGTAGCCTGGGCCTTCCCCTGTGGCTCCCAGTTCACTTCGGGTAGACTTCACTTAGAGAAGACTTATAGCAGAAGGATGTCAATTTTGTTTGAACTGCTCAATCACCACTGACATTTCGTTAACCACCTATGAACTTCTTGAGCCTGAAGTAGCAGCAACTTGTGCCCTTGAAAACTGAACAGAAAACAACCGTATTGATTTTCTACTATCAACAAGAAAAAGACCATTTCTCTTTGCTGAGAATGTTCATAATGCATTTCACATCACTTATTCTCAGCAGTCTTCCTTCTGCTGACACATTGTTGGGCCTCTTTAACCTCCTGCTGCTTTGGACTCTGCTAGAATTAACCCTGAAGTGCCAGCACCATCCCAAGGCTTCCTTGTATCTGGATGGAAATGAGAATAAGTGATGTGGCTGATTCACAACCTGCTTAATGGGAAACAGTGATCACTTAAAAATCACGAAGGAACTAGAGCCTGAGTTGAAGGGGTAGGGGTTATGGGCTACAGGAATCTCTTTTAGTAAAACTGTCTTTTAAAACGTCACACCTTTTTGCTTTATTAAAAACACTGTTGGGACTAGCAGATGGTGTAATGATTACGTTGCTGGACTTCCATGTAGTCCACTGCAGTTTGAGTCCTGAATCCAGCAGCTTAAAACTCACACATGCGTGTGTGCCCAAGATCCCAAGAGAAGAATAAAAGAGAAGGGATTGTGGTGTGGCCATGCCCCCGGAGGGTGATTTCTTGCTTTCTGTCTCTCTGGTGATCACATATGCCCTATAGCAAAAAATATCTCTTAAAAAAAACCACACTATTAATATGTTAACATCCATATGGATTTTGGAGATACGTAAACATACACACACACACACACACACACACACACACACACACACACATATATATATATATATATATATATATATATATATATATATACACTAAATTGATTTGAGAGTCAAGATCATTAGTTGGTAAAATTTACCACTTATGCAACCATTCTGGCTAAGTCCCATGATCACATTTGAGAGTTATTTTTCCAGATTACCAGATCTTTATTTTATTTTTTCAACCTCAGAGGCATCTCAAGAGTGTACTAGCTGTTACATTTCTGATGTTTCCAATATACTAAAAGAGGAAGTGTGAGAAACTGAAAGAGATACAAGAACCTTGAAAAAGCAAGCCTGACCCTCAGGGACAACTGGAGTGTCAAAATCAGTCAATATTTATGCCTAGCAACCTTGACAATATCCTTTTAATTAAAATCAATGGAGAAATAAAACATGCATTAGAATGCACTTGGGATCACTCACCTCGTGAGACAGAGAAGACTCCGATATTATGCACAGTGTGATTATGAAAAGACACATGACCCTCTGTTTAGGACATGGTCTCTGGCATTTACACCTGGATATTTTCTTTTGATGGTCTCTCTCATTCAGTGTTATCATTTTCTTCTTTGTTTCTTTTGCTTTTCATAGCATACAGGTTTCGTAAGAGATTTTTTGTTTATTTTTTAAGTCATCAAGTGCATTCATGAAGTACAAACTACAACCTACTTTTGATGGGAAAATTGAAAACACTGAGCAGGGAGACACCGGCGTTTAAGAGATTGGTGTCCTCATGGTAGCTATGCCCCTAACTAGCTGAATGACTGTGGGATGCGGTGGGCAGTTACAGACACATCTTTGAATCTCATTTACCCCTTTTATAAAATGAGATTACTAGATTCAATTCTACAAGGTTCTCTCTGGCTCTCTATCAACTTTCTACTAGACAAATAGTGTTAAAAAGAATTGCAACTACTACTCATTGAACATTCCCCATGCGTAATGATTTCAACCTTGCCACAGACCCTTGCCACAGACTTAAGAGATAAAGTCCATTATTGATTTAATTTTTTTTTTTTTTTTGGAGAGGTTTTTGCTATAGGGCGCGTGCGCTCGCCAGACAGACAGAGAGAGACAGAGAGATAGAAAGCAGGAAATCACCCCCCAGGGGGGATGGCCACGCCGCAATCCCTTCTCCTCCATTCTCCTCTCGGGATCTTGGGCACGCACGCACACGCGCCCGGCGTGAGTTTAAGCCGCCGGGTCCGGGACTCGAACCGCGGTCGACTACGTGGGAGTCCAGCGACATAGCCATTACGCTAACTGCTGGTCCCTGATTTAATTTTTAAATTATTTATTTCTTCTATGGGAGAGAGATAAGAAGAGAGAGAGGGACCCCCAGCAGGGTATTTATACTATGATTCCGCCCTAATTTTAGCCAGCCCCAATCAGATCAAGGGTACATGCACATGTCCAGTGTGCACAGGAAGTTTCCAGGCTATGAACCCAGGACCTTTTCCATATGGGTCCAGTTGCAGTATTCCTGTATCATCACCTCACCCTCTATTATTTCCAATTTATAATCAAAGAAACTAAAGCTGGAGAAATGAAGTCATTTTCCACTATCACCCAGTGACAGAGGTCTGAGTGCATCCAAAAGCCATCCACAGTTCATGTGCTTCGCCCTTGTTTTATACCAACCCCCTTCAGTCTATGGAAAGTGGAACGGACTCAAGTTTTAGAGATGCTACCTACTTTACCTTTATAAGCTTTCGAGAGTCTTCCAACTGCACTATCCAGTCATCAGTTTTCTCTACAAGTTCCTAGTTTCTTTATTTAACCTCCAGCTACTTCCATTTGTTCAAAGTTCACCAAACCTGGACCATTGCAACTGTCCTATACATCCAGATCTGATTTCAAAGGCTCTTATGCAGGCAGGCTTAACAATGACAGGTTAAGTTGCTCAAGAATAGAAGGCAATTTAACACTGTCCTCTCTGGCCAGGCCAGGCAGATTAACTGTCAGATATCAGCACTTTATAAAATCTAAGCATCACAGAGGCATTTTTGTTTGTTTACTTTTCTCATGCAGCAGGACTCCTCTCAGATTGCAGAGAGCCACCTTTCTAGAGCTTCCAGGAGACTGTCATGTTGTTAAAAGCTTCCCTTCCTTATCTCACTTCCTAATCTCCAAAGGATTTGAGAGCCCTCAACACTGGTTTTTCCTCCTCAAGGATCTGCTAGGGCTGGACTAATTAATGGAAAGGGCTCAGAGATGAGTTCCTTCAAAAATTATGGAATGTCCTAATCAGACGGGTAAGCAAAAAGCTTGACCCCTGGGTCAAGGGGTCACTCTCAAAGAATACGATGGATTCAACTATTACTGTCATTTTATGTTACTCCAAAAGGGTGAGAAGAGGGGTTAGAATAGGCTTTGAGAGCAAGGGGACGCCCAGGTTTCTGCTATGAAAGTGATCAGTTAAAAAACATTCTTCATGTATTTCCAAAGTCTTCAAAACCCAGCGCTGCTTGTAAATAGTTTTTACCTTGTCAATTTTCATTACTGGAAATTTTTGGACCAGTTTTCTCTTCCCTGTAGCTTCCTATTCCTCATTCTGTTAGTGGACCTTCATCTCTGTCTCTATCAAAGTCACCCCCTAAAAAATAAATAAGTAAAACTCTTCATTCTTTTTTAAGTATTTTTTTAAATTATAGAATACTTGAGGGCTGGATCTGTAGCCTGGTGGTTAAAGCAGCCAGATCTCACACAGCCAACTGTGTGATTCATGCCTCAGACATGGTAGCTTGAGGTACATGTATGTGTATACCCAAAATTTCAAAAGAAGGAAGAGATGGACGAGAAAGGATTACAGCATAACCATTCCCCTGGGAGGTTCTTATTCCCCTCTCTTTCTCTGTCTCTTTCTTGCAAGTGCACATGTCCTCTAGCAAAAAAGTATTAAAAAAACCCAAAAATTTTGAAATTTATTTTCTAAGTTTTGGAAATTTTTTTCTGCTGAAAAGGTAAGTAGACATATTCTTTCCTATTCTTCTGCTTAAGTCCAACTAAAATAACTTTGGGCATTATAAGTAAAACCAACAGAAGACTGTAAAAGTTAAAGAGGACAAGGAAGACTGGCCAGAGACTTCTGACCTATGAAATATGGTGGTGAATTTCTTGGGCATTCTTTTTGATTCATCGGTCCCAGATTTTAAGCTGAAGAAGCCAGCATGTTGGAATGGTCAATGGACATGGTGGACATGGACAGGAAAAAAAAAAGCATTTGTTCTTTCTAGTTAAAAGATCAAGAAAAGGGTAGCCTGCAAAATAACAACAACAACAACAAAACATTTTAACAATAACTATTCTACTTCGGCCAACCACCATTACACCAGCAAGGGAAAATAGAGAGCAAAGGTAGTTGGAATGAGGGACCCCAAAGTCCCATAGGGATGATATTGGACAACATCAAGTAGGGGGCCAAGACTTCCATTCTTGCTGGGCTGTAATGAGTACCCCTTCCTCATTCCATCCCAGTATCAGTAGAGACCACTCAGAAAGCCTGGACTTGCAGATTTTACCCAGTTGTAACAAGGTATTTTGCCCATTCCCTACTGGGATGGTATCAGAGGAAGCTTAGAGAGTAAGGACTCTCACTACAACACATCAGTAGCACCAATTTGATACACTCCGAAGTCAGTGGAGATCATATGGAAAACAGTAGTTCTTACTTTTTCAGTCATAGATGTGGAAAATAATAAGGGTCCAGTGGGGTGTTGTAACTCCTACTTCCACAGGGCAGTAATGAAGAGTGCTACCTCCTACTAAGAGGTCAACGGAAACTAATGGGAAACCTGAACTTCTACCAATACTTGGTAATAACAATGTCACAACCCCCCTTCTGCTGGAGCAGTATCAGAGAAAACAGGCTAGCCCAGAGATTCAAATAAGATAGAGTCTTAATGCTCATATTTTAAACAAAAATCACTCATTTTACCAAAGAGCAGGAAGATCTCAAACTGAATGAAAAAAAAAATAGATGTCAATGCCAAGATTACGGAAAATTATCTAAAAAATATGTTTAAACAGGCAAAATACACTTTAACAAACATGCCAAAGAAAAACTGGAAAATAGAAGCAAAAAAGAGAAAACTTTGACAAAGAAATGGAGATATAAAGAAGAACTACATAAAAATTTTAGAATGGAAACATATAACTATTAAAATAGTATATTTATTTCATAGGCTTAATAGTAGAGTGGAAAAAAGAGTGGTAAGAATCAGTGAACAGTAGAAATTTCCCAATCTGAACAGAGAGAAAATAGACTTAAAAAAAAAGAATCTCAAGAAGCAGGACTAAAATAAAATATCTAACATTTATGTCATCTAAGTTATTGAAGAAGAGGGAAAAGTGCACAAAAGAAAACATACTCAAAGAAATAATAGCTGAGATTTTCCTAAATTTGACAAAAGACATAAACTAACAGTTTGGGGTTAAAACCAATGAAATTCATGCCAACACACATCGTAGTCAGACTTCTGTAAACTAGGGCCAAAAATAAAAGAACAAAACTCCCCCAAACTCTTGAAAGCAATGATAGAAATAACATATTACCTACAGAAAAAAAAACAAAAAACAAAAAACAAAAAACAAAACCAAACCTATTTGAAAGAAATATATTTCTCATCAGAAACCATGGAGGATGTGGTACAATATTTTTCAACAGCTAATGCAAAAGATAAAATAAAACAAAAACTGGATACTATATCCAATAAAACTATCCTGCACAAATGAAGGGGAAATGAAGACATTCTCAAACAAAGGAAAAATGAGAATTTATCACCAGCATACTTACCCTAAATGAATGAGTAAACAAAATTTTTCAGGAGCCAGCAGGTGATGTGGTGGTTAAGACTCTAAATTCCCACGTTGCCAACGTGGGTTCAAGTCGTAGACCCATTGACTTGAGGATCACACTAGGTGAATGTGTGTGTGTGTGTGTGTGTGTGTGTGTGTGTGTGTGCCCAAGATCCTGAGAGGAGAATGGTGGAGAAGGGACTGTGGCATAGCCATCCCCCTTGGAGGGGGGATGATTTCTCTGTCTCTCTCTGGTAAGCATATGTGTCCTATGGCAAAAACCTACAACAGAAAAAAAGAAAGAGAGAAAATTGTCCAAACATAAAAGAAATGATAAAAGAGAATTTTGAAGCATTAAGAAGAAAGTACATTAAACAAAAATCTTAGCATATACAATATAAATCTCCTCTTTAGTTACATATATAAATTTTTATAAACAAATTATAGTACAGATATATGATAAATATTTTATTTTTGATATGGTTCTAAATGTATGTGAAGTAAATATTATAAATAGAAAGAGTGAAGGACACAAAGGAAGGTAGTTTTTTTTCTCTTTAAATTTATTTATTTTTTACATTAATTCACTATATATCATTACAGCATACAGATGAATTTTCCATCCAAAATACACTGTGTATTGGCTCAATCAAGCACATCAACATACATGTTATCAGCAAATAATTTTCCAATTCCTATGTCTTGTATACTTTGTTTCTCGTTTTGCCATCCTTGATTCCCTATCCCTCACCCTCTGCCATGTCCCACCCTCCTCCCACATTGTCTCTGGTATCCATGGTTGCTTTCTATGCCTTCCCCCCCCCATTTAATTGATTTGCTAATGAACTTAATTAGCCTAAATATATCAATAGCTAGCACAGCTGATATATACCTATACATGAATCCAAGTCTGACTTTAGGAATAAACCTCAGTGAGTAGAATGAACATATTATAAAGTAGTACCCAGTTGGGGCTATATGGCTTACTGCAGTCATCAAATATGCATTTTTTTTTTTTTAATTTCGATCCGAACAGTTTTACTGTTTTTTTTTTTCTCCTGCAACTTTTTTTTTTAATTACTTAACATTCATTCCCTGAGCATCATCACAACATACTAAATGTGGTTTCCCATCTAGAATAATCATGCATGCTATCATCAATAATATTCCATTTCTACTTTCATACATATGTATATGTATATATATGTTTTTTACCCTATGTTTGACCCTCTGCCCTTTCCCACTCTTTTATTACACTATCTCTGCTATATACAGTTGTTTTCTATTTCTTTTCCCCCAACATTTTGTTGATCACACAATATCATAAGTAATCTAACTATTTTGAATAGCAAGTTCAGCAGGTAATTTCAAGAAGAGTAGTTTTGAACTGATAATGATATTTCCTTGAAACTTAAAGCCTAGAAACAGGTTAGTATTCTGTTCAAGTAGTAGGTACATGCACCTATCAACAGCTCAAGACAGGACAAAAATCCTTTAAAACTGGAAAACAAAGCTTAGAAGAAAAGCAGCAATATTCTAGTCAAGTCACAGAATGTTGTTTCATCAGTTCAGTCTCTTCCATATTGAATTCTGGGATATAATATTCATCTCCAAACATTGTCCCTACAATTAATTTGCCCATTTTCTTAGTTTTTGAACTCTTATTTCTGTGTGTCTGCATTTAATTTTACTGACATAGCACTCCCTTAAGAATTTCTTGGAGATCTGGTCTGGTGCTGGTTAATTCTTTCAGATTTTGTTTATCTGGGAATGTTCGTGTCTTTTCTTCCCAAATGAATGATAATCTTGCTGGGTACAGTATTCTTGGTTGAAATTGCTTTTCCCTTAACACGTTGAATATATTTTCCCATTCTTTCCTCACTCGCATTGTTTCCGATGAGTTATCTGCTGTTAGTCTGATGGGATACCCCTTGTAGGTAACTTGCCGTTTTTCTCTTGTCAATCTTAGTATCTTGTCTTTGTCTGTTGTTTTGGTCAATCTGGCTATAATGTGTCTTGGAGAAGATCTTCTTGGGTTGATTCTATTTGGGGTCCTCTGTATTTCTTGGGACTGAATAATTGAGTGCCTCTCTAGGTTTGAAAAATTTTCTTGCAGGATCTCATGGAATAGATTATCAATGCCCTTATGAGCCTCTTTGCCTTCTGGGATGCCTATTATCCGGATGTTTGGACATTTGATGGTATCTAGTATTTCTTGTTTATTAGTCTCAAATTCTTGGGCCATTTTCTCAGTCTTCATGGTAGATTTTTTTAGGCTAGCAATTTTCTCTTCTATGTCTGAGATTCTATTTTCTGTATGATCTAGTCTGCTTTTAATACTTTCAAGGGAGATTTTGACTTCCTGTATTATAGCTTTCATCTCTAACAGTTCCATCTGATTCTTTTGTAAAGTGTGAAATTCCTTTTAGATCTTGCATGAATTTCCTCACCTCCTGTAACTCAACAACTTCTTTCTCCTTCCTCTTCAGCAGTTCCTTGTCTCTTTTCTCTTCCATCTCTGTTAGCTTTGCCATTATGAATGTTCTGAATTCTTTATCAGACATCTCCATGAATTCCCGTGAACTGTGTGTGGATGAAGATGAGTTATCCTTTTCCCTTGGAGGAGAGGTATTTTCCTGCTTTCCCATATTTCTTGTGGTCCTGCAGCAATTTCTAATCATCTGGTTGACGGTCAGTTTCTTCCCAAACTTGTAAGTTCAATCTGAGCATTGAGGAGCGTGGAGAAAAAGAAACAGAAAGAGAGAAACAACAGCAACAACAGCAAAAAAAAACAAAAAAAAAAAACAAAAAAACAAAACAAAAAAAAAAAACAAGAAACAGAAGAAGAGAAAAAAAAAAGAAGATAAAACTTCTCAATACAACTTAAAAAATTAATATTTTTCAAAAATTTCAGTAAAAAAACCAAAAATTGGAAAACCGCGCGGCGCGCTTGCACGCCACGCAAAATTCTAAAAAGCAAAAATTAAATAAAAAAGAGGAGACAGAGACCAAGACAGAGGTAGAGAGAGACAAGAACAGGTACAGAGACAGGAGGCCTGGAAGGGCTTTTCCTACCACGCGAGTTTTGTGTGCTGGAAGCCAAATTATCAGTGGGAAAGTCTTGATTTTTGTTCCCCCAAAATGGCTAGGTTGCAGAATCCATGTGGCTGCAGCTTCAAGAAGGCCTCTTCCCTTTGCCTCTCCAAGGAAGGTAGGTTTTATACTTAACTTGAACTGGTAAAAATCGACACAATGACTATAAGTATGTATATCCAATGTAATATTTAAAGCAAAACTAAAAATGCTATAGAAAGAGATAGACTCAAAATAGTATGAATAAATCAAAATTGAATTTTAAAATAAACTTTCAAGTAACCCACAAGAAGGCAGTAAAACAGGGAAACAAAAATAGAATAAATAGGAAAAAAGCTACACTATTATTTTAAGTGATCTCAACATATTAATAGTTACACTAAATGTAAATATTCTAAACATAACAACTAAAATACATAGATTGGCAGAAGGATTATAAAACATGGTCAAACTCTACATTGTTTACAAGGGCTCAAGTCAATTATAAAAATGTGAGCTTGTTGAAAGTAAAAGATATTCCATGTAGACATTAAAACAAAGGACCATAGGAATAGCTTTATTAATATCACATAAATAAGACATCAGAAAATAAAATTATCAGAGACAGAGAAGTACACTACAGTGATAAAAGGGTCAATCCACCAAGAAGACACAGTAATCCTAAATGTGTCACCAAAGAACAGAGCCACAAAATATGTAAAACATGTCTGGTAGAACTAAAAGAGAAATAATAATAGTTCAAGATTTCAGTACCCTGAAATATATGCATTGAAGTAACACTCCACCCAACAATAGTAGAATGGATATTCTTTTCAAGTGCTTATGAAATACATGGTGAAACAGACCATATCCTAGGCCATAAGAAAAGTTCAATATGGGACCAGCAGTTGGCATAATGGCTATGTCACTGGACTCCCATGTAATCGACCATGGTTCGAGTCTTGGACCCAGTGGCTTAAACTCACGCCAGGAGCATGTGCGTGCGTAACCAAGATCCCGAGAGGAGAAAGGAGGAAAAGGGACTGTGGCATTGTCACCCCCCTGGGGGATGATTTCTCACTTTCTGATTCTCTGTCTCTCTCTATCTTTCTGTCTTTCTGGCAAGTGCATGCACCCTATAGCTAAAAAAAAAAAAAAAAAAAAAAAAAAAAAAAAAAAACACCTCTCCAAAAAAAAAAAAAAGTTCAATATATTTTAAACTTGTAAATCATACAGAAGTCATTTTCCAAACATAATGGAATAAAACTAGCAATCAAGAAGAGTTGTATAAATTAAAAATACTTAAGCATTTAGAAGCAAAATACATTTCTCTTCTCAGTATTCCATAAATCAAATAGGAAACCCCAAGGAAAATTAAAAACAGAAAAGAAAAAGAAACCTTTTAGAATAAGTAAATTCATCAAGGTTCGGGATATAGACTAAGCATACAAAAAACAATTATATTTCAGTATGGAAACAATGAATATATAGACACCAAAATTAAAAAAGACAATATCTTTCACAATTGTATCAAAAGTAAATTAAATATTTAGGCATAAAGCAAACAAAATATGTACAGGGCTTGAATTATGAAAACTGTAAAACATCAATGAAAGAAGTAAAAAGTTGGGGCAAGCAGGTGGCATGGTGGTTAAGGTGTTGGATTCCCACAAGACCCACCGTGGTTTGAATCCCAAATCTGGTGACTTGAAAATCACTCTGGGCATATGTACATAGATTCCCAGAATCCCCTTTCATTAAAAAGGAAATAATAATGAAGGAGAAGGGATTGTGGCATGACCATCGCCCCTTGAGGGATTTCTCACTTTCCTTCTCTCTATCTCTCTCTAGCAAGTACATGTGCTCTATGGCAAAAACCTAAAAAAAAAAACTAAATAAATAAAAAGTTAAAAGTCTCTATATAAACAGAGAAACAAACCATGTAAATAAATTGGAAAGCTCAACATAATAAAGATATCTATACTCCCAACATAGATATAAAGGGTTAGCTTAATTTCTATTAAAATGTCAATAACATTTTATATAGAAATGGACAAGATAATTATAAAATTATATAGAAATGCAAAAATACTAGAGTAGTTAAAATGCTTTTGAAAAAAAAAAATGAAGAGAAATCAGTTTGCTCAATCCCAGTCTTATAATATCCCAACAATAATAATAATTTTTAAAAAAGCAAACAAAATTAGGTGAGAGATAGATATATAGTTTAATAGAATAGTATAGTGAACCCACACAAATATCTTACTAACTTCTTTTTACAAAAGTACAAAAGCAATTCAATGGAAGAAAGCCTTTTCAACAAATGATATTAGAAAAATAGATATATCCAAGAAAAAAAAAAAACTGGACCAAAACAAAACAAAAACAAACTAACACAAATCTCAATCTAAGTCACATACTTTATACAAAAATTAACTCAAACGGATTAAGAGGAGTCGTCAGCAATAGAGTAAATATCACCAAAACTTTGTCTCTTTGTAAAAACAATGTTTAAAGTCATTTTAAAAATGTGTGTATTTATTTATTGTGATTTTCAAGCTAACAGATCTGGCACTCAAACCATGATGCTGGCCATGAAAGAATACAGTGCCTTAACCACCATGCCACCTGCTGCCACCCCTCCCCCAAAAAAACACCTGCAATTAAAAAAAAAAAATAGAATAAACTTCCTTAGAACTATGAATTAACCAAAGGTTTGCAGTACCCCTAGGTATGTTTCGACAAGAAAAGTGACTGAATTTCTGTAAAAATAGCAAGCTTTGTGGCATTTTAACTCACACTAGTCTCATCTCTTACTTTCCACCTCAATGGTAGCCTAGAAAAATAAGAGCATGCAACCCCAGTATAAGAAGATATAGAATTTAATCATAGTAAAAAAAAAAAAAATCTATGTTTATCTATATACACATGACCTCCCACCCACTGGAAAAATTGTCATCATTGGAGTTCACTCAAACTTACTCTGTATTAAACACCTCTTCCCTAAGAGCGTTTGTCAAATGTCTGAACATCACAACTGTCTGAGATGGTTGATAATAGTTGGGTAAACAATAGAGCAGCTAAAAAGCCATGACAGGAAAATCTGAGAAAAGGGATACTTATGGAATCTTTCAAACACTCCAACATAGTTCCAGAAAACTAGACATCTACATGCATGGTCAGAGGTACGCATAGCTGTGTACATGTTTACAGAAGACCTGAGAAGGCCCTTAAAAAAAAAAAAAAAAAGACCCACAAACTTTTTAACAAAATACTAGCAAATCAAATCTAGTAGCACACAGAAAGGATTATACATCATGAAGAAGTAGGATTTATTTCAGGAATTCAAAGTTAGTCCAATATATGGAAATTGACCTGTGTGGTACACTATTTTAATAGAAGGGAGATAAATCACATTATCATCTCAACTGATGTAGAAAATACATTTGACAATATTCAACACCTTGCACAATTAAAACACTCAATAACATAGACTAGAAAGGAAATTCCTCAACTTGTAAAAGGCAGTCTACAAAAAACCCACAGCTGAAATCGTAGATGACAGTAAAACTTTCCCACTAAGTTCAGCACCAACATAAGGAATCAACTCTCACCACTTCTATTCAATGACGTACTAGGGGTTCTAGTCAGGTGCAACTAGGCAAGAAAAAGAAAAGGCATTCAGATTGGAATAGAAGAAGCAAAACTCTTTTCGAAGATAACACAATTTTATATAGAGAACATAATAAAGAATCCGATAAAGTATAAGACCTAATGTAATGCATCATACGTTGTAAAGTTATATGTGATTCAATGTAATATAAACAAGATTATGATAATAAATAAATTTTTAAAAAGACTTAATACATCAATCCCACAAATTTGCAGGTGACAAGATCAATATATAAAAGTCAATTGCATTTCTATACACTAGAAACGGAGCACCTAAAAATGAAATTTAGAAAATTAAATTACTACAGGCCAACAAACGGTGTGGTGGTTAACGTGCTGGATTCCACATGGCTGACTCTGCAGTTCAAGTCCCAGACCCACGGCTTGAAAAACACACTAGAGGGACCAGCAGTTAGCGTAATGGCTATGTCGCTGGACTCCCATGTAGTCGACCACGGATCGAGTCCCGGACCAGGTGGCTTAAACTCACGCCGGGCACGTATGCATGCATGCCCGAGATCCCGAGAGGAGAATGGAGGAGAAGGGATTGCAGCGTGGCTATCCCCCCTGGGGGGTGATTTCTCGCTTTCTGTCTCTCTCTGTCTGTCTGGCGAGTGCACATGCCCTATAGCAAAAAAAAAAAAAAAAAAAAAACTCTCCAAAAAAAAAAAAAGAAAGAAAGAAAAGAAAAACACACTAGATGCATATACGCGCAAGCCCAAAATCCCAAGAGGAGAATGGAAGAGAAGAGACTGCAGCATGGCCATCCCCCATGGGGCGTGATTTACCACTTTCCATCTATCTCTGTCTCTCTCCAGCATGTGCACATACCATATGAAAAAAACCTAAAACAAAAGAAAAGAAAAAATAACCCTACTACTTATAATAGCATAAAAAATAAAATATTTAGAAATAAAGTTAATAAATGAAATGCAAGACTCATACATGTCATACACTAAAAACCACAAAATAATAGGAGGAGACTTCCACAAGGTCATAGGAAAAAAGTATGAGCTTGTTTTGGTGTAAAAACTTAGAAATCCATGCATAGTTTTGATAATATGCATTTCCCATGTACATTTTGAAGACCCCTTTTATAAGACCTAAATAAATGAAAAAGTACTCATGTCCCTTCATTAAAGATTTAATATTTATGATAGAAATACTCTTCAAATTGATACGCATAGTCAATGCAATCTCTCTCAAAATTTTAACTGCCTTTGTTTATTTATTTACTTTCAGAAAGAGACAAACCAAGCCTCAAATTCATACAGCATTTCAAGAAACTCCAAATAGCCAAAACCATTTTTCAAAACACAATCAAAGTTGGAGGGACTCACCATTTATAACTTCAAGAACTACTACAGATATATAGTAGTCCAGTGTACAAGCACAAGGATAGACATATAAATGAATGAAATAGAACTGAGAGCCCAGAATCAAACTCATACATTTGTGGTCACCTATTTTTGACAACAGTAAAAAACCATTCAATAGAGAAAGAATAGTATTTTTCAATGAATAGTGATAACAGGATATCCACATACAAAAGAATGAATTTGGACTGATACCTCACACCATAAATAAAAATTAAGTCTAAAGGAATCAAAGTTCTAAATGTAAGAGCTAAAATAATAAAGATGAAAACTAAAGTATCAATCTTTGCAACCTGGTTAGGCAATAGTTTCTTAGACATGACACCAAAAACACAAGCAACCCATGGGAAGAAAAAGAATAGATAAAGTATACCTCAACAAAATTTAAAATATTTGTAATCAAAGGACACTATTAAGAAAGTAAAGGTATAATCCATAAAATGGGAAAAAATACTTGCTGGTCATATCTGATAAGGATCTAAATTCCAGAAGATAGGAAGAACTCTTGTAACTCAATCATAAATATAAATAAAAAGACAAATAACCTTTAAAAGTAGGCAGAAGATTTGGATAAACAATTCTTCAAAAATGATTTGGCCTAAAAGCATGAAGGACTTAATATCATTTGTCATCAGGAAAAAATGCTGATTAATAGGACAATGACGTACCCCTTCATATCCATCATGCACTAGGTTTAAAAAAAAAAAAAAAACAAGCAGAAAGTGACAAATTTTGGCCAGAATGTGGAAAAACTAGAATCCTGATGCATTGCTGATGGGAATATAGAATGGCATAGTCACTGTGGAAAACAGTTCGCTGTTTCCTGAAAAGACTAATAAGTCCAATTACTACAGGACCCAGCAATATATATATATATATATTTCCCAAGAGAATTTAAAAATTGTAAGTTCACACAAGAACTTGTACATTATGTTCATAATAACATTACTCAGAAGAAACAGAGTGGAACCCACCCAAATACACATCAACTAATGGATGGATAAACAAATGTGGTATATCCATACAATAGAATATTATTCAGCCATAAGAAGGAAGTAAAGATACATAGAGATCAATGTTGAAAACATTATGCTAAACAAAAGGAGTCAAATCAAATGTTCATGTGTTGTATGATTTAATTTATTTGAAATGTCCACAATATGTAGACCCATAGAAACAGAATGATTAGGGTTTGCCAGTAGGTAGGGGAAGGAAAACGAGGAGTGACTGCTAATGGGTATAGGGTTTCATTTTGGGCTGATGAGATGTTCTGGAATTAGAGAGTAGTGATGATTGCACAACCATATGAATATACCAAAAAAAAAAAAAAAAAAAAAAAAAAAAAAGAACAACAAAACCAGTGAATTAGTAACTGTAAAATGGTAAAATTTACTGTTTGTGAATCATATCCCAAAAAAAGTAAATAAATTTATGAAAATAATAAGACATGTACGTAAAACTAAACCATAAAACTTAAAAAAAAAAAAAAAAAAGACACTATAATGGTACCAGCAAGTGGCTTACTTCACTGGACTCTCATGTCATCACCCATGGTTCAAGTCCTGGACCTGGTGACTTAAAACTCACGCCGGGTGCATGTGTGTGCCCAAAATCCTGAGAGGAGAATGAAGAAGGGACTGAGACGTGGCCATCCCCCCGGGGGAGTGATTTCTCATTTTTTGTCTCTCTGTGTCTCTCTGTCTCTCTAGCGAGTGCATGTGCCCTATACCAAAAATCTCTCTTTAAAAAAAAAAAAAAAAAAAAAAAAAGAGTATACTCTTTGGATCCTATAGCTAGGTAAAGTGCTTAGACTTGTCACCCAGAGTGTGAGCCATAAGGGAAAACAGTAAATTGGAGTTCATTAAAATAATATGTTTAAATAAGTTTTGAGTCAGCCAGTGGCACGGTGGTTGAAGCAACAAGATTCCACATAGCCAGCTACATGGTTTGAGTCCTCAGACTTGTAGGTCTGGGTGACATGCAGGAATATGTTTGTGTATGCCCAAAATCCTGAAGTGAGGGAGAAATGGGAGAGAGGGAATTGCGGACTGACCATCCCCCATGGGGGAGTAATTTCTCTCTCTCTCTCTCTCAAGCACATGTGACATCTGGCAAAAAAAAAATTTTTTTTTTAATTAGTAACTGTTCATGTGAAAAAGATCCTGTTAAAAGGATGAGAAGACAGGGCCAACATGGGGTGTGGTGGTTAAGGTGCTGGACTCCCACATGACTGACCATAGCTTGAGTCCCAGATCTGGTGGCTTGCTTTCTCACTCTCTGTCTCCCTCTCTCTCTCTCTGGTGAGTGCATGTGACCTATAGCAAAATTTTTAAAAAAATAATAATTGAATAAATAATTCTTTTTTAAAAAAGAGGATGAGAAGACATGCTACAGACAAGGGAAAATATATTTGCAAATATTTGCAAACCTCCTGTCTGACAATAACTGGTACATAGACTAAGGAATTCTCAATAATACAAAAATAATCCAATTAGAAAATGAGCAAAAGGCATTTAGAGACCTTTTATCAAAGGCATTAGGGAAACCATGACAAGGTATTAGTACACACCTACAGAAATGCAACAATAGGACCAGCCAGCAGTTTGGTAGTTAAGGTGGCTGGAATCCATGTGACCAAATGTGCAGTTTGAGTCCCATACCAGCATCTTGAGATTCACGCTGCCGCATGTGTATTCATGCCCAAAATCCCCAGAGGAGAATGGAGAAAAAGGGATCTTGGCATGGTCATTCCCACTGGGTGCTTTCTCTCTGACCCTGTCTCTCTCTCTTTGGGGAGAGAAGGAAAAAAAAAAAAAGAAAAAAAAAAAGAATGACACAACAAAAAAGGACGATAATGTCAAATGTTTATAAGGATGAAGAGAAACAAGACCATTTATATATTACTGGTGGGAGTGAGAAATGGTATAGCCACTCTGTGAAAGTTTGACGGTTTCTAGAAGAACTAAACATGCAACTACCAAATGATCCAGCAATTGTCCACTTATCCAAGATTAATACTTCTTTTGATATAAAAACCTATGAACAAATGTTTACAGCGGCTATACTCATTCAAAAACTGAAAACAACCTAAATATCATTCAGTGGGTGAATGGTGAAACAAAATGTGATACACTCACACCATGGAATACTACTCAGCTATAGAAATGAATTATTGATATACACAGATACCTGGATGAATTTCTAGATTATTATATTTAGTGAAAAGTGCCAATTTCAAAAGAGTTCATGTACTATCTTTCTTACAACTGGTTACAACTTGACAGGATTTCAAGAAAGTTATTTTTAAATATTTATTTATTTATTTGTCTATTTATTTGTTGTGATTTTTCAAGCCACTAGGTCCAGGACTTGAACCTCGGTTGGTCATGTGAGAGCCCAGCGCCTTTAACCATGACCTGCTGGCCACCTGCTGGCCCCACATATCTATTTTTTAAAGAAAATAATACAGATATACTTAGAGCAGCCCCCTTTTCTGATTCAGCCTATTTCTCTTCAGAACTGAGCACAACACTGAATTTTTTCTGTGCATATTCTGCTATGTCTATTTCACAAGTATTATTGTGGCAACGAATAATACTGAGTCATCAGAAAAGTCGTGATGTATTTTTCTATGTTTTTCTATACAAAATTGCATCATGATTTTTTCCAACAACTCAATACTTTCACATTTTTTCAAAGACAGCATAGATTTTTTTTTTAGAGATTTTTGCCTTATCACCAGAGAGAGAGAGAGGGGGGGGAGAGAGAGAGAGAGAGATAGGAACAGTGAGAGGGATAGTGAGAAATCACCCCCCAAGAGGGATGGCCATATTTCAATCCTTCTCCTCCATTCTCCTCCTGCACACACACATGCCTGGTATGATTTTCAAGCCACTGGGTCCAGGATACAAACCAAGGTCAGCCATGTGGAAGTCCAGCAACATAACAACTATGCCATCAGCTGGTCCCAATTTTAAATGGTACTATGAGATATATATCATTTTACAACTTACTTTTTCTTCTCAACACCAAGTTTTCCATGTTTAATTATGGTGATGCATGAAGATTTAGGATTTTTATTTTTACTTTGATTATTCAATAATTATAATAGAAATAATATGTAATGCTATATACCAGGCATAGTTCTAAGTGCTTTATACACTAACTCATACTCATTAAGATACATACACACTATATTCTTATTATTGTTCCTATTTCACAGCTGAGAAATTAAGGCTTACAGTAGTTAAGTAATTGTCTTTAGTTAAACTTTGAGTAAATGGTAGTACCTGGATTTGAACATGAATGATTTCCTTCAGGAGCTGTGTTGTCACAGTGTAAATACCACTGCTGTGTCTCTACTGCATTACTGATGGACATTTAGGATGTTTTTCTATTTTTTTTTTCTTCTTTTGCTCTTACCATCAAATAGCCTAGTTGCTGTTTCCTTGTGCTATGCACAAAAAGAAATCTCTTTAAGATCTATACCAGGCTAGCCCTGTAACCAAGTGGTTACAGGAAGTGGACCCCATATGGCCGACTGCAGTTTGAAGCTTGGCCCCAGCAGCTTGGAAAACATACTGGGTACATGTGCCTGAGTGCCCTAAATTTGGACAGGGTGAAGTGGAATAGGGATTGTGGCATGACTATGCCCCATTGGCAAGTGCTTTATTCTTTCTCTCTCTCTCTCTCTGGCAAGCACACATATTCTCTGGCAATTAGAAAATAAAATAATAATAATTTTAAAAAAGATGTACCAACAAGCAGAACTGTTGAGTTGTGTTGAGACCTGCTAGGCAAAAAAGGGGGGAGGAGACCCCCCCATAGTGGGAGCAGCGGTGGATTTTAGAAAGAACAACCACATAGACACACAAGTAGAGAAAAGCAGGGCTTGGGTGGACCTGATGTCGCTGATGGAGAACACTGTGGCACTGAGCTGTTTTCAGATTCGTTTGTCTTTTTTTATAGGGCAACAGGGGAAGAGAGAAGTGGAAGGTAAAGTTAGGTATTTTTTATTATTAATTGTAGCTGTACAGCATTTTGTGTTTTCTGGTTTAAATAAGTCTTATTTGGCTTTTTTGGCTGAAACAGTTTTCTTTAACCTCCACCGGTTGTGTAGCATCACCCCAAGCGAGAGTCTGTGTGTCGCTCATCTGTAAAGGTCACTATTATTTAGCTCAGATTCAACCGCTCCCTACAGAGATGTAGTACATACTTAACGTTAGTGGCTATTGCGATTGTCCTATGCTGTAAGCAATTCTCATCAGCCATGTTTAAGAGTTCCTGATTATCCATATATCCACCAAACTTCACAATCTTGTCATTTTGTTGGGCATAAAATGGCAAGTCAATATTTTTAATGTGCATTTTTTTTTTATTACCAAGGAGTCTGGGGTCCTTTTCATATATTTACTGGCATTTTGAATTTTCTCTATTGTGAAATGCTTATGCGTTCCTTTATCATCTGTTTTTCTAGTGAGTTGTTTGTATTTATTTTGTAAAATTTTATGTATCTGGGACCAGCAGAAGACGTAATAGTTACACTGTTGGACTCCCACATAGTCAACTAGTCAACTGCAGTTCGAGTCCCAGATTAAGCCGCTTAAAACTCACTCCAGGCATGTGTGTGTGTAAGCCCAAAATCCCAAGAGGAGACTGGAGGAGAAGGAATTGCGACATTACCAACCCCCGGGGGGGGGGGGGGGATGATTTCTCGCTTTCTTTCAGTCTTTCTGACAAGCACATGTGCCCTAGAGCAAAAAATATCTCTCTTAAAAAATCTATCATTTGGGAACCAGCAGTTAGCGTAATGGCTTTGTCGCTGGACTCCCATGTAGTCGACCGCAGTTCACGTCCTGGACCCGGTGGCTTAAACTCACGCTGGGTGCGTGTGCATGCATGCCCAAGATCCCGAGAGGAGAATGGAGGAGAAGGGATTGCGGCATGACCATCTCCCCTGGGGGGTGATTTCTCGCTTTCTGTCTCTCTGTCTCTCTCTGTCTGGCGAGCACACATGCCCTATTGCGAAAACCTCTCAAAAAAAAAATCTATCATTTATTAGTGATATTTATCAAAAATGTATTTTCCCAGTCTGTGATTTATTTTTTAACTTCATGATGTTCCATGTCATATTGAAGACTTAAATTTCAGTGTTGGCGAATCTGAATATATGTATGTATGTATTGCTCTCTTTTATCTGTGAGCAATGAATTCTAAGACCCCCAGTGGATGCTTGAACTGTGGAGAATACTGAACTTTATAAAGACTGTATTTTTTCCAATAATACATACCTATGATAAAGTTTAATTTCTAAATTAGGCATAGTACCAGATTAATAATACTAGTAAAATAGGACAATTATAACAACATACTATAATAAAAGTTATGTGAGTATTGTCTGTCTTTCTGTCTCTGGTGAAACCATAGATAAGGCAGGGGAAACTCGACCATATTTTATCTAAGGCACTCCTACTGATGAGCTTCTAGGCTGTTTCTAAAGTTACAATACCTACCATATATAAGTACGTATGTCTTTATCCATATTCAAGATAAATTACTCATTACTGAAGATAAATGACAAAAGTAGAAGTTGGGGTGCAACTTTCAGTTTTGTTAAATAATGTCAATCCTTCTCTGGAAAGACTGGACCAATCTGTACTTGTCCCCAACCTTCACCGTACATCCAAGTTTCTAACGATAGAAGATGACAAGATTCCATCTATATTTTAGAAAGCTCATTCCCCTAAGCGGTAGAGAGGAACGAATGCCACGAAGACAGAAAGGAAATAAACAGTGTTCTGGAAGATCGGAGCATCAGATAACAAACATACATATATTTGGTGACATCATGAGTGTCAAAGAGCACACTGAGTACCTGGACCTATGGGTTTCTCACTCCAGTCAGAAAAGCTCGAGTTAAACCACCAGGTGTGGTAACTACCAAAGGAAGAAGCAATAGTTTTAGATGGTCTGGAGGTACCTGGGACTAATTTTCTTCCAGAGCAGCCTATGAAACTATGATCACTAGCTACTCGTGAACAAATTTTTAAAAAATAAATAAATAACGGGACCAGCAGATGACATAATGATTAAGTCGTTGTACTCCCACGTATTTGATCCTGGTTTGAGTCCTGGACCCACAGGCATAAAACTCACCCCATGCATGTGTGTGTGTGTGTGTGTGTGTGTGTGTGTGTGTGTGTATGTGCCCAAAGTCCTGAGAGGGGAATGGCAGAGAAGGGATTGTGGCATGGCCATTCCTCTGGTTGGGGGGGGGGTTGATTTCTCACTTTCTGTCTCTCTGTGCCTCTCTGGAGAGCATACATACCCTATAGTAAATATCTCTAATAAATAAATAAATCATGAATACACAAATATCCTTGATGCTTGCTATTAAAAGGTTTTGAGTTAAGAACTCTGAATGATCTGTGCACATTTACAGCAAGTCTCTTATCCCAGCACAGTCCACAGCTTTGGGAAACTTGATCACAGATCCATGGGGAGACCTGCGCCCTGGCTGGAAGGTTTTCTCAAACACACTCTCCCTCAGTCTCATCCCTCCTCATCCCAAATGGCATTGAAGCTGGGAGGAGTCACCATTTCCCAGCATCGTGACACCAAGAGAGAAGGACAATCCACAAATGTACTGTCTCTCAACCTCCATTTCCAGAACTCAAGACCCAGATTCTCCCTTTTGACAATATTAAAAAGAAGGAAAGCATTTTGCATGAAAACATGTTGTAACTGTATTTGTAACACTCAATAAATAAATTACAGGTTTTATATCATTCAGAGAGAGCTGCCAGTGATTTATTCAGTTATTAACTTCATACGCTTGGGAGAATGAATTAAATACTGGCCTGTATTGATGGTTTGGGAATTATTCAGCCAGAATTTGCCACTGAAAAGTTTGGGCAGTTCTGCAGGTATTTCAGGATAAGCAAAGACAGTTTGGCTGAAACCAGGGAAGGCAGAAGATTCTGCCCTGCCCATTTATAGCGGCTTATAAATTCCATAAAAAGGAAATGAATTATGCATTATTGGGTTTACATAAGGTCACCCAGTGAACTTTGACCCCTCTCTTTTCTCATTTGGCTCAATTATTAGATGAAATGACAGATTTGATCTCTTTTCAAATTGTATTAGAAAGGGTCTCTTTATTTCACCCTCTAGCAGCAATCAGCTGACGAGAGTAGGCAAGTGCATTAATTATGATTGATTTAGAGTGTCTATAGGGTGATTATTTCTAGAATTCGACTCCTGAGCCAAAACCTTTTGACCTATTTCAGGCCACACAGCAAATTAATCCATAAGAAGATTTAAGGGGAGACTGTTCCAGACAGCAGTTTCCCTCCTGTATTTGCAATCAAAACATTTAAGATACTTTGAGCAATCCGAGGGGATTGAATTACTGGAACGCTCCATGGTGAAGACATTAACAACCTGACAACTCAGTTTTAAAACATCTTATGCACAATAACCAAAAATGGCTCTGCATTAGCCCCCTCAAGAGGAAAAAAAAAGTCTTCTGTCTGCCCTGAGCTATTAGGATATCATAGAAAAAAAATCTTTTATGAGTTTGCGAATTTGTCACAATTGGAGTTTCAGAACAACACGTCTGTTATTGGGACATTCAATCTCTCTCTCATCTTTCCAGTGGATTAAAAATGACGGGATTAATTAAAGGAGTAGAGAAAGGAGACTACTGTCGGTTGCAACAGATAGGCTTGAATTATAATAAGGCTCAGATAAGGAGGAGAAAGAAAAATTGGGAGGTACAGTTATCAGGAGTTTCTGAGTATGGAAACACATCCTGCAGATTAATTTTATTTGAAGAGAATGTTTTACCAAAGTTGCCACCTCTGACATCTTAGATCCTAGTGGGGATTGAAGGGAAGAGTCATCTAGAATTGATGCCAGCAGATCAATGGACTCAGCCCTACTACTCACATGGTAAATAAGGAGTTCGGGTAGGGCCTGAATAAGTCCCGTCTGCGGCACTTACAAGCTGAGTGACCTAGGGCAAGTGGCTTGACCTCTCTGATCTCTGTTCTTTTTGCTATGAGGTGCAAATAATACCTATCTCACTGCAAATTTGTGGCCAGGATTAGAGACCATATGTGTTTAGAGGAACAAAAATATTTGTGGCTGTTATTTATAATCCTCCATTGCCATTTATGGTGATAGGTCATGGGAACCGAAGAATCTTTTGTTTGCTGAGCACAAACAAAATTTCTACCCTCACATTTGAAAATAGTATTAAGTGGCCAAAAAAAGATAGAAATGGGGGCGGGGGGAGAGCTGTATAGCTCAACATAAGAAAAGAGGACAGATTATCTAAAGGGAAGGGCCTGGGAGTGAGGGGTTGAAGAGACTGGTGTCAAAAGGGGTCAAGAGAGAGACCTGGTAATGTGGGCACAGGAGGGAATAGGAGGAAAAAAATATGATTGGGAGACTTCTTAGAGAAAAACTGGGTACACTGTGACATCACCTCCTTCTGTCTCCACTCTACAATCTCCAGTAAATTCTACAATATTTGCTATCATTTGGTATGAGCAGGTTCTTTGCAATGAACAAGACGGTCTTCAGATTTACAAGGGACAAAACAAAGGTCAAGGTGGGACCAGCAGTTAGCATAATGGCTATGTCACTGGACTCCCGTGTAGTTGACCACGGTTCGAGTCCTGGACCAGGTGGCTTAAACTCACATTGGGCGCGTATGCGTGCATGCCCAAGATGCCAAGAGGAGAATGGAGGAGAAGGGATTGCAGCATGGCCATCCCCCCTGGGGCGGGTGGGGGGGTGATTTCTCGCTTTCTGTCTTTCTGTCTCTCTCTGTCTTTCTGGCAAGCACACTCGCCCTATAACAAAAACTTCTCACAAAAAGAAAGAAAGAAAGAAAGAAAGAAAGAAAGAAAGAAAGAAAGAAAGAAAGAAAGAGAAAGAAAGAAAGAAAGAAAGAAAGGGAGAAAGAAAGAAAAAACAGAGGTCAAGGTGGATGACAGTTGGCATCTGATTCCTGCAAATTAGGATCTAATATCCTTAGTGAATGATACCACCATGTGTGTTATAATTCTATAGCTTTTATGGTTCTCAAAATATTGCCAGAGAAATGATCTCATTTGAGACACTAAGATATCTACAATTCTATGGATCAGGAATGATTTCATGTTATTTCTCTTGGTCTCAGAGTCCACACTTGGAAATATGAAACGATAGCTAAAAAAAAAAAATCATCAAGCTCCCTTTCAACTCTAAACTCCATGGCTCTATGTCTCTAGGAGTGGTATTCATATGTGTAGAGGAAGCACTCAGCTTTATATTGCAAACATGAATGGCTTCGACACTCAGCAGCACTCCTTCCATAAACTGGAACTGATACCTGGCCAGTGGAAACCAGTTACACCTTTGGAGAGTCGCTTCCTTTTTTCTGGTTTGCCAATGCACTTCTACCGCCCTGGACCACTCCCTACTTAAGCACGCCTGCTCCTGAGCTATTGGGCTCTGTCCAGCCTCAGTCCTGATTCTCTGCACCTTTCCCAGCCACCTTGCAGTCCCCGTTGCTAAACACATTCCAGGACTGACACCCTAAAAGTGGCAGCCTAGGAAAGAGGTTAAGAGTGACGCCTCTGAGACCAAAGGGCAGCATTTTATCTTGGCTCTGCCCCTTTCTAGCTGCTGAGCAACTCACCTAG
The DNA here is from genome assembly GCA_026018925.1 of Tupaia tana. Classification (NCBI taxonomy): domain Eukaryota; kingdom Metazoa; phylum Chordata; class Mammalia; order Scandentia; family Tupaiidae; genus Tupaia; species Tupaia tana. Next base: position 35,461,296 of record JAKSZU010000018.1, read on the forward strand.
ATCCAGGTGTTTCTTCCTTTATGAAATGGGGTAAGAACAGTACCACTCTCTGAAGCTTCTTATATTCTAAGTTAAGGCAGTGGTCCCCAAACATTTGGCTTCAGGGACCAGAGTCAATTTTTCAACAGACTGGGGGTTGGGGAGTGGTTTCAGGATGATTCAAGTGCCTTACATTAATCGTGCACTTTATTTCTATTATTATTATTATTACACTGTAATATATAATGAAATAATTCTAGAACTCACCATAGTGCAGAAATCAGTGGAAGCCCTGAGCTTGTTTTTTCTGCAACTAGATGGTCCCATCTGAGGGCTTCTATGAGACTCTAATCCCGATCTGACAGGAGGTGGGCTCAGCAGTAATGCAAGCTATGGGGAATGGTTGTAAATGTAGACCAAGTTTCACTCACTTGTCTGCCATGTACTTCCTGCTGTGTGGCCCCATTCCTAGCAGACTGTGGACTGATGGGGTTGGGAAGCCCTGTGTTAATTCATGTAAAGCACTGCAAAGTTACCTGGCATCTTGGAGGCACTCCATAAAAATTAGCTCATAATTTATCTCCGCCTATGGGTCAAGAGAGAAACCTGGTACTGGTGGGCAGAGGAGGGAATAGGAGGAAAAGATAAGTCTAGGAGGCTTCTGAGAGAAAACCTGGGTGCATTGTGACACCTCTTTGCCTTCTCTTGGCCTCTCTCTCTCTCTCTCTCTCTCTCTTCCTTGAGAATCAAGTTCTCAGACTTCTTGCAGAGTCTTCCTCTGACTATATCCCAGCCAAATTGGGAAGTCACCTCTCCTACTTTGGGTTTGCCCTGAGCCACAGTCACATTGCATGGCTTTTCCTGTATGGACTGTAGACTTCCCTAGGGCGGAAACCTCTTCTCTTTATCTCCGCTTCTTTAACATGCCTTGCAAATGGCCCTGCTTAGTGTAACTGCTCAAGAGACAGTTCTTTTAGCTTAATAATGGTGGCTTAAGCTGTTTCCTAGGACAGAGGGGCTTATTCTTATGTTTATTTATTTCTTCCATTAGCAAGAGAGACAGAGGAACAGAGAGAGAAAGAGAGAGCAATAAAGAAAACACGTCCAACAGGGTCTTGATGCTATGATCCACCCCAGCCTTAGCCAGCCCTGGATCATGGGCGTGCACATGCCCAGCGGACTCAAGGAGGTCTCTGGACATAAACCTGGAACCTTGTTGTGTGGATCAGCCTCACAGAGCAGCATGACTTATTGCTGTGCCATTGTCCGACCCCAGGAGGAGGTTTTGTTTTGTTTCCCCTGGGGGGTGTGTGCTCAGGAGAAACAGAGAGCGAGAGAGAGACAACCCCCAGTGGAGCATGGTCACACCATAAGCCTTTTTTCTACCATTTGCCCATCCCGTCAGGATCTTGGGTATGCACGCACATGTGTCTGGCATGTGTTCCAAGCTGCGAGCCCTTGATTCTAACCACAGTTGGCTATGCAGGATCCAGTGCCCTATAGATAGAACATAGACGCCATGCTGCAGGGGTCTCTGGGGGGACATTTTTAACCCTTTTGAGCACTACCTCACTCCCAGCCAAGCCTATGAGTACTACCTCTCGCCTCCTCGTATTTATTTAAACATTCTTCATTTTGTCTCCCATCCAAAGAATTATAATGAGCGAACCATAAATTGAGATCGCCTACCATGTTGCAAGGCTGGTCAGCCATTTTTCAGTTCAGAAAACCACTTTTAACAGTCTGCTGGGGGTAGGAGCTGTCATCTGCACACTTTGAAACATGTGTCCTCTTCCCCCCAGTCTCAAAACTTTTCTATAGCATGCTGGCTTCCCAGAAAAGTCCTCAGTCATGGGCCTGCTTGGGTTATTTTTTAGCTTTCATTAAGCCACATGCATTCCTGCTTATGAAATCATCCACGAACTGTGTGAGTGAGCCTGAAAGCCACCACTGACATGCTGCTTATACTTATTAGCTTTATAACTGATGACCGGGCTTCAGAGTAATGACAGCTTGGCCACCCCGCAATCGCTCAGCTTAATGTTCCTGATTTCTCAAGAAGCAAATGCATCTGCTGGCTTTGTCTTTATAAGTCAGAGGCAGAGGCATAGACGCAAAATGGGCTGAACGATATGGTTAAGAAAACCAACCAAGTTCATCCTGGGCCTCTTTGGTCAAAGGTCAAATTTGGTTACCAGGATATAGAATTTAACTTGCACAATATTTTATAAAAATTAGATTGAGGGGTCAGATGGTGGTACAACAGTAAAATACAGCCCTCTATGATGCACACCCATATGGAAAGGTTGGTGGTTCAAGTTCAGAGACCTTCCTGAGTGTGCTGGGCCTGAATGTGACCATGATCTGGGTTAGCTGAGGCTGCAGGTGGACTACAGTATCAAGACCTGGTTGGGGATGCTGTCTCTGTGTGTGTGTGTGTGTGTTTCTCTCACTCACAAAACTAATTTTCTAAAAAAAAAAATTAGTCATACACACTTTTAAACAATTAATGTATGGGAGGGGGTCTTCAAAAAGTTTACAGAAAATGCTTAGTATGTAAAAACCATGCATGGGTTTCAATATTACTTAGCACCAAAACAAATTTCTTTCATTTCATTTTCCATGAAGTTTTGGAAGTCGCCTCCTGTATTCTCTAGCTTGCCACAATCTCTACCATTTTTTTTGTTTTAATCTGATCTTCTTCAGTCATTTATGTAAAAATAATAATAAGTTTGTGTCCTGAGCAGTATGAAAATTTCAGAGGCTTAAAAGGTCAATATTAAGGCTAGCCCTGTGGCCTGTGGGTTAAGAGAGGTGTAGAAAAACTATAGAAGCCAACCATGCAGTTCTGACCCCACTGGCCTTTCAAACACCACACCGGGTACACACACATGTGCATGCATGCCCTAATCCAGACAGGGTGGAGGAATGAAGGAGAAGAAACTGCAATTTGACCATGCCCCATAGGGTGTTGCTTCCTCTCTCCAACCCCCTCATCTCTCTGGCAAGCACATGTATGTACTCTCTCATCAAAAAAAATAAAAAACAACAGTACAGGGAGAGGTTAAGCTCATACCCTACTTGCCTAAATGAGGTACTAGACTGAGAGTAAGCTTAAAGGTCAGCAGGGTTGGGAAAAAGAAAAGACTATGCAGGGACTTCAAAACGTTCTTAGTAAAATGGAACGAAAGTACAAGAACATTTCCGTGCCAAAGAATTTTTCAACTGTATGCGCAGTGGTTTCATAATGCACATTTCCGTGAAATATTTGAAGAGCCACATGCAGGAACAAGGGGTGAGGAACAGCCTACTGAGTCAAGGGAAGCAGGCCAGCCAGAGGCACTGGAAAAAATCTTGTTCTGTTCCATGAGTTTGCTCAAAGCTTGTGCCACATCTTGGAAATAAATGAGGATGCTGAGGGCGGAAGTCCTCCATGCTGATAGTACTCAGAAAGAAGAGAGATCTTCCTGGTGAGTTCGACGACAGTAGGAGAGCTATTAGGAGCCAGATGCTGGGTGTGGGTCCACATAGCTCATGTCCTCTGTGGCATCATCCCACTGGAAGATTCTCAGTGACTTATTTTTGCCCTGGATATCTACATTTACCTCTAGCTTATTTATAGTTCCATTTGAAGTTCTTGGGAATGGTGATGAAGCCCAGGAAGGTGCCTTTCTGGGAAGCCAGGAAGGGAGAGAAAACAGTGCATGGATCTCTGTCATGGGGAGAGATGGTAAGACTCTAAGAGCTGTAGAGAAGATAAGCTTTACCAACAATTTGACACATGCCAGGGAAGGGAAAAGAGGTGTTTGAAGGAGGAGAAAGGAAGGCTGGGGAGGGGGTGTTGGTGGATCCTACGCTTACCAGTGGCAACAGTGTCTTCCTTTTTCTGCATAGGCTCAGTACGACAGTTACAAAGTCAGCAAGGGAGCATTACATGGGGTCTACCTGAGTCCCTGAGTATGGTCCACCCAGTGGATGCTGCCATACAATGTTCAAGAAACCCAGATCTCGATCTGCAGCCATGCCCACTTTAACCTACACTCAGGTGCTAGAGCAAGGGCGTTGTGTAACACATGTGGGAAATGGAGCCCCCGCAAGCCCGGCCATTGCCTTCCCAGTGGCAAACAGGAGAAGCAAAGGGGAGGGAGCACTTTTCTTCCTTTTCTTCCAGGGGTAGGATGATCTTGGCCTCCAGGGGGCAGCAGATGATGTGTGTGACTTCCTGGTGTCAGACCATGGGGAATGCTGGGGACTGCTACCTAGAGCTCCAAGATGCTGGGGCCACATAGGAAAGCAAGTCTGGTGTTACTAGATTTTTATGTGTACAACTAGTTTTCATGCCACCCAGGAACTACATACTCTCAGTAGTTCTATCATTCAGGCTATGATTATACTATGGGAACAAATAGTCCTCAAAATTCTCCAGATGAACATCAAAAAGTTTATTCCTTCTGCAAGCTACTTGTCTGACAGGATTATTGTGACTAGGGTTGGGAGGTAGACCCTGCTAGGGAGCTCTGACCATCATGGAAGCTTAGGGACCCAGAATAAAGGAGTCCCCAGGTCAACACAGTCACTTCTGCAGAGGATTACAGCATTCGTCTTGGTATGTATTGGCTCACCACCTGACAGGCATCGTTTTCACCTGCATGCCATTGGTGGAGGCAAGTAGCCATTCTCAATGTCAAGGGTGAGGGTGGTGACTGAGTGGGGTGATGAGGTGCTTGAAAAGATCATTGAAATTTGGAAGAACTGGAGTGTGAATTAATGACATTCTTTATAGCAAAGGATCACACACTTTAAATGAAATGCATTTGTTCCTAAAGAAGATATTACTTTGTTACTTCATAGCATCTTTTTTTTTTTGGGGGGGAGAGGTTTTTGCTATAGGGCGTGTGCGCTCGCCAGACAGAGAGAGACAGAGAGATAGAAAGCGAGAAATCACCCCCAGGGGCGATGGCCACGCCACAATCCCTTCTCCTTCATTCTCCTCTCAGGATCTTGGGCATGCACGCACACGCACCCGGCGTGAGTTTAAGCCACTGGGTCCAGGACTCGAACCGCAGTTGACTACATGGGAGTCCAGCGACATAGCCATTACGCTAACTGCCGGTCCCACTTCGTAGCATCTTAAGCAGTGATCACTAAGATGTAGCATCACAGTTGGTCAAGGTTACTGCACCCATACTGTCCCAGCTTTCCCTTTAGTTCAACCCACTTCTTGACTACTTTAGCTGAGGTAGAGAAGGTGAAGAACATAACTTACAGGGAAGGGAAAACCAGAAACACACATGGTGACCGTCCTGCTTGCCAGGATCTCTCTGACTCAGTCCACTTTCCCCAAAAAGCTCCATCCGTCTATAGGGAGAAGCCCTAGCCATTGGGCCCTGGTGGAGAGTTTTGCTTTCCTGGGTACTTTTCCGAATTATTTCTACACAAGCATGTGTGTGCCTAAGCTGCCTGTGAGCCCAAAGAATTGTCCCTTGTGACTCCCCTTCTTAAACAGGCTCCAATTAGACACCACTTAATGGCACCTCCAATTTGACTGTCTGTCCAAGATTCCACAATGCATGGGAATTCTCCCAGAGATTATTCCTGTTTTTCCCATCCTCAAAACAAGGAGGGGGGAATAATGCATGATTGAAAACTAGCCACCAAATGTTAAGAAAAATAAATTTGCAGTTGTGTTGCTTTGAAAACTTATTGCACAGCTGGGGGCATTTAAAGAACTTAATTAACAAGCTTTGGCCGCAAATGTGCCCCTCTTTGGGAGGGGAAAAAAATCACAGTTAAGATTTGTCCAATTAAATTATAGAAGAGTTGGTGGATTCAAAGGGAGAGAGGGAGAGGTTGGGGGAATGCACTTCCAATTTGAAAAGAAGATTTTTTAGTCTTATGGGAGACCTATATAGTCTGATTAATTCGGTGCTGAGCTTTCCCCACACAGTTTTCACAAACTCATAGACACTTAAGAATTTTTAATCTAAATGTAATTATAGGTTTTGATAATCAGGCTTTGGTTAAATAAAGTCCCTCTTTCCTATGAAAACTGAGGATAAGCTATTCCGTGTAAAGGAGCTCCCTCAAATACCACTTGTTCCCACTTCCAGAGAGGACTCCACCTTCACCCTGAATCAGGACCACCTTTTGTGGGCCATGAGAACTTTTGCCTTCGTGGGTCCCTTCCTTGACAAAATGATATTTTGCAACTGCATGGCTATGAAGATGATGATAGTTCAGGCCAAATGATTCATTGTTATTACATTTTTCCTCTTTTATTGTGATTCAAAACTAAATTAAAATGAAAACATTCTCGTAGGGCATTAAGAGTATGGTTGTTCCTACACACTGTGCCTACCATGCCTAATGGATAACTTGGCCATGCCAGAATTTCCTCTTATGAACCACAAGAAGGATATCAGTCCAGCTAAGAACAGATTTGAAATAATAGTGACAATGACACAATTCACAGGAACACAGTTCATATTAGCCTCTGCTAAGTAAGCGCTGTCTTTACAGCAGACTAACCTCCAGCCCCCCCAGTCCAGGCCCCCTCCCCAGCAAAAAAAAAAAAAAAAAAAATGTTATTCTGACATCATTGGTCTAAAAGAATACCCAGTACAGTATGCACTCTTTTGGAATGACGAGTTTTCTGCCTTTTCCTAGGGGGATGCTCAACCAAAGACAAAAATGCGTAAGGGCAGCAGAGAAAATTCATTTGTATAAGCTGGCCCCCCTACTGTGGAATTTTCAATTATATATATCTAATTATGGCTGTCAGTTGATGGATTCAGAAAAGACATTTTGGTCCCCCCCTCCCTTTTTTTGTCTTTTCGTCATCTCTTCTGTTAGAATGATTATAGCACACTTACACAACTAATTGCCTTACTGCTGATTAGTGATACAATTATGCAGACCCGGCTCCTTGTGTGAACAACCATCTGCAGAGAAAAAAAAAGTGACACTATTCAAAAACTATCCATAATTTAACCAATGTTATTCCAATGCACTGAGCCCAGACAATTGTCTAGCCTTCATATTTCATACCCACCCTGGCAAGAGGAGGTTGGGTTTTGTGTGCCCAATTCACCTCTTTAGACACACTGTGAATCAGAAAGAAAGAGGAGAGAAGAAAGTACTTCAAATGTCAACCCATAGTGGGGAATTGAAGCGTGGTTAACGTCCATTCCTCCTTTCGGTAATTTTTCTTCAAATTTTATACCACTTGGCAATTTTTTGTTTCCTTTCAAACTGCTGAGAAAGTGCAGATGTTTCAACTCCCCAAAGTGGGCTTGGGTTTGCTGGTTTTTTGTAGACTGCTCTCCCCAACCCCTTTCTCTCCTTTTTTCCCCATAATGTTTTTTAAAAGAAGGAGGAAAAAAAAAAAAGAGAGAGAGGAAACGATTTTAATAGCATCGAAGGATGCAGCTGACATATGACATTTCAATAAAGTGTGGCTTTTGTTCCCAAAGGCCAAGTGTGCGGGACACCAAACTCTGAGATGTTAGGGGCCACAGGGGGAGAACAGGTGGGCTGGACAGGATGCTGTTTGCCCCAGGAGCAAACAAAGAAAGTGGCCTGGTCCTTCCCAACGTGCAAGGCCAGAGCAGCCCTGTCTGTACAAAGGAAACACAGAGCCGGTTAGAGAACAGGCAGGTTGACAACTATGAAGCAAAGTGTTACATTTTCCTCTAGTGTAAAGACTGGAGGTTGTCAGAGCAGAATAGGAAAATTCGGAGGTCTTCTAGTTTCAAGGCACAAGGTTCTCCTCAATTTAGATATAAATATAGAATGACCTTCTAGAATAGAAAAAGACACAAGGCCTTACAGAGAGACATTTAAGAAGAAATCCCAGAGAATTAGAGGTGCACACTGTACCCAGCTCACCAACCAAAGACAAGCTGAGAAATGAGGGCCCAGGCCTGAGCATTTCATATGGAGAAACTCCATCTCAGATCCCAGATGGAGGCCTTCACTCAAAGCAGCACCCTTGTAACACTGGCATCTGGTACTGACAAGATCACCCCATCATCCCAGGCCTCAGAAGTCTGTCCTCCTTCAAGAACATGATCCCAGCAGCCACCAGGTGGCATATTAGTCAAGGGATGGGACTCCCACATGATAGACCACGGTTTGAGTCCCAGATCTGGCAGCTTGAAACTTGCCAGGCATGTATGCGTGCATGCCCAAAAACCTGAGAGGAGAATGGAGGAGAAGAGACTGTGTCATGGCCATCCCCCCTGGGAGTGATTTTTGCTGTCTGTCTCTCTGGCTCTCTTCGGCTCTCCAGCGAGTGCATGGCCCTATAGCAAAGATCTCTCAAAAAAAAAAAAAAAAAAGTCTCAAGAACATGACTGTGATTTGGCTATCTCTGTCTTTACTTTTCTTTTATTCTCCTCTATTCAGGGTTCTGTAGAAAGAGAAAAGTTGATAATTAGTGTTATTGTGGTGCCTCTGCCATGGGCTTCCTGGTTCTCTGAACTTTTTAGAAACTTTAGTTATCACTATAACTTAAGTTTGTTAGGAAATCAAAAAAAAAAAAAAAAAAAAAAAAAAGTTTGTTAGGATTGATCCCAGTGTGTGCTCTGAAATATACAAGATAAATGTATGTCCAGCCAGTTTTGTTCTGATTAATATTTTGCAATAAGAACACTAATAGTAGTGAATATTGCCTGAGAGTTTACAGTATGCCAGGGTCTTCTTGTATTTTATATTAATGACTTTATTTTGATATTCACAAAACCCTCCAAGGTAGAAACAGTGATTATCTTACTGTATGGAACAGAATCCTTTCGATTAATGGACTTAAATTACTAACCCATAACTAATTGCTGGTTCAACAACAATATGAACTGGAGCTTAGCTCTCTCAACTACCAAGCACTACTGACATCTTTTCAATGCCTGAAGGGGTGTTTGTACAAAGAAGACTCAGAAACTCTGTTAATCAGAATATTTGTTGAACAACTAAAAAAGGAAAGGAAAAAGGAAGGAGGAAGGAAGCAAGATGGAAGAGAGAGTAAGAGGGAAGAGGAAGGAACCAGATGCTACTTTGTGAGAGATGGACAGGACTTAGCATAGCTGTCCTGGTATTTGGCACACTGATCTCCCTCAATGGAGGACCGACTTGGAGTAAGTTTCTAGACATCTCCAAAGGTCTTTGGAGAGACTTAGGAAATGATGAGTTTCTTTTTCCCAACCTCCCCTAGTCCTGCTAGCCAGTCCTGGTATCTCCTTTTCCAGTGTGGCAGAGACTTCTCTGGGTTACAACAACCCATTATAGTAGTTACCCTCGTATCTGGGAGAATATGTTTCAAGACTCCTAGAGGAGATCTGAAACCACAGACAATACCAAACTCTGTCTAGACAGGACTATGTTTTTCCATCTGATAACTAAGATAGCTGTTTAGTGATTAACAGGCAGGCACCATATACAGGGCAGGTAAGGTGGACAAAGGGGCGATTCCTACCCCAGGTGGGTTGGAGCAGGCAACTTACATGCAGAGGACCAATTGCAAATGTGGGCCCTTTGCCTTGTGCTTAACTTTTGGCAAAAGAGGAAAGGATCACTGGAGGCACAGTGTGCATGTGAGAGTGGGAAGAGGTAAGACTCACCTGAACAAATTCTACAAAGTTCACTACATTGAGTCCAAGTACCAGGGATCCGGGCCCCACCCAGAGCTTAGATCTAGCCTGCTGAGCATAGTTTGGTGACTAAGAAACCATGCAAAGTCCTCTGGGATAAAGATCAAGTGTTAAGGACCCAGCAGGTGGTGTGGTGGTTAAGGGCGCTGGATTCCCACATGGCCACGGTTCGAGTCCTGGACCCGGCAGCTTGCTTTCTCGCTTTCCCTTTCTCTCTGTTTCTGGTCAAATTAAAAAATAAAAATAACAACCGGAATTAAATAAATAAATAAATCTTAAAAATAAAATCAAATATTAAGAATACTATAGCTGGACCAAGTGATCTCCTGACACAGCAAGATTCAGTCTTATTGGTGACACTGTTGGATTCTCAACCTGAAGCCTCCTTACTAAGAGGAATCAAACTGAATCCAGAAGAAAGTTCTAAGCCCAGATCCTATTTTGTCTTTTTTCTTATCTGGACATAGGTCCTGGGACAGCCAGTTTTGTCTGAGACCTTCCTGGTGTTCAGATGTCAAATCAACTTGCTGAGTAGAGTGGATCTCTGAGTGACGTTTGGTGTTTGTATGTTTTGGAGAAGGGAACAGGTAAAAGTAAATACATGGAACTGAAAGGTGTCCTTGAGACAACTGAAGTCAACTTTTCACCCAATGTGAAACCACTAGCTAATGTGAAGATTTGGGGTTTGTTTTCTGCTTTGTGATCCCTGGTTCAAATTAAAGAGTTTGGCAGCTTATTCCCTGACCCTTCATGTGCTGCATTTTCTGATGAACCGTCAGTGTATCCCAATTAGCAGAGAAGACCCAGCCCCTTGATCCATCCGTCGAACCAAACAGCAATTATGTGGCCATCCATTTAATCATCTACCCATCCACCCACTCATCCACGTATTCAACTAACATCAAATTGACACACCAAGCATAACAGTAGGGATAAAAGTCTAAAGAAGGAATAGACAAGACACTGTTTCTATCTTGAAGGGGTTGGTGGTCTACTGGGGTAAAGACCATCAAAACTAGCACAATAATACCAAGTATTAAATAATAGCATAACAGGTATGTTCCTTCTGATAAATAATGGTATAAGAGGTATTGAACATATACTCTGTTGCCAGCTAAAATTTTCACACATTCTCTCTCATGTAAGTCTTGCAATAATCCTGTGAGATAGAGACTATCGGTTTTTTTTTTTCATTTTACATGTCAAGAAAATTGTTTCACTTTACATACAAAGGTCTTCAAAAAGTTCATGGAAAAAAATGGAATTAGAGTTTATTGGAGTCAGCAGGTGGCATGGTGGTTAAGGCACTGGACTGTGATTTGGGTCCCAAACTTGGTGACTTGCTTTCTCAATTTCCCTCTCTCTCTCTGTCTCTGATCAAATTAAAAATAATAATAAAAATAAAATAATACTTTTTTAAGAGTTTATTTTAGTACAAAAATTTGAAAGCCAGGCAGATTTTTTTAATAACATGCATTTTATATGAACTGTTTGAAGACTCCCTTCTACCTATGAAGAGATACAATCCCACCTTGAAATCCCACAGTTTCCAGACCTTATGTTGTTAACCAGAGAGCTACCTCCCTCCTGGATGAAATCACTAATGAAGACATGACTACAAGAGCATTTACAAAGTTCTCCCAGAGGATGACTTTTATGATGGGCCTTCAAGAATTGTTAGGAGATTACTGGAGAGAGAAGGGAAAGAACACTGCAGACTACTAGAAAGCTAGGTGCAAAGGCTCATGTGTCCAAGAAGAAGCATAGATGTGTGCGTGGGCATATAACATGACACAGTAATAATAACAACATCTCTTACTTTTTTTTAAAGTTTTTTGCCATAGGGTGCATGCACTCTCTAGAGAGAGAGACAGGGAGAGGGGAAAGTGAGAAAGCACCCTCCTCCAGGGGGGTTGGCCACATCACAATCCCTTCTCCATTCTCCTCCTGAGATTTTGGACATGCATGCACATATGCCTAGTGTGATTTTTTAAGCCACCAGGTCCAGGACTCGAACCATGGTCAGACATGTGGGAGTTTAGCACCTTAACCACTATGCAATCTGCTGGTCCAAACGTCCCTTACATGTTATAGGATGCCCACTCTTTTGCCTGTTGTGGCTGTATTCTTTTTTTTTTTTTTTTTTAGAATTACTTTATTTAACTTTATTTATTTATTTACTTTTAATTTGACCAGAGAGGGACAGAGTGAGAGAGAGAGAGAAAGAGGGAGGGAAAGTGAGAAAGCAGGCCGCCAGATCCAGATTCAAACCACGGTCAGCCATGTGGGAATCCAGCAGCCCAACCACATGCCACCTGCTAGCCCCATGTGGGGGGGCTTACTATCCCTGAAATTCTTATAGGTACAGTGAAATCATCCTCATTTGAGAAACTTAAATTCAGAGACCTTAAATGACTTGTTCAAGGTCACACAGAAAGATAAGCTTTTAAAACAAGAATAGTCTGATATCTAAATTCATGCACTTTGAGAGATTAAGAGCATTCATGCACTTACAAGTTAGACAGCCTGGGATAAAATTTCAAGCTTTGTCATTTACAAGTTATATGACCTGGGGACAGTTACTAAACTTAACTGTGCCTCAGTTTCTTCACCTGGGTAGGAAAAGTAAATCATCCTACTTATCTTAACTGAGTGTTATTCTAAGGACTCAAGGGATAATGCATGTGAAATGTGTAACATGAAGCCTGATAACTTGCTGAACAAACATTGCTATTATTCTAACTGTTAATTTGGGGTCCATTGACAAAGGGTCATCTAAGTGCTGTTTAAAGTAAGAGAAATTAGTAGCTGCAGATGAGAAAAACAATTCCATGTGAGATCAGAAAGAAGCTGACAGTCACCACTAGCTGGTCAAAGCCTCAATTCAGGAATAGAAGGACAACTGTAACCCAAGGCTTTGTCAGGTCAAAAAAACTACAAGCATGTCTGATTTTTCTAAAACAACTCCCAAGTTCTTCCTTAAAGATTCAGTGAATAGCTCCGGGGCATTTTGACCTTGACTCAAGGATGATATGACATCCCTCTCTGTGCCAAGGTGGGAAATGTTACCTTATGAGGAAGCCTAAGAGCCTGGATTTTGATTTTGATTTCCTGGTCAATGAAGCCCTGAGACTTCATGTTCTTATGTGCAAGTGATTCAGTCTCACCCAAGTCCCCCACCCTCAGAATGCAGGTTCAGCACTGTCAAGCAACTGTAAGCTTTCTCTATCAAGTGCATTGGGCAGAAAGACAGTGTGAGGCTATTCATATTTTCTCCATGGGAGAATGTCTATTAAAATGCAACACATTATTATCCTAATCAGCACACTCTGCCGGTCAAATCATGGGTCTCAAAGTTCTGTACAAGGGCAGCCAGACGTAACTTGATTTGTTCATAAAGAAAATACTTGTCTCTTGTAACAAGTGAGGAAAAGCATTAGGTTTGCTTAGCAACATCTCATTTTGGGAGTTGAGACTGCCATTATCACCAGGCTGGGAAGACAAGCCATCTGAGTTTGGGTTCCTCCAGAAGCAACCCAGAGACAAGGTCCATGTGTTGATAATGCATCTGAGAGATGGAGAAAGTCCCTTTGAAGGAGTGGGGAAGTGAGGTAGGGCAGGGAAAGGGTGGCTTATCAACCCACTACCGCTGTGGGATACTAGAGCTCAATCCTATGGGGAACTCCAAGGAACAGAGTATAGCAAGGCCTCAGAATGACGCCACCTGCATTGTGAAGGAGCCAGTGTGTGCATCCACCAACTCTAGTCATTGTTCAAGATCTGCTTCTGAAGGCTGTTAATATCCCAGCACTTTGGGCTACTTTCTAGGCAGCACAGCTTTCTGAAGTATTAGAGAAAGCCCTCAGGCTTGGAGATGCAGAAAAGGACAGTTGGAAGGCAGCTGCAGCAAACCAGAAGGGTAAGATCTTGGGGAGGAGAACCAGCCCTGACAGTGCCTGCCACATGAAACACCACAGTTCCTCCTCACTTTCAGATAAATATGTTCTGTACCAACTCACTAATCCAGTGGAGAGGTGCTGAGAAGCTTCAAATATCCATCAAGTTCCTCGCATCTTACTATGAACCATAATAATTTATCCAGAACAGAGCTTGTCTCAGAACCGAGTCACTCATGGGTACAATATTAAAGCACATTGATACAATATTAATAAATTTCATGAAGATTATAAAGAATATAAATAATAATGAAAGGAACAAGAAATGGCAAGTAGTCTATGACAGAAATTATACTCCTTGAAAGATAACTCACATAAATACATATGTATGTATTCATATACGAGATATATAAATAAGGTGTATGAACAAGGATGTTAAATTTTGCTTTGTGACAACCATTTAAAAAATGGAAACAACCTAGGGAACCAGCAGTTAGTGTAATGGCTATGTCGCTGGACTCCCATGTAGTCGACCGTGGTTCACGTCCCGGACCCGATGGCTTAAAACTCACACCGGGCACGTGTGCGTGCGTGCCCAAGATCTCAAGAGGAGAATGGAGGAGAAGGGATTACGGCGTGGCCATCCATCCCCCCTGGGGGGTGATTTCTCGCTTTCTGTCTCTATGTCTCTCTCTGTCTGTCTGGCGAGCGCATGCGCCCTATAGCGAAAAAACCTCTCAAAAAAAAAAAAAAAAAAAAAAATGGAAACAACCTTAATGCCCATCAGTAGAGTACTGGTTAGAATAAGAGAGATCTACATAGAGTATCACAGAAAAAAATATAAGATGTAAATGAAGAACTTTACCACAAAATATGTAATTGCGATTGCCATTGTGTAAAATCCATGTACATATAATATAAAATTATTATTATACATGATAACATGTATACACAGTGACTTCAAAAAGTTTGTGGAAAAATGAACTTGAAGTGCAAAAAGAAAAAATGTAAATCCATGCATAGTTTCTTCATAGCATGCATTTTCCAAGAACTCTTTGAAGACCTCTCACACATACGCAGAGCTATATATAAAAGTCCACGGAGGAAAGATACCAAAATGTGATAGGGGTTATTTGGGGGCAGGAAAAAGAAAATAATTTGAGAGAGACTTTCTCCTTTTAATCAATGGATTGCTTAAATTATTTACTGTGAGAATATGCAGTATAATAATTTATGTATTTGCATAATTAAAAGCAGAAGTAACCACTGACATCTTTTCACTTATTCAGAAGACTATGTTTTTAAAAAATCAATCAAAGCAGAAAGAACAACTAAAATTTCATAGCCATCTAGGTCATTTAATGTAGGGGAAATTAATACATCCATGCGCACACACATATACCTCCATTCCCCCTGTGGGTATCATTATAACAGAGAACTAAGTCATGGTGGTATTCACACTCCTCCTAATTCAAGGAAATATTGCAATATTGTCAGAAATTCTGTTTGAAAGCATATTATATGAGGTGATTTAGAAAAATGCTACTGGAAAGAGTCAGAAGTACCTAGTAAGGACTTGAAGCTGAGTGAACTATAGTTCAGCTGTGTTGAGAACCTGCTTGTACAGAGCAGGCATTTGCCCAGTAATGCCAGGTAACCTGGGGCTTTTCCTGAAGGTTGTAGGACTCAACTGAACAGACAGTGCTACATCCAGAGATCTACTGAGAAATGTTTAACTACTGGCTCTGATAGAGGGAGATCTGATTTGCAGAGTTTCTGATTTCCACGGTGTGAATAGTCCTGTTTTTAAATTTCTAACTGGGGGCCAGCAGGTGGTATGGTGGTTAAGGGCGCTGGACTCCCACCTGGCCAAGCATGATTCAAGCCCTGGACCTCGTGGCTTGCTTTCTCACTTTCCCTCTCTTTCTTTCTCTCACTCTGTCCCTCTTTGATCAAATTAAATAAATAAAAATAAAGTTAAATAAAATAATTCTTTAAAAAATAAATTACTAAGAGACACCAGCAAACGTGAAGTTGGGCAGATAGATCCCGCAGATGCACACCATTCTATAATGCTTCTTCTAATGCTTCTTCCACACTCAAAGAGTATGAGTGGTCTTGGAAGGGTCATGGAAAAGGAGTATTATGAAAAAGCTATGCGTGGAATTTCAACAAGTTTTTTGCACCAGAACTAACTCATACTTTAATTCTATTTTTCTATGACCTTTCTGAAGTCCCATGGTAGATGTAAACAACTAGAACAGCTTATAGAGGGGTCAGCAGGTGGTGTGGTGGTTTAAGTGCTAGATTTCCATATGGCCAACTGTGGTTCGAGTCCCGTACCTGGTAGTTTGCTTTATTACTTTCCCTTTCTCTTCCTCTGTCCGTCTCTCTCTGATGAGTGCACATACCATATAGCAAATATGAAAATAATAAATAAAATTAAATAATTCCTTTTAAAAAGCACATATAATTAATATACGATAGTAAAATAATTAAGAAATGATAAGTTTTGAGGATTATGAGTTTTTTCACATAATTCATTAAATTACAAGTTGATATCATTAAAAATTTTAATGATGATTAAGTTTGAAAACCAGTTTTCGGAATCTCGGTCATTTTAACCACTGGCTCTCCAGAGCTGGTACAGGCCAGCCCCAGTGCACCATTCACTGACTGTGGGAGCTCACAGATTTCTATCTGGAACATTTCCACAGAGGATACTTCAAGGAAAGGGCCAAGTAGATGCTAATCAGAATTATAGAAAACACCGTGTTTGGCTCTAGAAACATAAACAGACAGATTGTGTTTTTATAGCAGCCTGACACAAGTTTTGGTCCAGAGCAAGCTCCCTAATTCCCCCAAGCAACTTGTCTGAGCAGAAAAGATAGTGAGAAAAGTAATTTCCCTTTGAGTAGGGAAGAGATTTGGCTTCTAGAACCTGATACTGGGAGGAAATTCATATTATGCCCAGTGCTTAAATGTCCTGTCTCAAATACTTTGGGAGTAGGGACATTATCCTACCATTGAAAAAAGGTAATTGGGGCTGGCAGGTGGTGTGGAGGTTGAGGCGCTGGACTCCCACCTGGTCGACCATAGTTCAAGTTCTCGACCAGGTGGCTTGCTTTCTCACTTTCCCTGTCTCTCTTTCTCTGTGTCTTTCTCTGGTCAAATTGAAAAATGAAAATAATAAATAAAATCAAATAATTCTTTAAAGAAAGAAAGAAAAGAGGTCATTGATGTTCTTCTGATTTCATCGATTTTTTTTTTCTTGATCGCTTTTTCCAGAATGAGGAAAGATCATCTTTTCTAAGATCATCTTTCTAGCAATAGACTAGTCGTTGGTCGTTTTTTTCCCACCCTGTGATCACTATATTTATTTAACCATTTTGAAAGTGGGGATTATAGTCTTGGTTCTATAAAAATGGAGAGGTTTATAAAAGAACCAAATCTAATAACATTATGTTTCCTCATTTGTAAAATAGAAGGTAAGGGGTGCCGAGCCACCAAATTGCTCAGGATCATTTTAGCCCTGAAAGCAGATGAATTTCTGCTCCATGTTTTTATGCAGTTAAAACATAACTGATTGCAATGAGGAGAGAAAGCAGGAAGGGGAAGGAGCGAGACCCCGGCACCTGGGGCATTCTCAATGTCTGATAAATGCCAGATTTACTGCTAAAGTGAGATTGATAAATACTAACTAAATCACAGCCACGCTCGGGGCTCAACTCATTTATTTTTCCACCCCCCAAAAGGAACACAAAACATGGAACTCAAGTCAGGCATGACCAAACCTGAAGAATTTGACTCTTCCGTCCTGCTGCCTGCTGCTAGCAGAATTCCTCGTGATTTGGGCAGGCTGCGGGGGAGTCCTGGGGGGCTGGTGGGGCTGGGGTGGGGGGTGGGAAGAGATGCTTAATCTGGCAAGGCTTTGGGAAGGAAGGAGCCTCGCGGCCGGCCAGCTCAGTTCGGTCTTTCATGAATAAACACTCTAATTGGGGACATCACAGATAATGGCTCTGACTTCTTTCACTGGAGGGCCGGATCATGATTTGCTAATTGGATATTCCTGGGGTGGTGGAGGCGCCCTCACCAGCCCTGAGTGATTACTAGTTAATGGGGTTTTAGAAGTTCCTATTCCAGACTGATAAAGTGAGCTGCTACGCGAAGGAGAAGCAGCCCATTCCAGTTCCCGTTCCTGGAATGGCACCAGGACGGGGACACCATGTTCCAGGAGCTCACAAGATTTAGTACTGACATTTAGAGCCTGATGCCCAGGCAGGCAGGAACCCAGTGACAATACCTGCTTCCCTGCTGGGGTGCTCGATCCTGTAGAAAAAGTGCCTTGCCTTCTCACCCTCTTTCTCTATTGGTCTTTGGGCTCATCTTTGGCACTATACAGAACAACACATGAAAAGCCAGTCACGGGCCTGCAGAACATCAGTGATGGGTCTGCACAAAGAGCAGAGGAAGTTGCTTCAGGGTAGCTAAGCTTGAGCCGGAGCATAGGGGATGCCACCATTGTTCATAATGGTGTGGTGATAGGAGAGGTAGTGTTTACAGCTTGCCCTCCAGAGGAGGGTGGCCCAAAGGTGGAGGCACCAAGGAAGAGGGAACTTCTACAGCAGAAGGTGGGCTGATGTTTCAGAGTGAGCACCTTGGCTAAGTGTTTCATTTGTTTTGAATTAAAATTCTTGGCCTGTCCTAGCAAACTGTCTGGGGGACAGAGGAAGGAAAATTAAGGAAGAGATGGAGCAGAAAAGAAGAAAGAAAGAAAAAAAAGGAAGAAAGAAGAAAGAAGAGTCTATACCAACTCTCAAGTAAATCCCTTGCCCTTCAAGAAGTTATTATAAAATGAAAGCTAAGGGCTGCAGGTGGCATGGTGGTTAAGGAACTGGACTCCCACATGGCTGACTGTGGTTCAAGTCCAGGATATGGTGGCTTGCTTTCTCATTTTTCTTTTCTCTCTCTCTCTCTCTCTCTCTCTCTCTCTCTCTCTCTCTCCACAAATTTAAAAATAAATAATAATAACAACAAATAACATTAAATAAATAATTCTTTAAAAATAAATAAGGGACCAACAGATGGTGTGATGGTGATGTCACTGGACTCCCACATAGTCGACCACAATTCAAGTCTTGGACCCAGCAACTTGAAACTCACCCCAGGGGTGGTGTGTGTGTGTGTGTGTGTGTGCGCCCAGAGTCCCACAAGGAGAATGGAGGGGAAAGGATTGCAGCATTGACATCCCCGTGGGGGTGATTTCTCATTTGCTGTCTTTCTCTGTCTTTCTGGAGAGCACACATGCCCTATAGCAAAAAATCTCTCTAAAAAAAAAATAATAAAATAAAATATAAATAAGTAGATTGAAAGCTAACTGCTCTGACCAGACTAAGAGCATACTATATCCCATGCAACATCCAATTTCCCTTTCCACATGAAAGCAAGACTTCCTTTTTGGTGAAACTGATGAATAATCTAAGATATATAGACTCTATCTTCTATATAGGCCATTCGTAGCAGTTATGAATAGTCATAGCCCCGACCTATTAATTTCACTAGCCTTACTTCTAGGGAATTCAACTCTTTCTTCCTGGACCTCAACTACAAGTCTTGTCAAACTGTTATTTCACTTGCACGTAAAAATTTAGGGTGACTTGAGTAAATCGCTCCAGGCAGTGAAGGAGGGTGACTTGAGGTCACCGAAATCTCAGAAGCCATCTGGGATGAAGCTTTTGCTGCCACCAGCTCCCAGCATGTGCTCCACACAGGGACAGCTGAGAGCTGACATTATGGAGCTAATCTGCATATCAAAATGTCTATAATCTAGTGAGTCCTTTTTATATGCTAGACAGTGTGCTATATTCTTTCCCTATAGCACCTCTGTCAGTCTTCCCAAAAGCCCGATGGGAAGTACTGTAACTGTCTCCATTTCACGGATTGGAAAATTGTTCCCACTCACAGCCTGAGTAACAAAAACCTGGACCTTGACTCCAGCTTCATTTGACCCCTTATCATTATATACAGGGTCTTTTCTTTCATTTTACCCCGTTGAATATTTCTTCACTAAAGACAATATACTCATTCAATATACTGAAGACGAGTAATGGACTCATCATGTGGAAGAGCGAAAAACCTGATGTCCATTGTGTTTTTTTATTGTCATAGAATCATTGTACATATATGTGATTTTTCCATACAAGATCACAACGTGTGGTGATGAAATCAGGGTGTTTGGGGCCGGCAGGTGGTGTGGTGGTTGAGGGCGCTGGACTCCCACTCCCACATGGCAGACCGCAGTTCAAGTCCCTGGACCTGGTGGCTTGCTTTTTCATTCTCTCTCTCTCTCTCTCTCTCTCTCTCCCCCTCTCTGGTAAAATAAAATAAAATAAAATAAAGATAAATTTTAAAAAAGAGATGTCATTTATTAAGTATGTCTCTGGAAAAAAAAAAAAATCAGGGTGATTGATGATTTCTCAACCTGTCACTTCAAAAACCGTTTGTCTGTTTATTATAAGGGAAAGTTTTAGTTCTTTTTTACTTACCTATATATGCTAGGTGATTATTAACTATACTCTCTCTGCTGTATGTTCTAACACTAGACTGATTTTATTTTTGTGAAAATGGTTAGAATAGATTTCTACTAAAAGGTACATTTGGGGACTTGAACAGGAAAAGAAAATCTTCTTATATATTTTCTTATTGGTGGTCTTTAAGAAATGCACTTGCGGGGACCAGCAGTTGGCGTAAAGGCTATGTTGCTGGACTCCATGTAGCTGACTGCTGTTTGAGTCCTGGACCTGGTGGCTTGAACTCACGCCAGGCGCGTGTACATGCATGCCCAAGATCCTGAGAGGAGAATGGAGGAGAAGGGATTACGGTGTGGCCATCCCCCCGGAAGGGGGGATTTCTCACTTTCCGTCTCTCTCTGTCTTTCTGGCGAGCACACGCGCCCTATGGCAATAAAACTCTCAAAAAAATAAAAATTTTTTAAAAAAATAAATGCACCAGCTTTTTCTTTTGCCAAGGGGCATGCATGCTTGCCAAAGAGAGACAGACAGAAAGAAGGAAAGAAAAAAAACCACATCCCAATGGAGCATGGTTGTACCGCAATCCCTTCTCCTCCATTTCTCCATCTAGTCCAGATTTTGGTCACACATGCACGTACACACAGTGTGTTTTTCAGAAAGTCAGGGCCAGGATTTTAACTCTGGCTACGTGGGCTTCTAGCTCCTTTAGCTACTAGGCCATTAGGCTGCTCTTGCACTCTGTCTAGGTGCATCGATAGCCGGTCACTTCACAGAAATCTGAAATGACCATGTTTATCACCAAAGAAGGCTTGCTGGTGATCTTAAGTAAATTACTTGTGCTCTCAAAGGCTTATTTTCCAACGGCATAAAATGATCGATAGAAATAGATGTTTCTAAAGCTCCCTCCCTGCTCAACACTGATAATGAATTCTATGTTATAAGATGGGAGTTTGCTGTCACCCTTGTGGGACATCTGTCATAACTAAGAAAATCAGTTATAGAGAATCTGGGTTTTTTTAAGGCTTATCATTCACCGGGTTCCCTTTTTCTTTTTCCTTCTTCCTTTCTTTCTCCTGGTGTTGTACCATTACCCAGGACCCTTTTTCTTTCTTTCTCCTCTCTCTCTCTCTCTCTCTCTCTCTCTCTCTCTCTCTCTCTCTCTCCTGGTGCTTGTCTCTGTATCCCTGAGCTATCTATCTCCTGGCATCTTTGGTACGGCTCCATCTGGCTCATTTGTTATTCATGAATTAACATGTGTTTTGCATGCATTTGCCTTTTAACAACTGTTCCAAAGTATACCATGGTGTAGCAACAAGGGTCTCCATGGTTGATCATGCACACCATCAGTCAAAAATGTTTATTATGCATCCCAATATAGATGTGTTTATTTAATCATTATTTACATTAAGCAATATACACAAATGTACATTTTTTTAAAGTTATTTTTAAGATTTTTGCCCTAGGACATGTGTGCTTGCCAGAGAGGAAAGAGACAGAGAGAGGGAAAATGAGAAATCACTTCTCACACCCCCGCCAGGGGAAATGGCCAACCCGCAATCCCTTCTCCTTCATTCTCCTCCTGGGATTATGGACACGCATGCACATGTGCCTGGTGTGATATCCAAGCTGCCAGGTCTAGGTCTTGAACCATGGTTGGCCTTGTGATAGTCCAGCACCTTAAACACTATGCCATCTGCTGTCCCCCCCAATACACATTTTTTGACAGCCCAAAAATAAAAAGCAAACAGCCCAAACGTATTAACACTCTATGGTACCAGGTCATTTTGGGCCAGCTCACCTTTTTTTGGTGATCCCCAGTATCTCGGAGGGTTGAGGAGGGTTGAAGACCTCATAAACTTTGGGCTTACGTAGCAGACATTTGAGAATGAATGCTTGTTAATAACTTGTTAATAACACTTGTCTCTGATCCAGGCATTTATAGTCACACGGTGAGAGAGAAGATGAAGGAAGGCAGGCATGGATCCTTCAAGGGAAGCTGGACAGACATTTATGGGAATTCTACCGATAGGATAGTATCAGTTTGTTTTTTGATGTCACGCTGTGAACTGAAGCAAAGACGAGGGAGGCCCAAATCTGGTCCATATCCTGCCCATTTGTTGCCCCTGTCCTACAATCTAGAGCAATCTTTTGCACCTTGTTAAAACCCAAATCCCTGGCGGAGATACCACATTAAACTGGATTAGCTCTTTTCACCCGCGTGTGAATGATTTGACAGGTATAGATAACAGTAGAGAAGAGTGTAATATGCCCAGAGTAACTTCAGAGGAGAGACCCAGTAAGAGCAAACCTCAGAGACTCAGGTGCCCAAGGAGCCACATTCACTGTCCATCCCAGTACCTATGACCCTAGAGCCTAGAGAGGGACAGCTCCCCCACAGGAACAGGTTTCTTTTGTTATTTTGAACAATGTTGAGTTTTCTGGACTTGTCAAGAAACTAACAGGACCTGCTTCTGTGCTTTGAACCTTGACAGTCTCTACTTCCTCCAGAGTGACTTGTGGAAGACTAAGTACTGCCCCATACCTCATTCATGACCTCCCAGTCCTGCCTTAGTGACCTCTCTAGCCCCATTACCCTTTCTCTAAGACTTATTGAGGGAGGGGCATGCAAAACATATGCTAATACACAAACACAATAAGTCAGACAGAGCAGGAATAAGGGTGTTCAGAGAGAATTCGAGGAGACAGAGACAGATTCAAAAAAGAGGGGAAAAGGCAGAAAGTGAGACACTCAGAGAAACACAGAATGGAATAAAGAGCTTGCCCACCTTGGTTGGTGATGAAAGCACTTCAAAAAAGAGAAGCAGTGGGCAGAGAAAGAATTCTATCACTGAGCAAAAACTACAAGTTGAGGTTGGATATGGATGTTACTCAATTCAGTGGATCTATATTAGCCAAGACTCTGCCTTGAAATAGTACTCATTTGTAACACCAAAACATCTCTTATGTTGACACATAGGAAATACCATATATTTCATCTTCACAACATTCCCGTGAGCTAAATGCTGTTAGTATTACTCCAGTTTTACAAATGAGGAAACTGAGGCACAAAGATGATAAAGTGACCAACCCGATGTCACACAGCTTGTAGGAGGCAGACTTGGGGCTGGGAGCTGAGGTGGTCAACCTCTAGAACTTGCCACCTGTGCTGAAAGGGACTCTACACCAACCATTGAGGGTCTGCTCTAGAATGATCATGTATTGAGAGAGTCAGGGTTTCCATGCTCATATAAAAAGTCCCTTGAACTTTATTACTTTATTGATTTATTATTAAATACTTGATAGCCGGTATTACTAGGCAGAACCTGCCATGAAATGGCTGCTTAACTGGGAAATGGTATACTGGCCTCTTAGCTGCTTTGAGCTTTAGTTTCCAGGGACTCAAATTGTTTCCTAATCAGGGATTCTACAGTGCATGGATTAACCACCACAGCCTGTTTAAAACACGCTTAAAATAAGGTTTAAAAAAAAAACTCAGCCTAGACAAGGAATATTTGAGATCTATTCATTGAAAAGACTAAAAGAGCAGATTTCCTCCAAGCGCACTAAGATTTATCATGATGATAAATATTTGTTTGAACAAATTTTAAATTGAGGATCATTTGATTGATAGCTAATTGTTGCCGGCAGTTGAATATGCTCAGCTGTCGCTGCCAAATCACAAATTGATGTGTTATCTTTTTCTGTTTTCTTCCTTTCTCGTTTAAAAAAAAATAAAATTCTGAACATTCTTTTCTTGTGACCAGTTAAGTTGATTGCTTCATGAAGGGAAAAATACATGCCACCCTTATACCCAAATGACCCAAGCTGGTAGAAACTCCAGAATTGGGGGTCAGGGCTGGATCCCACAAGAATTTCACAATGCGATGATCTCCATCTGACACCCCTCCATACACCCCCAGCCACCTTAGCCAAGTTTTGTTCCACACTCGCATTCTGCAGACATTTTCAGTACCCATTCCTCTTCCTTCCCTGGTTAACCTGCCCACTTTCCAAGTGAAACAATCAAAGCCCCATGGAGAACACTGCCATGTGATCCTTAAGTGGCTTTTCTAGCCCTGAGAATTTAAATACATATACATATATCAGAGAACGTCAAAAAACCTGGGGGAAAATGAAATTAAAATGCAAGTTCATTTTGATACAAAAATTTTGAAATCAATGTGTAGATTTTTCATAACACATCTTTCATGAACTTTTAAAAAATTTTTTTAAGAATTATTTTATTTCACTTTATTTATTTATTTATTTGACCAGAGAGGGATAGAGCGAGAGCAAGAGAGAAAGAGGTATGCGGGGGTGGAGAGTGAGAGAGCAAGCCGCCAGGTTAGGGACTCAAACCACAGTCGGCCATGTGGGAGTCCAGCATCCTTAACCACCACGCCACCTGCTGGCCTTCATGAACTTTTTAAAAAAAATTATTATTTTATTTAACTTATTGATTTATTGATTTATTTGACCAGAGAGGGACAGAGCATGAGAGAGAGAGAAAGCAAGAAAGCAAGCCGCCAGGTCTGGGACTCAAACCATGGTCAGCCATGTGGGAGTCCAGAGCCCTTAACCACCTTGCCACCTGCTGGCCCCTCATGAACGTTTTAAAGTCCTCTGTATATGCTCCCTGGCCTAGGGAGACCCAGAAATCAGATGAGACAGATAAAGCCAGAAAAGCTTTCTAAATCTGATTTTAAAACATTAGCTTGATTTTTAATAAATAAATAGAAGATAATGTTTATCGATTCTTCTCCATTAGAAATAGTAACTGGATGAGAACAGAAATATTCGGTAGACATTTAAGCACATAGGTCTGATAGGTCTTATTGGACCTGCTTTCTATTTTTTTTTTTTTTTAATTCCTTGGGCCACAAGTGAGTGCTTAATTAAATGGCTTCCTTACAAATAATAAATATTATATTTATGACGAACTAACACAACAATCTGTCTTTAAACAAACTCCTCGATTCTGAAAAAAATCAGTGGCCAGAGGAGGTGGGGGAAAGGGCTATATTCATTCTTTTAAAGGTAATATGTTCAAACAGTTCTCTTTATTTTTTCTCTAATAATAAGTTTTAAAATATATTATTATAGAGTAATTGCTCATCAAATTTCTTTTTAAAAGTCAAAGCAATTTTCAAATTATACAGAACTTCTGAAATGTGTCTAGATAATTATGAGGCAGCATTTTATGTAACTACTATACCTCAACAGGCTGCAAGGCCTGTTACAATCTTTGCCTTGGGAGCCCAAGATCATATCAACTGTGTTCCTGTGTAAAACACCAGGCAACACGTGTGAAACATAGCATTTCTATTGTCAGAAACACATACATGTGGAAATTATCTAGCAACTTCCTATAGCAGCAGCTTTAGGGCTAACACAAATTATTGCCTCTCAGTTGAAGTTTCAAGAATGATCAAATTGTGGGGGCCAGCAGGTGGGGTAGTAGTTAAGGCATTGGACTCCCAAGTAGTCAACTATGGCTCAAGTCCTTGACCCAATGGTTTGAAAATTATGCTGGGTATATGTGTGTGCATGCCCAAAATCCCAAGAGGAGACTGGAAGAGAAGGGATTGAGACATACCATCTCCCTTGTGAGGGAGAAGGATGATTTCTCACTTTTCCTCTCTCTCTGTCCAGTGAGTGCACATGCTCTGTGGCAAAAAAAAAAAAAAAAAAAAAAAAAAAAAAAAAAAATATATATATATATATATATATATATATATATATATAAAACTGCAAACTGCATAGTAGACAGGTAGATAAATGGATAAAGATAACAGATATAGATATAGGTGATAAATAGATGATAGATGATATAGATGAAAGATAGATTATGGACCGCTGTCAACTAATCCATCTGTTCTGGAGAAAGAGACATGAGTAAAGTCCATTAGAGATCTAAAATCTCCAGAAAGATTCTTACCATCAACAGAACAACTACCTTTGGGCTAAAACTCTTATAACCTTTAGATTTCTCCACAATTCTCTCACCAAATCTGAAAACTTGTCATTGTTACATCCTACCACACACAATCCAAATAATTCAGAATTTTAAAAAATTCTCAACATCAAAGCCAGTTACCGTGACTCACGCCTGTAGTCCCAGCTACTCAGGAGGCTAAAGCAGATGAACTGCAACGTAGCAAGACCCTACCAAACACACACATCCACATGCACACACACACACACACACACACATGCAATTTCTTAAAATTGTGGAAGCCTATGTGCACATTAAGAACCTGAATATCTATGAGTTTTCCTTAAAAATCTAAATAAACACCAATTTTGGATTCTTTGGGATAGGGCATTGATTCTAGGAAATTGGAGGAACTAATGAAAACTTTGAAGGAGTCCTAACATTGATCACACAAGTGTTTACATGTTTACACACACATTGCAGGGGGACGTGCATTCATTTACTGCACCTCAGCCTCCCTTTATCTGTTCAATTCTCAAGTGTGAATTTTGGCCTTGAGTGCTCACAACCTGGGGTCTTCTGGGTCTTCTGGATCCTTCCGGGGCCCCTGGCCACCTCATGGCTGCTTCTCAAGACACCTAGGCAGAGAAGACATCTAGAGCAGCTCGGAAAATGGTCTGCTTTGCTTTAAACACTACTTCTCTCGTCCTTATTCTCTACCCCCAATACAGTTGCCGGCTGTGATCTGCTGCCTTTCAACTTGGAATAAAATACATTACTTATGCAGTGAATGTTTTTAATGTAACAAAGCAAAGGAATAAAAATGCCTTACAACAGTTTTATTAAAAACAAATTCCCACAGTAAATACATATACACTCAGTCTCTGGGAGCAAAACAGCCAAGGACATCACCGCTAAGTGCTCTAGGAAATGCTTATAAATTACTTGAAATAAAAAACATTGTTGCCTGGACATCGGGGATGAAATGCTGCAGTTTGTAATAAATTAACACAGAACTTTACTTCCCCTCCTTGAACAAAGCAGCCATTTGTCTGAATAACCCACATTCAGCTGTGAGTTATATTTTCACAACTGCAAGTGCATTCATTTGCAAATTATTCTGCAGTTTTAATGCTCAAGTTTTAAATACCTTGAGAACTAATAAATAAAGCAAAGTAGAGCAAACAGTTGGCTTTAGTTTAAAAACTGCCCTAATTTCTGCTTTTCTTTTACCTTTTTTGTTTCAAAGTTATTTTTTTTTGGTAAATAATCTAGTTTTTTTTAAAGTACACTAAAAAAATAAAATAAAAGCCTAAAATGCAGTTGGAGTATTCACACCAGAGAGACGTTTCCATAATTTCATTAACTGTGAAAATATTTGGCTAGTCCTCACTTTACATTTTTAAAACTTCTTTTCTACCAATACTTTAATTTAGTGACAGAATAATTTATAACTATCTTTGAGGGTTTTCCTATTGTATGTAACTTTTGTCTGCAAGTCTTGGATTTGGTTAGATTTTTTTTCCTTTCTCTCCCTTTCCTAGACTTTGTCCAGGGGGGGAAAAAAGAACTCAAAAGAAAAGTCGTGTCACTTTCCTTGAATTATTTTGATTATAAAACAAAACCTCTGCGAGAAAACTCTTTTCACAACCTGCTTGGTAAAACAAAATGAACCGCTTTCCAGGTTCTTGAAAGAAAAATTTGATAGAAGCATTTACAGATTCAATTTGAGGCTTGAATGTTATTTTTCTGGCCAAAAGGGGAAAAAAAAAAAAAGCCTAGTTTCCTTGTGCGGAGTTACAGGCTTTGTTGGATTTCTTTTGCATTGTTTTAAATAAGGTCCCGTGTAGGCAATTGCCACTGGATAAAAGTAATGCCACCATTTTCAAGGAAGCGATTGGGGGAGAAAAAGTCTTCAGAAGCATGTTATTTTCAGAAAAGTGCCTCATAAAATATTTTTATAAAGTAGGAGTTGAAATCATTTAAAAATCACTCTCTTCTATAAATCTGTTTGGAGAAAACTCTTTTGATCCCCTTTCTTCTGATCCTCATCTTTTATTTTGCTTAGAGGTAAACAACATTTGCCTCATTTAAACAACAGCATTTGCCATTGTGGTTCTTAAATAGTTTTCCAGTCACCCTATGGCAATTCATCACATGGGATAAAATAAGGATACTTTGCATCCAAGACTTTTATCACCTCCCAGAAAATGTTTGTTATTTTTTGCTTTGGTTTTTTTTTTTTTTTTTTTTTACTCTCTCTTGCCCCTACCCCCACCCCGAGCTGCGGGGGATTGTTTTAGGACATTTCAAAGCCTTTTGTAAAGAGGGAACCAAAGTCCTTCTGCAGAGAATAAGAAATGCTTGATTACATGCGCTGCAAAACAGGAGATATTTCCAAATTCCCTTTTAATTAAGATGTCTAAATAGCCGTTTCTTTGAGGAGAGAGATTTTCACAGTTTAAAAATAAGGATGCTTAACTGCAAAGGACATCCCAGCCTCTCCGACCCTGGCTGGATGGGGCTGTTACCTGGCGGTGGTGGGAGGGTGGGATAAGTGGACATTTGTATCTCCATAAAGGCTAGATGGGGAGGGGCATACAAAACAGACTGGGATGCAGAGGTAATCTCAGGACCACGAGCTTTCATAATGCCACGGGCTTCTGTTAAGAGAAAAATCACTCCTCCAGTTAGCCAGGTCATTTCTGCATATGCATACACCTTAGTCGTTTTTTGAAAAGAAAAAAATCACTCAGCGATTACTGGTTTGGTGCTATTTGATTCTCTGACCATCCAAGCCTGATTAAGAACATTTGCTTAGGCCCTAAGGACTTCAGAGCTGGCCACCCATCTGGTGTTAGGCTTGAGTTCGTGAAAATCCCTCAGCTTAACACTGAATATTCTTTTTAAAGACGTTTAAGTAAAAGGGCTGACATTAGCATATGTTCCCCCCAAGTGTCCTGTTGAACTTTCTGCCGGGCATTACCCTACCACGGGCTTTCTGGATGTCGTCCAATGAGAGATTGGCTTGGAACTGTAAAATTAGCCATCTGCCTATTAAAAATGTAACCAGCTGCATCCGATGGAACACAGTGACTATTGAAATGAACTCATCCGGGAGAGAACTCGCGTCCCCTGCTTAGACATTTTCCAATCTACTGCTGGACCGAGACACTCTACAAGCAAAGAGTCTTCCGTCCTTGTTTGGAAGAAAATGACATGAGTCTCAAGAACGAAGGTTTTGGGGTTTGTTTCATTGCTAAAATTCTGGCATTTCTCAGGATGACTTGACTTTTTAAGGTGCAGAATTGTGTGTCTTGGCCACTTATTTAAAGCACCTCCCTGTTGGGGAAAAAAAAAGTATATATATACATACATATAAAATAAAAGCAAATCTTTTGTGTCTCCCACTTACTTCAAGATGTTATGTTCAGATATTCTATTCCAAATTCTGGGCATTTCTAATAAACCTTAATCCCCAAGCCTAAAAGTACTCTAAGCAGCACATATTAACTTAAAACAGAGAGCTGGAGCCATAATTACTCCTGCAAGAGCTACCATTTCAGTGGATATTAGGCATTCTATATTTACTACAAGGTCTGTTTATTAAAAATGAGAACTTTCAATAGCTCACACTATTTTTTTTCTAAAGCCTAATGGAGCATTAAAAAATAATTCATTAACTAATTAACAAAACTGTGTTTATTTACAGTATATAAAATGTTTCTATCAGGAAAATAACACACCATAATACAGCGTTGTGTTGACAGCAAAACATCTGCAGCTTAATTTAATGCATTTACTAAATGACGAGGGGAAATCAAAGAATGTTTAAACAGCTACTTCTCTGCCTGTGATTTTTGTTTCTCTTGAGAGGTCACAGTCACCAAGGAAAGATGCCCCTTGGGAAGTCGAAGCTGTTTTTCAAGGTGTTTAATACAGAAATCTTTATACAATTATGGAGGGACTGGCGTTGCATATAGTTTGGACTCTGAATCAATTTGTAACCAGGCCATAAAAAAACCAAAGTGATAGTATTTTTCTTAGTCTAGGAGTCCATCTCAATAGAATAAATGTTAGAAAAATCAGTCTTTAACTTCTCTTCACAGAACCTAGTCTTTTTGCCTGGTTTGGCATCAAATTAACAAAGATGAGTTCATACATTTGTCTTAAATCTCACTTGTTTGGAAGCCACTGAGTGCTTTTAGGCTGAACCATATGAAACTGAATGTTTTTGTTGGTCAAAATTGATGAAATATTGATAGCTTTGTTACATTCAATCTGACACTTGCCATTTTGACTTAAGATTTTTTTTTTCCCCTCCCTCCCTTCTTCTTTCCCTCTCTCTTTTGTATTTTATTTTGGGCAAGATTTTTGCAAAGAGATAAAAATAAAAATGAAGCTCACAGTGAGTATGAGTCAATACACTTGCACATTCGGTTATCCTATTTTAAACATATTTGTTAGATTCATTTCCTCACTATGTTCCTACTGGAAGTTTCTCAGAAAGTTTGTTTCTATTTGCTTGTAGGTTTGATTTCCTTATCACCACCTCAACATGAAATCCAAAGGAAAAAAAACATTGTAGTAATTGCATTATATGCAACTCAGGTGGGAGTGCAAATCACCACCTCTCAGGAGGAAATAACCTATACTGTAGAGGAAAAGCAGGCCCATCAGTAACAGGGGGAAATATGATGTTTTGAACATTTATAATATCCTCCATTCATTTAGAACTAAAGTTCGAAGTGAGCGACCTTAGGAATTACAAAATGAACTAGAAAATAAAATCAATTTTGCCTACCACACGCAAGTGTCGTCTGAATGCCTACCTTGGCTGTAAGTCTACAATAATAACAAAACGTTTAATTTCAGCTCAGCTCTGCAGGGGCCATCCCTGCTGCCTTTTCCAGCAGACCCCTGGATATGGAACGGCCGTCCTAGAGCAATTTCACCTGTTTCAGATGCAAACACATTGTAAGCCTTTTAAGCTACACAGAACACACAGGATATATCACAGAAGTGAAAAGTCTGTTTAAAATTAGATTTTTGAAAAGGTTAATTCAGCAAATCATACTTACCGGTCAGAATTATTTTACCCATGTCCTTCTGGATTTATACATGAGGAGGCGTGTTGTTTAGATCTATTAACTCGCAATACTAATATGTGTCTATGTTGTGCTAATGTGGATTGTGTATGGATTTGGTGTGGTTCCCTGTAGTGGTTCCAGGTTAGGGAACCATTCATCCACCTTAATCATTTTCCGCTACCACTAGCTCCAGGTCTGTAGCCATAGTGTTAAAGTAGCCTTGCATTCTCTTGATCAGGGATGGGAATTTCTTAGTAAATGTGCTTCCACTCATCCTGCCTGTGACCTCAGCAGACATTGCTAGTGGATTACAGCGGTCTTTCTCACTGACCTCAGGCGCAGCCTCAGAAGACTTCTCAAAACACATGCTATGAATCAATCAGGATTGGCTCAACAGATGCAAACTCTTAACTGAAACGAGCAGAGCCACACCGAGATGAAATCAAGGACCTTAAAACAACAGGATAAATTGTTCCACGACCAGTTTGTCCAGTGTGGCCTCAATTAACCATATCCTAACTGATCCAAACCTCCATTTAAGCAGGTTTGTTTTTCTGTCTCAATCCTTACGAGAATGAACTCCATTCAAACAACAAACACCACCAATAAACAAATACACATCAAGGAATTATGGAGACTGGTCAGGTCTTCATTTATTTCATCTCTTAACTCCACCTACATTCACTTGTATAAGCCTGTAGAGCCCAAAATGTGGTTGAAACTGACAACCTAAGCACAGATCATTTATTTTACTGGGACCAGCTCGTAATGGCTATGTCGCTGGACTCCCAGTAGTCACTCGAGTCCGGACCCGGCGGCTTAAACTCATGCGTGCATGCCCAAGATCCCAAGAGGAGAATGGAGGAGAAGGGATTTATCCCCCCTGGGGGGTGATTTCCTGCTTTCTAAATAGTAGAAAAAAAAAAAAAGAAAACACATACTTAAAGAATTAGACTAATGCTAAAGAAATTCTCTGCAAGGATTTGTGCCTCTGATTTTATGTGTATTTTAGACGTTGGAGGCGATAACCAGAGTACAGTTGAGTACGCACCCCTCTGTTGGGTCTTCGGTAGCTCCCAATTACCCACAAAATAGCCCAGGCACTTTTCTGTATCAAAGGCAACATGCTTTGTCAATCTGTATCTCTGGTCATCTCATACCTCCACATCTTCCTCCACGCTATTATTCAACCTCTGTAAATTACTTACCTACATTGCTTTTTTCAGATCCCTGTGCCCTTGCATAGACCATATTCCCTGACTGGCATATGTTGTCTTCTCTTCCTGGCTAATTTCTACTTCTCCCCCAACCCCAGTTCAGATAACCTTATCTGTGCCTGATCCATGAAGATAGAGCTCATTGCTCTCTTCCCAGTACCTAACTGTATTCTTTACTTGTGAAGCAGAGTGGTTATCAGCAAAGCCTGGAGTAAGACTCCTGAGTTTATGATGCTCACCGTCCATTTTCTAGTGCTGACACTGCAGGAAAGTCGTTGAACGTCTACATGCCTTGATTTTCTCATCTGTAAAATGGAAATAATAGTGACTACCTGAAAATTAAGAATGGGAACACATATGACATACTTAGAATGGAAAATAATGTCAATAACTTAGATATTTTTATGATAATTTTAAATCTCCATGTCAGGAAATTCCTCCCCCACAAATTTAGGGACCTAGCTCTATTCATCCTTGCACTCTCAGGCTGTACTCCGGGAGTCATACACGGAGGGGCCATCTGGGCAGCAAGAGTCTAAATGAAGAATAAGAGAATGGGAAAAGTGAAGGGAAATGGAAAGGTATGAAGTGTTGTTGAAATATTCATGGGGGTAGTCTATAAAAAGTCCATGAAAAATACATATTATAGAAAAAATTGAGACTGGCCTTGTGGTGTAAGGGTTAGGGGAGCCGGATCCTAGGTGGCTAACCACAGTTGAAATATCACCTTGTCAGCTTGAAAAACATGCCAGACACATGTGTGTCCATGCACAAAATCTCTACAGGATTAAAAAAATGCAAGGGAAGAGATGTGGCATGACCTTGTCCCATCGGCGGTCGCTTTCCACACTTTCCCTACCCCCACTCCAGTCTCTCTGGCCAGTGCACAGACCCTCTGACAATTAGGGGAAAAAAAAAAAAAAAAAAAAAAAAAACTATGTGAGAATGTCAAAATGTTGGGACCAGCAGTTAGCGTAATGGCTATGTCGCTGGACTCCAATGTAGTCGACCGCGGTTCGAGTCCCAGACCCGGTGTCTTAAAACTCACA
The DNA here is from genome assembly GCA_026018925.1 of Tupaia tana. Classification (NCBI taxonomy): domain Eukaryota; kingdom Metazoa; phylum Chordata; class Mammalia; order Scandentia; family Tupaiidae; genus Tupaia; species Tupaia tana. Next base: position 35,494,636 of record JAKSZU010000018.1, read on the forward strand.
CTGGGCGCGTGTGCGTGCGTGCCCAAGATCCTGAGAGGAGCATGGAGGAGAAGGGATTGTGGCATGGCCATCCCCCCTGGGGGGTGATTTCCTGCTTTCTGTCTCTCTGTCACTCTCTGTCTGTCTGGCGAGCGCACACGCCCTATAGCAAAAACCTCTCCCAAAAAAAAAAAAAAAAAGAATGTCAAAATATTTTGCACAAAAATAAACTCATAATTTTTAAATTTTGTTTTCTACAGACTTTTGAAGTCCCCTTGTACTAACCTAGGGATAGACAAGAAACCAAAACAAAAGGTAGAGAACATATATCCCATATCCCATTAATGTGTGTGTATATATATATATGTATATATATATATTATAAAAAGGTAGTAAAAATACAGTTTTTTTATTTGAAGAGGTTTTTTTGCTATCGGGCACGTGCACTCACCAGAAAGACAGAGATAGATAGAGAGAGAGAAAGTGAGAAAGCACACATGCCCAGCGTGAGTTTAAGCCACCATGTCTGGGACTCGAAGCGTGGTCAACCACATGGGAGTCCAGCGACATAGCCGTTACTCCAACTGCTGGTCCCAAAATACAGTTTCTTATACTTAGTCTTAGATAGGGATACTCCTCAAGGGAAAGAGCAGAATTATTCTTTTCGTAGAAGAAAGAAATTTCCCTGGGCTTATTTATTTTCCACCTTCTGAGATGCAGATAGGAAGCTCAAGTAAAACACCATGCTTGATGCCTAGTCATCTTTCTTTTCCTTTTTTTTTTTTAAGAAATTTTTGCTATAGGGCACATGCTCTCACCAGAGAGACAGAGAGATAGAAAATGAGAAATCACCCCCCAGAGGTGATGGCCACGCTGCAATCCATTCTTCTCCATTCTCCTCCTGAGATTTTGGACATGCACACAAACATGGCCAGCGTGAGTTTCAAGTTGGCGGATCTGGGATTCAAATCATGGTCAGCTACGTGGGAGTCCAGCGCCTTAACCACTACGCCACCTACAGGCCCCATCGTTTTTCAGTCTAAACTTTGATGGTTAAGAATCCAAACCAAGTCTTGTCCTGCAGAGGAAGAGTCCTGATGTGAGCAAGGTCAGGGTCTACTGCGGCAGGAGGAGCATCCATCCTGGTTTTGGTCCAGGTACCCCCGTGAAGGCACAGGCTCTGAAGCTAGATTTCCTGAGTGTGTCCCAGCCACCACACTTACCAGCTGGGTAACCCTGGACCAATCGCTCCCCTCTCTGCCTACAATCACATTGCCTATAAAATAAAGAATCAGGCTGCATGACCTCATAGAGCTGTTGTGAAGCAAAATGAGATAATCCTTCTAAATCCCTAAGGACAGCACCTGGCACAAAATACACACTTTGTAAGTGTACCCCGTTGTTATTATCAAACAAGTCTTCGCAAAGGGGGACTTAAAGGCTTGGTTGGTGAAGCCAGGATGAAAGGCACACTCTTGATAAGGAGAGATAGGCTGGAACCCAGTAGAAGTAATTTGGCATTGAGCGGGAAAGAAAGAAAGTACTTTCTTCTCTTGCGTATGTTTGGATTGGCTTTTAAAACAGCACAACCTCCGCTAACCTTAGTTACAACACTGCACTGAAATGTTACTCCCAGGATTTGACATTTCCTTATTCTTCCTACTACTGTTTTCCCTTTTGTTGCTTTGAAAATATGAATTAATGATGAATACTAATGAGCCCTGTGACAAGGCGAACCTCTGTCTAGACGCCGCTAACGTTGGGAATTTCAAGACGCATGACACTTCTAGCAAGGAAAATGTAAGAAATCCTTTTCTTGGATTCCCAAGCTCACATGACCCCAATATTCATTTTCTCCCCCCTTTCCTATCATCCAACTTCTTTCTTTGAAAATTGTGAAAAGAATCTTCATGAAAGGCTTAGGAGTGAGACTGAACTTGTTCATAAGATTTTATTTGTCTACCTAGAGTAGACATAAAATTACTTCTTTTAAATATAAAAGTACTGGTGCACGTATGAAAATCTTTCTGGATGCCATTTTATTGTTCTGTGCTTTCTTTCTTTCTTTTTTTTTTTTTCTTTTATTGTCTGATGCTGTTTGACAGAGCTCCAGGATTTGCAAAGCAGCCAACCAGCAGGAATTTGAGTCATTGAGACTGAACACACAGTGACTTCCTCACTGATGCCAATTTTTCTTCCCCCTCCAATAAAAACCAGCAATATTTGTCTGCCATTGGCATCAAAGACAATTTTTCGGGTATAATATATACCACTGTCTCAAAATGTGATACATTTCTGAGCATTCAAAGTCAAAGAGAAACCAATAAAAACTATAATGTGCAGGGTTTTAGGATAAAGTCATATAACTGATTTGGGTACTGCAAACACAGACAACTTTCTCAGTCCATATCAGTACTTACACTGAAGATGCTTTGTGCATTCAGCAGATGGTGTAGCTAGGAACAGTTTTATGAAACAAACAAGGGGCCCATAGGTGGTGTCGTGGTTAAGGCACTGGTCTCCCACTTGGTTGACCACGGTTTGAGTCCTGGACCCAGAGGCTTGAAAACCACTCCAGGCATCATGCCATGTGTGTGAGTGTGTGTGTGTGTATGTGTATGCCAAAATTCCAAGAAGAGAACAGAGAAGAAGGGATTGAAGCATGGCCATCCCTCCAAGGGAGTGATTCCTCCTTTTTCCTCTCTCTGTCTTGTTCTGTCTCTCTCTGGAGAGTACACACTCTCTGTGCGTGTGTAAACAAAAAAAAAGAAAGAAAGAAACAATAATCCCTTGCCCTTTGGGCTTTCTCTCTACCCTGAGTTCCTTTTCTTGGCTTCACTCTTCAGGTCAGGAGCCTGGACAGCAACAATGAGAAGAAATGTCAAAAAGAAAATGGTGCCTGGCAAGACCCTGAGGACACACCAACACTATCACAAGTTAGAGCCTCACTTCACTGGGGGGGCTCCTGAAGAAACAAGATTATGTCTCTCAAGAGGAGATCAAAGGACTAAATTAGTAACTATGATAGTTAAGAAAGCAAGTAAAGAACTTAGCATGGCATCTGGCTGATGGTGAAGCTTCAGTATGTTTGTTGTTGTTGATACTCACAAAGAGGTCAGTAAAAAAGGAACTGGGCCAGCAGGTGGTGTGGTGGTTAAGGTGCTGGACACTTCCACGGTTGACCATGGTTCGAGTCCCGGACCTGGTGGCTTGCTTTCTCACTTTCCCTCTCTTCCTCTGTGTGTCTCTCTCTGGTCAATTTAAAATGAATGAATAAATAAAAATTAAAAATAAATAATTTTTTTAAAAGTAATAATAATAAAGGAACTGAGCTATCCAGTCATTCCTACTCGTTTTAAAAGAAACCTGTCTATACGAGATTTAGCCCCAGTCCCTTGCCCAGGGACCTCTGCCTGCAGGAAATCTTTAAAATGGAGTTAGAATGGTTTCCATCTCCATTGTGTTTAGCAATACTTCTTTGACCTGCTTTCTCATTTCCAAGCAAACGTACTTGTTATTAAACCCCCCAGGAGTTTCTAATAATCTTCTGATCTAAGTATATCATCTATTAGCATATACATTTGTTTAGAAACAAATTTATCCAGAACCTCCCATACTGGGGGAGGGGTGGTGGTGATGTTGGGGCAGAGGAGGGGTGAGGTGATAAGCTTGCAGGGATCATAGACAATGTATGAAATAGTCCCTGTCCTCAAGAAAGCCATAGGCAAATATGTGCCAACAGACACTGAAACGAACAACGATATTAGTGATAGTTTAATATAAAATTAAGTGTCATCTCTGAGTCAAACTGGGTTCAAATCTGGGTTCCATCATTAAATAGCTATGTGACACCGGGCAGAACTTTCAACCTCTGTGTCTCGCCTTTCTTATCTACTAAATGGGCATAAAAACTATAATTACTTCACATAGTTGAATGAGTTAGCATGTCTAAAACATTTCAAACAATGTCTGCCAGATTATAGTGTTACATAAAAGCCTACCTTAGGGCCAGCAGATGGCATTATGTTTACATCTCTGGACTGCCACAGAATTGACAGCTGTTTGAGTCCCAGACCCAGCAGCTTAAAACTCACATGAGCGGGAGGGATTCATGGTGGTTAAGGGTGCTGGACTCCCACATGGTTGACCGTGGTTGCAGTTCCAGATCTGGTGACTTGCTTTCTCACTTACTCTCTCTCTCTCTCTTACTCTGATCAAATTACAATAAATAGATAAATAAAATTAAAAACGAACAAACAAAAACTCACTCCAGGCGCACGTGTGTGCGTGCACAAGATCCCCAGAGGAGAATGGAGAAGAAGGGATTGTGGCATGGCCATCCCCCCCAGGGGGTGATCTCTCACTTTCTGTCTCTCCCTCTTTCTCTGTGTCTCCAGCAAGCTCATGTGCCCTGTAGCAAAAATCTCTCTAGAAAAATAAATAAATAATTAAAATTAAAAAAAAAAAAACCTTACCTAAAAAATAAACAAAAATTGAGTGTGCTGATTGTGGACCAAGCATGGTGCCAAGGGCTTTACACTGATTATCTCATTTCACTTGCACAAGGAAAGGCACATGGCCAGCTGGGGAAATAACCTGGCCTTGGTTGTAAAGTGGGCTTAGTGAAGAAACTACACAGTTGTTAAAAGTATTCAGTGGGTTAATATTTGTAGGGTGATTAGGGCCAGCACAAAGGAAGGTTTCAGCAAAAGAAAACTTACCAAAGGTTTTGTTTTGTTTACTTTTTTATTTTTATTTTTTGAGAGATTTTTGCTATCGGGCGTGTGCTCTCTCCAGAAAGACAGAGAGAGACAGAGAGACAGAAAGTGAGAAATCACCCCCCCAGGGGGGATGGTCACGTCACAATCCCTTCTCCTCCATTTTCCTCTCGGGATCTTGGGCACGCATGCACACACGCCCGGCGTGAGTTTAAGCCACCAGGTCTTCGACTACATGGGATTCCAGCGACATAGCCATTATGCCAACTGCTGGTCCTCGAAATTTTACAACAGTTTAAACAGCTTGCCCAGAGTCACATGGCTAATGAATTAGGCTTGAATCAATTTTTTTAAAGAATTACTTGTTTTATTTATTCATTCATTTATTTTTTAACTTGACCAGAAAAAGAGAGAGAGAGAGAGAGAAAGTGAGAATGCAAGCTACCAGGTCTGAGAAGTGAATCACCACACCTGACCTGCTGGTCCGCCAAAATCATGATTTTAACCCAGTCAGGCTCTTAGCATCTTCCTGCAGTGACTGACACTAGACGATGGATATTCAGACAGAGTTCTGAATGTTCATGGACAAAAAGCCAAATCCAGGGGCCAGCAGGTGGCATAGTGGTTAAACTGCTGGATTCCCACATGTCTAACTGTGTTTCAAGTCCTGTACCAGGTGGTTTGAAATTCACGCCAGGCTCCTGTGCCCCAAAACCTTAAAGGAGAATGGAGGAGAACGGATTGTGGCATGGTCATCCCCTCTGGGATGTGATTTCTCACTTTCCCTCTTCTCTCTGTCTCTCTGTCTAACAAGCACAAGCACCCTATAAGATAAACAAACAAACAAACAACAACAACAAAAATCCTTGGGCTGGATCCATACCTTATTGGGGAAGAAAGTAGGATCTCATACAGCCAACTGCAGTTGGAATTCTGACCCCAAAGGCTTGAGAAACATGCTAGGAGTGTGTGCATGCCCCAACCCTGACCGGATGGAGAAATGGAGGAAGAAGGACTGTGACATCAGTACACACCTCTGGGGTCACTTACTTCCTCTCTCAGACTCCCTGGTGAAGACAAGCATACTTTGATTAAAACAAACAAACATACAAACAAAAGAAACATGAAAATCTCTGTCTTTCCTGGAAAGACCAGGGCGCTTCCATGGAGCAGGTGATCTTCCTTCTTCCCTTCCTTTCCTCTTTCTTTCCTCTTTTGCCTTTTTTTCCTTTCTTCTTATGACAATGGCAGTAGACATTCATTTACTTTGGTTTGACGCAATAGCAATGACTCAACATACACACGAAAAATGTTACAAATTCTTGTGGGTCAAGAAACACGATCATTTATCACAGGCCACAGTGTAGTCACATGTCACATGATCACACAGTGCTGGAACTGGCTGCAGTCATGGCTTTTCTGACTCAGCCTGGAGCGAGAGGAAAGCAAATGTGGTTAATTAAGACGTTAGGGAATGTTTAGACTGTGTGCAACCAAAACCCCAACCACCGTCTCCACGTTTTCCTGGAGATGGAGTTGTGCGTACAACTGGAATATTGCTGTGCTTCCTAAAATCCTTCCAGAGGTTGTCAGGGAGGAACTTGAGGGGAAGGACTTGGCACTTTTAGAAGGATTCTGGTGGCACACTTAAAGAATGTTGACTGATGAGAAAGGACAAGTAGTAATTCCCAAATTATGCTTCTATTTCTACTTCAATTATAACACAGTGGGAAGAGAACAAGATTTGTGTCCTTTTGCAGCCTCCGTAGAACTAAGCTTAGTGGCTCTAACAAGGTAATGCCCATAAAGGAGTGATAAATCCAGAAATAAAACAGAGTGTGGCTTTGTCATATTTCTGATAAAAAAAAATAAATAACTTTCTTGGTTCTTTGCTAAAAGACCCGAAAATAAAAGCATGCTTGTGAAGTACAAATCATTTTTTTAACCTATTACCTAATAGGTAAGTACACCCTGAAGTTGTTTTTAACTCCAAATAAGGCAGTATAATCTCCTGTTAATTGTTCTTTTAGCCTCGGAAATCAACCAGTTGGTAGAAGACACTAAAACATACCTCTCCCCAACTAGAGCTTATTGAATTCTTATATATTGATGCATTCTATTGTCCTATTGATGTAAAATACCCCTGTCCACTCTTTTTTTTTTACCCTTAATCATGACTCAAACCAGACCAGGCTATCTGAAATTACTCTGTCTATAAATGAATACTTGGTACAATTCATTTCAATTCACCTCATTGACTCTCATTTCAACATTTTCTCAAGTCTACTGAAATGGCCCACAAATAACAATCTTCTCTTATCTTTAAAATGAGTGTTCTGTTGTGGGTGTCATGGTCGTTGTTGCTATTGTGCTGATGGGACACAGAGAAGTAGACTGTAAAAGACACCTAAAAAATAAAAACCAGATAAAAAGACAACATGCCAAAAAGAGAAACAAGGACTGTGAGTCTATGAAGGAACATGGATTCTTGCAAGAAATGTTTAACATGAATGTAATTGTGAGGAAATGGCCAGACAAATCCAGAATGTGACTTATTCTGTAGGACCCTGTCTGGGGCTCTTCAAAGGACACTTTGTGTTGATGACCAGAGGGAAGTGGTAGGATTTGACTAGATTGGGGCAGATAAAAACATGCAACAATTAATAAGATACAAGGAATATGATTGATTCCTGGACTATAGGGAGGAAAAAAACTCTTTTTTTTTTTTTTTAAGTTGAAACTTGGGGGCCAGAACCAGCAGAATAGTGTAGTGGTTAAGGTGCTGGACTCCTATATGGCTGCAGTTCAAGTCCCAGACCTGGTAACTGCCTGTTTAACTTTCTCTCTCTCTCTCTCTCTCTCACTCTTGTTCTCTCTCTAGTGAGCACACGTGTCCTATAGCAAACTTAAAAACAAAAAAAAGAATAATTAAAATAAAATGAATACATAATTTTTAAAAGGTTGAAACTTGCATATAGATTATATGTTGGATGATTATTATAGAAGAAATTATTTTCTGGGCCAGCAGGTGGTGTGGTGGTTAAGGATACTGGACTCCCACATGGCTGACCAACATTTGAGTCCCAGACTTGGTGACTTCCTTTCTCACTTTCCTCGTCTCTCTCTCTCTCTCTCTCTCTCTCTCTCTCTCTTACTCCATCTCTGGTCATATTGAAAAATAAGCAAATAGACAAAGTTAAATAAAATAGTTCTTAAAAAAATATTTTGAGAAATAGCAATTGACTGTTTTAAAAAAATAATTAGAATAATAATAATAATAATGATTGGGGAAAACTTAGAAAAGATATTGAATGTTGAAGTGGGGAGATTAATGTCTCTGTACTGACTGACATGCATGGCATTCCCTTTTGAAAAAGCAATGTAATACACTGTAAAGTTATATGTAATTCAATGTAATATAAAGAAGAATATGATGATAATAAAAAATTAAAAGAAAAAAAAATTTTCTTAGATTTGGTAATGGTGTTCTGAGTGAGGAAGAGATGTCCTTATCCTTGTAAGGTGATGAGAGCTAAAGTATTTAATGAGGTGGAGGCAATGAAGGAGCTACCCCATGATATCTGCAAACCACTTCTGGATGGTGTCTTGTGTATTCGTGAGTGTATTGTGTGTGCACTGGGAGAGGATATAATTTTTGTGAAAGATGGTAAGAGTCTGTGAATCTAGATGAAGATGTATGGTCATTCATTACACTGTATTTTCAACTTTTCTGTGGATTTGAAAATTTTACTTTAAAAATTAACTTTGGGAGGCTGACAGGTGGTATGGTGGTTAAGAGCACTGGACTCCCATGTGGCCAACTGCAATTTGAGTCCTGGACTTGGTGTCTTGCTTTCTCACTTTCTCTCTCTCTCACTCTATCCTTCTCTGGTCAAATTAAAAATAAAGTTAAATAAAGTGTCTTTTTTTTTTAATTCATTTTTAAAAGAAAAGTTTACAAAAATAATCATTTTAAAGTGAGAAAATAATCCTTTCTTTCGCTTTCTTTAGCCCAGATTTTCTGGTGTCATTATCTCCTCTTTACAATGTGGTTCCTGCAGGAATTTTATAACTTTTCAAAGAAATAATAAAAGGCTTTAAATTAGCATGATTTCTTCTGCTGTACCCCCTTAATGGATGTTTTTGTTCTTACAAGTAGCTCGGCCAATCAGGATACTCTTCCTTGTCCTTCTCATCGCCAGACTGAGAGTTTGTCTGGAACTGAGAGATTGATTTTGCGCCTCACGAAGAACTCGGTAATGCTCCTGACCAGAGTTCGGATAAGAATTTGAACAGCAGATGAAGTTAGCCCATCTGACTTCAGATGTTTCACATAGTTCAGGTTGAAAGGGTTCACCACTGAGTTCCAGGACAAAGTCCCATCCTCCTTCACTCCATCGAAATGTTTCCAGAATGTCTTCTTCAATACCATCAAGACATTAGAAGGTATTTTATGCCACAGTGGGAAAGGCCTTGGGCAGATTTTTCAGAGGAGTAAGACCATGAAAGGTTAGATTCAAGGTCACAGAAAGGAAGGTCAAAGGAGACAGAGACATTGGCTTAAAGAGAATAAGCTCTGTGGCACACATGTGTAAAACTTCCAAGAATCTATGGTACTAAAATGTAAAATAAGATTGAGATGAACTCTCTGTGGCCCCATTTCGCTGTTAGATACAGGTCAATTTTGACTCAAGAACAAAAACTAGTGCTTGAAATGGAAGTAGCCAAACAAGAAATGGTATGATGCCTCTAGAGGTAGTAAGCTCCCCATCAAAGAAAGTATGAAAAATGGCGCCTGCATGACCATTGAGTGAGGCACTAAGGATCTGAGTGATAACTCAAACATCAGCCAGTAGAATGACTTGAAAATCTCTAAGGTCCCTTTCTGTCTGGTACTATTCCCTCTCTTCTTTCATCTCCCTGTGACAGCAGTCTCCTTGAAATAGGACCAATGGCAAGAATGCTTGTCCCTAAGGAGCCTGCCTTCTACATGGACTGTGCCCTTGGGTATTTGGAATAGCTTAGAGTAGACCCATGACTGTCTGTCACTAGGCACAGCGGGGTGTGTACAGAAGGCTAAGGAGCCTCTTAGGGAGCCTTCTCACCCTCCACACTGGTCTTTGTACTTCTCTCCCCTGATCACCAGGTACCTGAGACAGCCTGCTGAAAAGAATTCAGAAGCTCTCAAGCTCCCAGCAGGGAAACCTTGGAGCCCTGTTGTTGGAAATAGCTCCCAACCTGCATCTCAGGCAGGTATTTTTAGGTTCTGACTTGAAGACACAGAAACTTTCATACATTTCAGCTTCTTTGTCTAGAGTCAGTGCAACCCCAGACATGTCATTGAAAGGGGGTATAATTGTGGTCTCCTCCACCCACCAATCTGAGAGAGTCTGAAAGAGCTTCCTGCTGTGCAGCAGAGAGGATGGAGGGCCTTTTCTGGCAAGGGAAAGTCAAAATGAATTTTTTAAAATAATAATATGTTGATCAAGAAGAGACAAAAAATCCGTTGAGGAGGGGGAGCTCTGTACAAGTATCAGGGCTGCTACAGAGAGGAAGGTTACCTATTATTTTGAAACCTGGCCTTACGTCTCTTTTGCAGGCTGCAGAATTCAAGCTTGGAGGAGCTAAAGTCTCCTATTTGAGATTAGGAAATAAAGATGCTTGGAATCATCTGAGTTAGATCAATGGATGTTATTAATATGAAGCTCTCTACAGAATAATTGCAATTGTCAATCACTGGGCCTATTCTGACAGTAAAGGGAGAAATAGGAGAGAAACCAAATCGACATAGGGCAGATATAGAACTGGCGAGAGTCATTCTTTTACTATCTAGGAGGTGGAAGAGGGATGTTTGAGTTCCCAAGGGGATCTGGCAACCATCTCACCATGGGGCAGGTCAACAAAATTTACACAGGGCTGTGTTTCCTGGTGTTCAAGGAGAACTGTTTCAGGGGCTGAAGTTCTAACTGATCCAAAAGGTCTGAGAGGGCACTAGGTCCCAGAAGCTCACATGACCATGAACTGTAGCATTAATCAGACCATCCCAAAATAATATTACAGTTTTCTCTGTTCTCAGAGTGCTTTGATATCAGACAGCAAAGAAAAATTGATTGAAGTGAAAGGTGTATGTGGAGTTAGTTCAATTAATTAGATGCTGGAATTTTTCCATAGAAGTGAAATAGTAAACCAATTGCCCTTCAGATCCAGAAGATCACCAACCACAATTTTTTTTTTTTTTTTTTTTTTTTTTTTTTTAGAGAGATTTTTGTTATAGAGTGCATGCATTTGCCAGAGAGACAGAAAGCGAGAAATCATGCTCTGGGGGGATGACCACACTGCAATTCCTTCTCTTCCATTCTCCTCTTGGGATCTTAGGCATGCATGCTCATACGCCCAGAGTGAGTTTTAAACTGCAGGGTCTGGGACTCGAACCACGGTCATCTATGTAGGAGTCCAGTAACAACCATTATGCCATCTGCTGGTCCCCCAATCATCAATTTTCCAAGCTTAATTTGGTTGGAAAGCAAACACCTACTCCAGGCATGGGCTATAAGAACTCTCAGAGAACAGCCAGCATAACTTGCATGGAGGTTGCCCTCCAAAACCTCACTGCCATTAGGAGAGAGACGGGAGCAGCAGTGTGATTTGCAGGGCTCAGTGCAAAACGAAAATGCAGAACTCCTTGTTCAAGAATTAAGAATTTAAAGATGGCAACAGCAGAATGTGAAACTGAATGCAGTCCTTTCTGAGAGTAAGGTCTCTTGGGACTCCACAGGTCCCAAGCCTTGAAGCCACCTCTGATTAAATAAACACCTGCCTGTTCATCACTAAGACCAGCAACATTTGACTCTAATTCGAACCCCAAAGAGACTCTCCAGGTGGATTGAGAACAACTGGTAAAGAAAAACCAAAATGGACTTTTGGAATAATAACATGGTGATCAAGAAAATAGTCTGTTAAGGAGAAGGGACTCTGCATTTGAGCATATGAGCCCAATAGCTATGTTCTAAAAGGTTCTACTACCCTTTAGTGCTCAATATTTAACAAGTGGCATTAAATCCAGAAGTCACCTGATCCTAGTTTATTCGTATATTTCACACACACATGCATGAATGTGCACACACACATCCACACCCCATGTACTTGTCAACATTTTTTGCATACTTCTTACGTGGTAGGGTTGCACTAAAATCTTTTATTTAAATCTTCATAATTACCCTACAAAGAAGAAACAACTATTATCCTTATTTTTTAAAAAAATGATTTATTTAATTTTATTTATCATTATTATTGCTATTTTTTTTTTTTTTTTGGAGAGGTTTTCACTATAGGGCACGTGTGCTCGCCAGACAGAGAGAGACATAGAGACAGAAAGCGAGAAATCACCCCCTGGGGGGGTGGTCATGCCTCAATCCCTTCCCCTCCATTCTCCTCTCGGGATCTTGGGCACGCACGCACACACGCCCGGCATGAGTTCTAAGCCACCGGGTCTGGGACGCGAACCGCAGTCGACTACGTGGGAGTCCAGCGACATAGCCATTACGCTAACTGTTGGTTCCCATTATTATTGCTATTTTTAAATTTGCTACAGGGCAGGTACACTTACCAGAGACAGAGAAGAAAAGAGAGAGGGAGGGAAAATGAGAAAGCAAGCTGCCAGGTCTGGGACTTGAACCTCAGTTTGCCACGTAGGAGTCCAGCCACCTTAACCACCACATTACCTCCTGGTCCCTATTATTATCTCTATTTTAAACATGAGGAAGCTGAGGCTTCATAGTATTAGCTCTCTGGCTGAAGGATCTACAGCTACTGAGTGGCAAACCTGAATTCTGAATTTTGACCTTAATTCTAACCCATCAGACTACAGTCCTTTCTTTGAACAGTACTGTCTCACCTTCTTCCCTTTTTTTTTTTTTTTTAAGAGACAGAATCTAACCGTGTTGCCCAGACTGGCTTTGAACTCACAATCCTCCTGCCTTCACCTTCTGAGGGGCTGAGATGATAAATTATAGGCATGCAGTCAGCTCTCACTTTCTGTTTACAACAACTAAAAGGTATTGTCTGTTCCACTTGACAATCAAGGACAGAGAGGTGAGCCACTGGGAAAGTCACATGGAAAATTAATGGACAAATCAGATCCCAACATAGCCCCAACTCATGGATCAATTGAACAAGGAAGGAAATGGGCAGAGCTCCCAAACTCCCCTGAGCAATCACATAGCCACACTGTCTGGGGACTCAGAGCTGGCAGGGACCTCACTGTGTCCCTGCTTCACACCTTCAGGCAGGTATAGGCAGAGCCAGGCAGACTGAACAAGAGAAACACATTGAAACGCCTAAGGGAAGAGACCACCACACAAACACCTGTAAAGTATTTTTAGGTTCTGTGTTTTGTGATAGTCAGGGAAAAAAAGGGGGGTGGGGGGGTGGGAGGAAATCTGGCCCAAACAGGTTATAAAAGCATAAAGGAAAAGTTAATTAAATCATAACTTAGCTACTGAGAAAACTTTGCTCCTGGTTGGAAGGAAATTACTTTAGGGTTGCAAGCAAAAGTTGTGCAGGACAAGGGAACATGCAACAGCTTATTTTAACATTTCTTTCCATTTTCTGCCCTGGTGGGAAAGATCAGGGAACAAAGGGTTATAAGGAAAAGGATCCTGAGGATCCCCTCACCCCAGGATTTGCAGCTGCTTTCTTTAATGAATGGAACTGCTTATCAATAAGAACCAAGTAGAGGCCAACTCAGTGTGGACCTGAGTGCTAGAAGCAGCCTTGTGGAGAGGCCGGTGTGAGATGGGAAACAGATTGGTCTGGGAGCCCCGGTGTCAGCACCTGGGCTAAAAAGTGTGAGAAGTCTTTCCAGCTATTTCACTAGGACTTAGGTCTTCTTTGGATATTTCTTTGTTTTTTTTTTTGTTTGTTTTTTTTTTGTTTTTTTTTTTTTTTAAAGAGAGAGATTTTTGCTGTAGGGTGTGTGTTCTTGCCAGAGAGACAGAGAAAGAGAGACAGAAAGTAAGAAATCATTCCCCGGGGGTGGGATGGGGATGGTCATGCCTCAGTCTTTTCAATTCTATTCTGCTCTTGAGATTTGGGGCACACACACGTACATATCCAGCATGAGTTTTAAGCTGCTGGGTCCAGGACTCGAACCACAGTCAGCTACATGGGAGTCCAGTAATGTAACCATTATACCATCTGCTGGTCCTTGCTTTGGATATTTGGTCAGTCCCAAAGATCTTCTCAAAGGTAGGAATGATTGTTTTATTCATCTCTGCATCCCAGCGTGTAGGGTGTCTCAGTAAGTTGAACTGGCAGCCGCTAGTTAGTGGAAGAAGTTGCTTATTTGGAAGCCAAGCATTGCTGTTCCTTGAATTCTTGTTCTCTATACGTTTGGAGTCCACTACTAGTCTGAAAAGAGCTATTCAAAACTTTCAGCAGTACTGCTACTTTACTAAAATATTATACACATACAGAATAAAAAGAAAGAAAGGTTTACTGCTTGTGCGTTCTTCCTACATCTCTTTCCATGAACTAACAGTTATACCATTTTCCCGAGCGGCTCTGAAATATCAAGTGTGGCTCTCTCTGTATGGGCAATACCATTCTTTGCCATGTGTGCTTTAAACAACCCCCCAAAATGAAATACAGTAAAAAAGAATAAATGCCACTACCACCTTTAATTTAAGTCCCAGAATACTTAAGAGATGTTGTGTAAAAATCATGCCCTAACATTTAGTGTCAGGGGCCCTGCTCTATAATTGTGTCTATTCCTGTTCATCCCAAGAAAGCTACTGACTTCACGTAAGCCACACATTTTCATTAAGCATCTTTTGTGCAAGACGAGAAGAGTTCTCTGCTCCCAGGTTGGTGGGGCTTTGCTGTCAAAAGCATGTCTCAGCCTGGGAGCGCAGCAATTCCAAGTGAGTTACATGCTTTAGGGCTCTCGGAATTGCCAGATGCTTTCAGCTATGAAAATAGCCAGGAAGAATGAGAAAGAGGATCTGAATAGGTGCCTTGTTTCACCCCATCCTACGCCACCTCCCGTAACAAGTGACTGGTGGATCCTCCCAACCCTTATTCTCCCATTTAAGTTGGGGAGGATCAGGACAAAAGGGAAAGAAAACGGGGAGCAGGGAGAGAGGGCAACCCAGCATGCACGACTAAATGTCAGGTTGTACAGGAGAGTTATAATTAAAGTCCAAGATGACAGATAACTATAAAATCAGATTGGTTCCTTTCCACATGGAAGGAAAACATAATGTTGTCGTCCAACCCAAGCTTTTTTGTAAATTGAAATTACAGTTTTATTTGGAGCTATTTTTAAAGGTCCATTAATTAAAAATTGGAAGGCATGCCAATGCAAGAAATACCATAAAAGGTGTTAGAGTTAATGATTACCAAGGACTATAATTAAAAGATGATGTTATCTGAATATCAAATGCTCTAAATCCATGTTTGTTTATTTTTTTATTGAAAATAAACAAATTCAGGAGCAAAAAAAAAAATAGAAAAGATATGTACAAAATGTAATGATAATGGTTGACTTCTAAACAGCCACGGAAATTATAGTCATCATGTGTGGGAAAAGAACAAACACCTCTTAATTGCATTTCATTATAACGTACCTTTCTCTGCTCAGTTGTATATATTAATTATAAAAATCGTGTTGCAGAGCGGAGAGGCTCTACAATAGTTTTTTCCCCCCCTCCCTCCCTTAATTCTGTCTAAAGCAGGATGGAAGAACAATATCATCTGTCATCTGCAGAAAGAGCTTTCAAAGACAAAATCATAAAAAGAATGAAAGGCTATTATATAAAAAAGGGAAAAATGCTTTGATTTCACAGATTTTCCACTTATTAATGTTTAAGGTTATCTGTTCTTTTGGAAAAGTATCTTCTCATATTGTTTTGTATGTGTACGTTCAGGTAACATCACTTTCTGATAACCGTATCACATGGCATATGCCTTACGTAGGTAATAGCGGAGAGTGTGGGAAGAGGGTTTATTATGGAATGATGCCATGCAGGACTTGAAGAATTTTCTAAGATGAGGCAAAATAAGAAAGTGGAGGGTTGGCTTGGAGGCCACTGCTTTCATCAGGATGACAGACAGTCCACTTGGGGCAATGAGAGAGGCATGGACTTGTACTCCCTCAGGAAAGACCCATGCAGGCCCTCCAAGGACTATCCGACTTTCAGTGTGGGAGAGGCTGGAATGAGGTGAGCCCAAGTGACATTAGGAATTCTGCTATATCAGACATCTACCGAAACAGGTGAGATCCATCTGTTTGACAAGGGTTAAGGTATGATTCTAGAGAGAGCTAGAGGTCAAGCCGGGCTTTTAGCAATGAATGTGCATAATGGCAGGTTTCTGGGCAGAGGTTCATAACTGACCAGATTCTTGGCAGAATCTGTAACCCAGAAAGGCTTAAGTAAGAAATGCCGCTCTAGAGTCTTGGTGCTCAGTGAGTGGTCCATGGACCGGCAGCCTTGGTATCACCTGGGAACTTGTGGGGAAATGCAGGACCTTGAGTCCCACCCTGACTGCAGAATTAGAACTGATATCTAAACTAGATCTCCAGGTGATCCACGTGCACTCGGCAGTGTGAAGTGTGGACCAGCAGGTGGCGCGATGGTTGGGGCACTGGACTCCCACAAGGCCAACCACAGTTAAAGTCCCAGAACTGACAAACTGACAGCTTGCTTTCTCTCATTCTCTCTCTCTCATTTCTCTCTGGTGAGAATACATGCCCTATAGCAAATTTATTTATTTTTTATTTTAATTTGACCAGAGAGTGACAGAGTGTAAAAGAGAGAGAGAGAAAGTGAGAGAGCAAGTTGCCAGGTCATGGACTTGAACTGCGGTTGGCCATGTGGGAGTCCAGTGCCCTTAACCACCATGCCACCTGCCAGCCCCAAAGAATTACTTTATTTAACTTTATTTATTTATTTATTTAAATTTGATCAAAGAGGGACAGAATGAGAGAGAGGGAAAGTGAGAAAGCAGGCTGCCAGGTCCGGGACTTGAACCATAGTCCACTACGTGGGAGTCCAGAGCCCTTAACCACCATGCCACCTGCTGGCTCTGTAAATTTATAAAATAATAAATAAAGCAAAATGAATAATTAAATAAATAAGTGTGAAATGTGCTGATTTAGACGGCCTCGGGATGACCCGTGCTGCCCATGGATCTAGACAGACATCATGTTTCTCCACCCACCTCTGTGGCTCTCACAGACTCAGGCTCAGTCCCAGGCTTAGAAATAAACTAGTCCTTAAGGAGGTAGCAACAATGCCTTCCTCATATAAGTGCTGTGAAAATAAAAGGAACTAATATCTGTAAAGCATCAAACAGAACACCTAGCATATAGGAAGCATTCAGATGGGTTTTTATTTCTTAATTTGTTTGTTTGTTTGTGATTTGCTATAGGACACATGTGCTCACCAGAGAGTAAAAGAAAGAGAAATAGAGGGAAAGCGAGAAAGTAAGCCATAAGATTTGGGACTTGAATGGCAGTCAACCATGTGGGAGTCCAGCGCCTCAACCACCACGCCACCTGCTGGCTCCATAGTTTTTATTATTTTTTATAAATGTCTTGGGTTTTATCAGATTCTAGAAACTATCCATGACATCAAAAATGTTATGATCTACAAGTCTAGAGCAATGGTTCTCAAGAGAAAGGTAGAAAATGATCTCATTCCCCAGGGCACATTTGGCCATGTCTGGTGGCATTTCTTTATTGCCATGACTGGGCAAAGTAGGGCAAGTATGCTAATGGCATCTTGAAGATGGAGCTGAGGAATGTTGCTAAATATACCAGTGGACAGGACAGTCCCTCGTAGAAAAAGGTTACCTGTCCCAAAAGGCCAGTGGTACTGAGGTTGGCAAAATCTAGTCTAAAAGCAAGTCCTGTCTTCTTTAGGTCTTGAACCAGCACTAGGCTCCTACGAGCACTTGAGAGATCACTTGTCACTTTACCTTTTAAACCATAAGAGTAAAACAATTGTCACCTTCTGACATGCCAAAATCTAAGTAAGGATCCCACAGAGATTTCAGTCCTGCAAACAGCCTATCAAAATTAGGTCCTGCTCACCCACCTATTCTTCCATATCTCTGCACCCATTTTTTTGGGGCTATTGTCCATACTCAGTAATGGACAATCACTTATGATATGCTTGGTGCTACTCTGCCTCGATAGGATGTAATGATAGACAATCTCCCATCTGCCCGTGCCCCTCATGCCTACCCTCGTGCCCGGCACAGATGGACGTGTCTGAAACATTTGTTAATTGAGTAAAATATGCCAGGCTTGGCTTGTGTATATCAGTGAGGCACACCAGGTAGTTAAGCCACCTGTTCCCTAGGCAGACCCCTTAGCACAGCAGTTAGGGGAGCCAGTTTCACATGGCCCAGGAGGCGTGAGGGGCGTGCCAGGTAAATTGCCTTTGTGTCTGAAATCCTGTCAGTAGGGAAGAATGGAGGAGGAGGAGAAATTGTGGAGTAGTAGTGCTCTTTCTCTCTCTCTCTCACTCACACAAACACACACACACAAGTACACGTGCTCTCTAGCGATGAGAAAGGCGGGGAAATGCACCCCTTGTCCCTCAGTCTCCATTTAAATATTGGACACAAAAATAGAATGAAATCTACAGTTTGAGTCCCAGACCCAGAAGTTTGAAAAAATGCCAGGTGCATGTGCATGTGTGTCCAAAATCCTGAGAGAGGATTGAGGAAAAGGGATTTCCACGTGGTCATTCCCCTTAGGAGGTGTTTTCTCACTCCCCTCTCCCCTGCCCCCGTCTCTTTTCAATGAATGCATGTTCCCTACAGCAAAATAATAAAATAAAGCATTGAGTTTAGGAATAATTCTCAGATATTAGATGAGAAAGAAGAATATAAGCAGAGGCAATTCTAGCCATGAGGAGCACAACAGCACAATAAAAACAGAAAGCTTTAATTTAGTACTTTTATTTACTTATTTTTTCTTAAAAAGAGAGAATGGTGATAGGCCGTGGGATCAGGCAGACTGGGTCAAATCAGCTTCACCCTTTACTAAGTTTGGGACTTTAGTAAGTTATTCAGTAACCTGAAGCCTTGGTGTTCCTGTCTTTAAAACAGGATTAATGGGACCAGCAGTTAGCATAATGGCTATGTCGCTGGACTCCCACGTAGTCGACCGCGGTTCGAGTCCCGGACCCGGCGGCTTAAACTCACGCCGGGCGCGTGTGCGTGCGTGCCCAAGATCCCGAGAGGAGAATGGAGGAGAAGGGATTGCGGCGTGGCCATCCCCCCTGGGGGGTGATTTCCTGCTTTCTATCTCTCTGTCTCTCTCTGTCTGTCTGGCGAGCGCACACGCCCTATAGCAAAAACCTCTCCAAAAAAAAAAAAAAAAAAAAAAAACCAGGATTAATCATTAAAACAATGTCTGAAGGTATTCTGAGAAGGCCATCACATCACGAGTATTCACAAATACTGACTATGGTCCTACTATGTGTAGAACACTGTGCTAGGTTCCAGAGCATATAAAGCCACTTAGCACAGTGCTTCTCACAGAGTACTCAGTACCAGACCCAGTGAAGACGCACTCACACACAAGTTGTGTTCACGGAGTGCCTGCAGAGATTCCTGCCTTTTGTAGCTCATCACCACCCCTGGGGCCAGCAGACTGGGAAGTTAGCTAGGGGCAGCTGGGGGCATGATGGTTAAGGCACTGGATCCCACATGGCCAACTCTGTGGTTCGAGTACCAGACCTAGAGTTTTCAAAAACCACACCAGGTGCATGTGTGTGTGCATACTCCAAATCCTGAGAGGTGAATGGAGGAGAAGGGACTGAGGCATAGCCATCCCCTCGGGGGAGGGGGGGTGATTTCTCACTTTTCCTCTCTCTGTCTCTTTCCGGTAAGTGCACGCACCCTATGGCAAAAATCTAAAATAGTTGAAGTTAGCTAATTAAAGTGTCCTTTGCCAAGTCTTTAAAATTAGGTGGGAAGGACACATCAAAGTAGTCTGGGAAAATAAATTACTGCCTTAGGAAATCTAAGAGACGTGTTTGTGAAAGATAGTTATCACTGGGTTGGCTATACACTATATGAAAAATAGACCCAATCTAAATATCGAAGGAAACAGAGAACCCTTTGGAAAATTAGGAAAGTCAATGAGAGAGAATTCTTATCTAGTAATTAAAATGTCTAAATTATGTAAATCTATGGAAAATATACAAACAAATATATGTGTACCTAATGGCTACACGAAAATCTAGCTCTTTGGACAAGTTGTTCCAAACAAACAAAATGCAAAAAATAAAAAACATTTTATCAGTATGTGCCCTGTTCACTTTTTTATTCAAAAATCTTCTTTAATGATGCTAAAACTTTTTCCAGTTTAAAAAAAAAATAATATCAATAATAATGATTGAATACTCTGGTGCTGGATTAATGACTGAGAATTTTCCTATTTTGGAAAAAAAAAATACTCCAAGAAAGGTCCCAGAAGGGGGGAAATAAATAAAAACACATTGGAAAAATTAAATATGGCCAGTGGGTAAACTGCAATTACCTAGCGCCTAACAGTTTGGGCCAGAATGTTCTACAGATGGTCATTTGCATGCTTAACTATAGAGAAAGAAGCAGGTACTTTATTTACTTTATTTAGAAAGGGCGAAAGGAAAGGGTTGTACTTTGAAAACAGGGATCCACTGCATAAGCTTCAATCTCTCCTCAAACTTGAGTCCTTTTTGTACAACCAGATCTTGGACAATGGCCACTTCCAAACAAAACAAATCAACATAGTCTGATGGTCTTGTGTTGGAGTCAGGAGGACCAGGGGGCCAACCGGTTGCATGGTGGTTAAGGCAGCTGGATCCCACATGGCCAACTGAGCTGTTCAAGTCCCCGAGCCAGCAGTTTGACAAACATGCTATGCACATGTGCATGAATGCCCAAAATCCCAACGGGAGGGAAAAAGAGAAGGGATTAAGACATAAGACATAGCCATCCTCCCTGAGGGATACTTTTCTCACTTTCCCTGTTTTTCTCTGTCTCTGGTAAGCACACAGATCCTATAGCAAATTTAAATTAAAAAAAAATAATAATAAATAAGCATGTATCTTTTTCTAAAAAGAAAGACCTATCTATCAATCCCTTCATCGCCTCTTTCTCGCAGTTTGACTTTGGGCAAGGTGATTAACTCATTAACTCATCTGAAAATGGAAGTAATATTTCTTCATCTGTGAAATGGATGTAATCTCTCATCCATAGGACTGTTGTGAAGCTTCAGGGATGCACATGAAACATCTAACAAATTAGTACTCAGCAAGTATCTTCTAATCACGGGATTAATGTGACCCTTCCAACATGTTGTTCTTGCCCTCTATTCCATTGCAACGTGTCAGCCAGGTCGTGTGGGTCAGGCCGTTTGAATTGTTTGGATAAAGAGCTCTTTTTTGGCTGTATCTTCTATACCAAAACTCAAATCCCAGCCTCTGAGTTTCTCTACATTGATAATTGCTGCTCCCTGCACTGCGACAGCTATGTCTTTCCTGTTTGATAGCTGATGAATCAATCAAAAGGTGTTTTTGTAGTGTAGTGATTCCGGGTTCTTTAAGTGCCTGATGGAATGTATGAACTGAAGCTCTCCTGGGGATAGCGACTGGGATTAGATGCAATTACAGCAAGGTGTTTCCTGGGGGGTACCAAAGGGGTGCCCAACTCCAACCTACCCTGAACAACCTCCAGCATACTGGATAAATGCCTATCTGGCCCAGTTCTAATTTCTATGGTGATAATTGTTTGAGGCCAGTGCTTCTCCAGTCCTCTTTACAGATAACCTCAGCTTTGCTCCCAGACCCAAAACTGTGCTGCTGTCACTGGTCCCTCTCCTTCTTCCAGTCATTCCTATTCAGAGCTCACCTGACTTCTATCCTGTGCTATGCTGTGTTCTAAAAGGCAGATTTATTTCTGGTTAGGATTCAGTATCTGATATTAGTATATTGAGTGGGCCAGCAGGTGGTGAGTGGTTAAGGAGATGGACTTCCAACATGGTTGACCACGGTTTAAGTCCTGGACCTAACAGCTGAAAAAAATTATGCAGGGCAAGTGTGCGTGCATGTCTGAAATCCCCAGAGGAGACTGGAGGAGAAAGGATTGCAGCATGGCCATTCTTCCTAGGGAAATGAATAGGGAAAGGCAATGAAAAGTATAGCTTATGTATTAACAATATCAGTCACAGGGCCAACAAGTGGGATAGTGACTAAGGTACTAGACTCCCACATGGCTGACCACAGTTCAAATCCAGGATCCAGTGGCTTGAAAATCACACTGAGCTTGTGCATGCATGTTTAAAATCCTGAGAGAAGAATGGAGAAGGGATTGTTGTGTGGCCATTCCCCTTGGAGAAGTGTTGATTTCTCACTTTCCCTCTCACCGTTTCTCTCTGCCTCTCTCTGGCAAGCACACATTGCCCTATGGCAAAAACCTAAAAAAAAATAAAATAAAATAAAATAAAAATCAGTCACTATAGCAACACCTGCCATTTATTGAGTACTTATTTTCTTCTAGACTCTACAGTAGATACTTTATTAACAAAAGTGAAACTCTGGTAAAGTGTATGTAGGGACTTACTCTGTGAGACTGTACTAAGCACCTAACATGAATTTACATTGCTAAGTAAATAAGATTTGTGATCTATTAAAGATTTTTGTTTTCTCTATTCTGCTTCTGAGCAGATTTATCATAGCCCAAAACATTCTTCAAGCATGCGGTAGGTAAACACATGAGCTTTCAAGCCCAGCTCTATACTCTGATGAACTATGTAACCCTGAACAAATGAATTTCCCCTTCTGAAGTTCAGTTTCCTCATCTGTAAAATGCAATTCAGCTACATCAGTGCCTTCAGACGGTGTTTGGAACTTAATAAGTGCTGGCTATTATTACTATTTCACCACTACCAGTTTACTGGTATGATGCATCCTGAGGATCAGACCTTGAGAAAAAACAGTGGTTTCAGTTGTGTTGGGCTTGATCACTTGAATGTAATTCTAGCTCTAAAATACCCATTCTTGAATGCCCCATGCAAATACTCCTCCTCCAGGAAGCTTTACTGAATGTCTCCAACCCATAAAGCTCTTCTCCTCTGCTGAAAGCCCAGCTAGTGTTCACCTCATCTCAGGCTGTTTGGCATAATGTGATTTGGCCCAAGGGAGAAAGCCTCTCATGTGTAGCCCCTGTACCATCAGGCTGTCTTGGGGTGGGGGACTAGATGTGGGGGAAAGGGGCACAGTATCAGAGAGTCCGTGGCAGTGTTCTGGTCTGTCCTGCACCCATGAATACACACTCTAGACCAGTCCACGGCGAGACTCTCACTGTTTTTGGACCCACTTCCTTTTTTAGTTCCGTGTTAAGACTGAATTCCTGCTCCTGAGACCACTTGCTTTTTGAACGTTGTATTGTTCTGATGAAAACCTGCCACAATCCATCGATCATTGTCTCTTGGTCCACTATCTCTACATTTGAAAGTATTTAGGGTTTAAAGCTTTTGGGGAAAAAAAAAATTCATCCAGTATTTAAATCAATCTCTCTCCTCTTTACTGATAGAGACTCAAGCTTGCTGATTAACTTTTCAATCAAAACTGCCTACCACACACAGGCTGGTGCAGGCGACAGCAATTGCAGCTTTGGCGACAACTAAAGTCGTCATTTAGCTGACTTCCTCAGTGCTTTAGCAGCCCCGCTTTATGTGAAGGAAACTTGAGGGCTGGCCTCAGTGTCATTGTTCAAAGTTTCTTACAGAGAAAGCTCTTTCACTGGACTTACGTTTTCTGCATGCTTCTGGGTTTGCTGAAATTCTTGGAACCCACCTACTATGTGCAAAGTTTGAGTCATAAGCTACACACATTTTTTTTTACATGTATTTACTTCTTCCATGAGTGAAAAAGAGACAGATGAGACAGAAGGAGAGAGAGAGAAAGATAGGTACTCCTAATGGGATTTTCATGCCACAGTCCTTCTCTGGCCTTGGATAGAAGGCACGTGCATGCCCAGCATGTTCAGGAAGGTCTCAAGATGTGAACCCAGAACTTTCCCACATGGGACAGCCTTACAGAGCATTATATTACTTCACTGTATCATTCAGCCCAAGAAATTATATATTTGAAAGGGGGAAAAAAAAAAAAAAAACAAGAACAAAGAAATAGCATTTTTTTTCTTTTCTTTCCCCCCTACTCTTGAAACATTTGGGAGAGTTGATTAATATATGCTTTAATTAGAATCACAGTCCCTTGATAGGTAGATGGGAAGAAATATGTAGTCTGTTTTGTTTTGTTTTATATTTTTGTATCAAGTAGCACTTAGAGTACTTACCCTGAAAAGCTAAAGGGAAAGTAGAGGGAAACCATGATGGCAATAGTAATAGTGAAAATAATAATAACAACAACTAACATACACCCAGCACTTACAGGCCTGACTTTGTACTAATTCTGACATCTGTGATCTCATAGCTCTCACACCATCCTCTATGCATGTAAGGATTGTTATTTTTCATCTTCTACAATCGAGGAAAAAGAAACGTATAGATGTTGAGTAGCTTATTCAAGGCCATGCAGGCAGTAAATGGCAGCACGAAGGAACTAGTCCAGGCACCCTGACTCACAAACTCATTCCCGCTAACGCTAGCCCAGTGGAGTCTTCACCTTCTCTTCATCTGTGTTCCCTGAGAACTCCCTGAGAGCAGAGGCTCTGTCTCCTTTATCGTTTCCTTGGAGCCTGACACTAAGTAGGTGTTCAAACATATTCAAGTCCGTTGTTTTTTCAACAAATAGGTGTCTAACCTAGATCAGACTAAGTCTATAGATCACAGGAATCAATCAGTGAATGAAGTAACCAGAGTCTTGGCGCTCATGGGGCTTAAGCTGTAGTAAGTTGAGTGCTTCACTTTAATTCTTGGTTTGCTGTGACAAACTCATTGTTTTCCAGACCTTTGCTTCAAGAGGATTCTCTGGTTTCCTAAGAAGCAGTGTCAGAAACTTTAGACTGCTTGTATTCAGCCTGGGAGGTGCAAGATAGTCTGAGTGACAGCCCTGAGCAGTTGCCCTACACACAACCTGACTTCTTTTCTTCCATAATCTAGAATACAAAGACATCTGGATGCGTTGTTGGCTGTTGGCGAGGGTAGAGAGAGAAACAGCAAGAAGTATTATCCTGTCAATTAAGCTACAGGAAGGAGGGCTAGAAATGGAAACCTCCTTTTTAAAGAGTTCATCTCTCCTAATTTACAGTGTAATTGTAACCTATTTTGTTTGCCATCAACATCAAAATGTCTCTCTTGATTGTAAACTTCTGGAAGGTGAGACTGAGAACTTTTGTGGTTAAACACATGGTCCAACGATATTTATTAGTTCACTGTTTCCCTGGCAGACGGCTGGCTTTCTACAACCAGGATTCTATCTTCCTTTGAGGATTTTTGATAACTTGCTAACCCTTTCTGGGAGTCAGCTTTTCCATCAGGAAAAAAAGAGGATTGATTCAAGGCTCTACCAAGCAGCAGCTGCATGACCTTCTCCTGGTTCCCTGACCAAGTGTTCTCATGTTCTGCGATGCTCCAATGACAGTGGCTAAGCTGGAGTCAGCCCTTTAACACCTCGTGTTAAATCTGATTGAGACAGGGTGAGGCCACCGATAGTGGGAAGGGAGGTGGCACTGCAGAAATGCCACCAGAGATGAAGAGCAAATCCTTTAGGGACAGTTGGTCCAAAGCGAGCCGTGATGCACACTCCCCTGAATGGCACCCAGGCAAATCTTGCCAAACCACATCATGTTACACACCCATTTCTGTGCCAGCAGCCTTTTGTCAAGACAGGTAAGGAAGAGCTTCTGATGACGAGGGCCAAGTTCTGCTTGACTCAAGTTTCCATCTTCACACTGATTTCTATTCTCGTTATTTAATTTCCTTCTCATCAGACAGAATTAAATACTAAATGCCATTCTCAGGTCTTCTAAAGTCCAATCGCCCCAATGCTTTGTGTTCAACTTATATAAAAGTTTAAATTTCCTCTCCCCCGCTCAAATTTCTGCCAAAACAGTCATCAGCAATGAAATTTTTGAAGATAATTAGCATATCAGATATCTGTAATAAGCTAATCATGTATTTCTTGGATTGTGCTTCTCTGGTTAGCTGTTATTAATCACAAATATTATTCATGTCATTTGAAATATTCCTGTTGGCGGATGTTTTTATGCTTGAAGGATTCCAGCTCTAAGTCTTCAGCTACAGACGCAGGAAACTCCCCCCCACCCCCGACCATGAGAGGCCAGATTTGATCGGGTCTTGTTGAACAGGGTTAACCTTCAGGGGAAACAGCATTAAGGGAAGTAATTATCCATTCACACTGAGCTGGCTACAAATAAAGTGAGAAAATCACCTTCTCAGAACTCACATGAAAAACATAATGTAGTTAATATTAAATAAAAGGATTGGGCAACCTAGCCTCTTTTTACAGTGTGTGCTGATGTGTCCTTGATCAGGGGCTGTTTTGTTTATGATTAATGAATGACTCACCTTGGGCTGTGTTCTGTTCATTGCATACCTCATTATGAATTTGAAGAGGTCATTTGTTCCTTGGATTTAAAATAAAAACCTCTTTGTACATTCAGAAGGTTAAGAGTTTGATATTGGAACCAAATTAGGGCAAAGGGAACTCAGAGACATTTGCTTTGAGTTTGTTGTTGTGAGGGCTTCGTAACTGTCAGAGAAAAATTCTAAATCTGGGTTCTGATTTGTAAGAATATCCTAAAATTATGTGGTTTAAGCCCAGGTTAACTATGGCGATAGTTCTACCCTAGATGGCATGAATCAGAAGGGCTTCATGTCTATAGAACCTGCATGAGGTAGGGCTCTCCCTGTTGTATGAGGAGGGACTTGTGGAGAGGAGGTCAAACAGTGAAGAAACAAACGGAAAGTACACAAAATCTGAGGTTCATGTTCTCAGGTAGGATCATTGCTTTTCTGGTTTTCCCAAATCCTCCAGACTTTAAAAACAACAACAACAGAGACTAGCAGTTGGCCTAATGGCTATGTCATTGGACTCCCATGTAGTCGACTGCGGTTTGAGTCCTGGACCCGGTGGCTTAAACTCATGCCAGGCGCTTGTGTGTACGTGCCCAAGATCCAGAGAGGAGAATGGAGGAGAAGGGATAGCAGCATGGCCATCCCTCCTGGGCGTGATGTCTCGCTTTCTGGCGAGCGCACACGTCCAATAGCAAAAACCTCTCAAAACAAAACAAAAACAACAACTATTTTTCCCTTTAAAGCTATTTATTACATACAGTATAGTTAATTTTACTCCTATTTAAGTGTCAGGGCGAGCAGTAGTGTGCCATGCAATTTATCAAATCCTACAAATCCCAACTTTGATGTAGAGAATCATAACTGAGTTGAAAAACGATATGCTTACTGCTTTTTTTTTTTGGTAATATTCATGATAAATAAAATGCTCTGATAAGGAAATATATATGTTTCTCTTTGTCATCGAATATATGCACGTACGTGCACATACTTGCATACACAGAAACACATATATCAGAGAAAGGTGAGTAAGCAGGGATCAATTTTGATAGATTTTGTTCTTTTAATTCAGATGGGGAGGGGTACTCCCAGGGGAGGGAGCTTGTGTGTTTGGGATACAACCCCAAGTGAGGCAGTGAGCACTTTCATAATCACCATCATTTCCAGCAGTGCACACACAAACATGTGGTTTGACCACCTGTGGGTCCCACCACAGCTCAGTTAATGATCTTTCCACAGGGGAATGTATGTTCACTTGTGCATTCAAATGAAAGCTTGTCACGCAGAAATAAAAGCATATGCATGAGCAGACCTTGGCGTTGACTAAGGATACCCACTTCGCGGTAGACATAGTTCATTAGTCACCTAGCCAACTTTTTTTAAAGTCAAGTTATTTCTTTATGTGTGAGAAAAAATATGTTCTTTGATCATGGCCATTAAGATGGGATTAAATAACAGCAAAGTTCAGGGACCTGAGGGTTACTCCTGGCTCCATCACTAAATAGCTGTGTGACCCCACCCAGCCATTTCCCCTCACTGGGCTTCGAGGCTGTTGCTCTATAATTCAGGCTTTGGACTAGGTCGACTTTAAAATGGTTTCTTCCAATCAGTGTTCTGTAATTCTTTTTTTCTAGAAATGTTGCCCTTTCTATCAATATTCTACAATTCTGTTCAAATACAAGAATAACTGGGGCCAGCAGTTGGCGTAATGGCTATGTTGCTGGACTCCCACGTAGTCGACTGCGGTTCGCGTCCCGGACCTGGTGGCTTAAAACTCACACCGGGCGCGTGTGCTTGAGTGCCCAAGATCCCAAGAGGAGAATGGAGGAGAAGGGATTGTGGCGTGGCCATCCCCCCTGGGGGGTGATTTCTTGCTTTCTGTCTCTCTGTCTCTCTCTGTCTGGCGAGCACACGGGCCCTATAGCAAAAACCTCTCAAAAAAAAAAAAAAAAAAAAAAAAAAAAAAACAAGAATAACTAACACAAGACGGGGGACACTTCCACTTCAAAATGTCCTCTTGGTAAAGTCAGTCTTGCCGTTTCACACACTAAACTCAGATCAATGTTTGTCCTTCTCTATGACCTCCATTTGCCTCCTGGGCCCATGACCATCTAATTATCACATACTAAATACATTCAGGTTTTGTTGGTTATTATCATTAAATATGATTGGCCATATGCTATTTAATGATACACAATTTTTACAACTAGAAATAGAAATCACTTTTACTTTCCAAATTCATCAGTGAAAGGTTTTGTTTTGTTTTCATTTATTCACAATAGAAGGCACATGTGTGCACGAGAGAGAGAGAGAGAGAGAGAGAGAGAGAGAGAGAGAAA
Source organism: Tupaia tana (assembly GCA_026018925.1). Lineage (NCBI taxonomy): Eukaryota > Metazoa > Chordata > Mammalia > Scandentia > Tupaiidae > Tupaia > Tupaia tana. The sequence continues at coordinate 35,523,228 of JAKSZU010000018.1, forward strand.
GGCGGGAAAGAGAAAGAGAAGTGTGTTTGACAGGGTCTTGTCACACCACTGTATCCCTTTCCCAGCTCTCCAGCTTGTCAGGATCTTGTGTCCACATATATGTGTCTGGTATATCCAGTCCAGGGATATGAACTTGCAGATGGCCCAAGTGGATTTCAGCTTTACAGTTCAGTTTGCTACAGACTCTATCAACTGGAATTGTATTATTATGGGTTTTTTTGGAAGGGTTTTTTTCTATAGGGCACATGCGCTCGCCAGAAAGACAGAGAGAGACAGAAAGACAAAAAGAGACAGCAAGGGAGAAATCACCCCCCAGGGGGATGGCCATGCCACAATGCCTTCTCCACCATTCTCCTCTTGGAATCTTGGGCACGTATGCACACACACCTGGTGTGAGTTTAAGCCACCAGGTTCAGGACTCGATCCGCAGTCGACTACATGGGAGTCTGGCAACATAGTCATTAAGCCAACTGCTGGTCCCTATTTTTTAAGAATTATTTTATTGAACTTTATTTTCTTTCTTTCTTTCTTTTTATTTATTTTAATTTGATCAGAGAGCATAAGAGTGAGAGAGAGAGAGAGACAGAAAATCAGAAAGCAAGCCACCAGGTCCAGGACTTGAACCACGGTCTGCCATGTGGGAGTCCAGCACCCTTGATCACCACGTCACCTGCCAGTTCCTGGAATTACATTATTTTTAATGAATACAGCAAGAACAATCATCTTATAAATAGTTTATATACAACTTGGCAATTTCTGAAACAAAATAAACTTCTAAGAAATTTCACCAAGTTTCATATAGTTTCTCCAAGTGACCAAAAACATCTTTAAAAGACTCAGAACCCAAATAGTAGTAAGTTTTAAAAACTGTATTAAGAAATTAAACAATTTGGATAAAGCAAAGATTTTTCCACTTATGTGATCACTCCATACTCAAAGTAAGGTTCTTGCCAATTTGTGAAAATGGAGAAGGAGTTGGAGGTGGTTTATGAATCACTTTTATTTTATTTATCAATGGTAGACAGCAGCTATGTATTTCAACCTGAAAGCTAGTTAAATCAGCTTGGAAACTATACAGACACAAACAAAACTCTCCTCATTTTAAGACAAAGAGTATGTGTGTGTGTATGTATTATTTATTTATTTATTTATTTATTTTTGCCATAGGCCACATGCATTCACCCGAGACAGAGAGAGGAAAATTGGGAAATCAAATCACCTCTTAGTGGTTTGACAGCCACACCACAATCCCTTCTCCTCCTTTCTCATCTCAGGATTTTGAGCATGCACGTGTATGCCCATGTTCCTAGCATGGTTTTCAAGCTGCCAGGCCCAGAACTCAAACCAGGGTCAGTCATGTGGGAATCTAGTGCCCTAACCACCACAGTACCTACTGGCCCCCTTGGTGTACTTTTCATCTTCATGGTGACAGGATGGCTACTGCACCTCCAGAAGCCCATCCAGTTATTTTTTTCTTATACCTCATTGGCTGTAATTCCCCTACCCTCCGAACTCCAGCAACCATCACTGGAAGATTTCTAGGGAATGGGGGCTTCCTGTTTCTAGAACAGATTTCTAGGGGGTTCAGTCACTCATCTGTACATATTCTGCACTTGTTTAGTATCACATTGCTTATGCGTGACATAATAGTTAACTTTCAAGGTACGCTTGGTGATAGTTCTTTCTTTAATCAATACTAGTGAGTTACTAAAGATGATTGTTCCTGGGAACCCCAAGCTTGAAGGCTTGGGGCACTTTTCTTCTTGTGGAGTTTATCTTATGTTTTATAAGGGTTTAAGTGTATGAGATTACATATATCTGTGTACTATTCTTACCTTACTTACTTTAATACTTAGAGGACTGAATGACTCCACTTGCTTTCTCCTAAATGTTCCCCCCACCCTGCCTCCTTGTTCTCAGTTCCGAGCAAGATCTCCCCAAGCAATGTTGTTTCATGTAAAGATCGATGTGAAGTATGGTTTGCACTGACTGTCCATCATATGAGAAAAAAGCTAGAACTTAAGGTACTCATGACTTAAGTGAGGAGATGAGAGTCAGTAATTTCTTCATTTAAACCGGTTCATCACTGTGGAGGATACTCGATACTTTTTCTAGTTGGCTTCTATCTCTGCTACTGCTTATAACACCTGCTCTTATTTTGTATAACCACACTTCTCTGATCTTAGTGTGCAAAGTTCAGGGTGACTAACCCCATCTCCAAGATCCAAAGGTGTCTAGTAACCTAGACCTGTCCAAACAGTGGATTCCCCTCTCCAGAGTGAACACCTCACAAAGGTCATGTGATTAAGATGAACTAAAGAGAATTGTCCCAGGACCTTTCCTGGAAACAATGAAAAGAGATGTTCTTTCTCCTCTGGGTGCTAGGATGACGTAATGTAATGTAATGTAATGTGACCTTCATGTGCAGGTCAACATTAGAATTGTGGGAGCACTTAGCCAATGACAAGCATATCAAAGCAGAGAGGGGAAAAGCAAAAGGATGACAGAGAACAAGTGGAGAGAGAGAGAGAATTCTGATGATACATTCAGCACTTGAATTCTCCCTTCTTGCCTGGTCTTATCAGTTATATACACTAAGAAATTCTTTTTTTCTTTTTCTTTTTTTTTTTTCTCTTTCTTTTCCTTAAATTGCCAGAGGAAGTATGCACTTGCCAGAGAGAAACAGAATGAGAAAGTACCCTAAATGGGATGTGGTCAGGCTGCAATCCTCCTCCATTTCTCCATTCTGTAGGGATTTGGGCAAGCATGCACACACTCCTTACTTGTGTTTCAAGATGCCATGGCTGGGATTCAAGCCATGGGTAGCTACATGGGACCTGGCTTGCTTAACTACTAGGCACAGGGCCTACTCCCTCCCTTTTTTTTTTTTTATAAGATAAGGTCATATATTTAATTATAATCATGCAGTTGAAATAATAAATGGATATCTAAAACTTACCATCATCCTTTATTCATGGATGGTCATTTATAGTACCCAAATTACTTTCTCTTATTCAGTCATCACTGTGAACCTATGAGAAAGGTAGTGTCACGTGGTGTTTATGGGCAAGGACTGGGACCAGCCGAGACCATGACACATTCATTCTTCTAGTGGTTAAGGTATGCTCCCCCTATGCAAGGCTCAGTGCTAAGTGCTGGGAATGTAGTAAACAAATCAGATGACACTCCTATCTTCATGGGAATTGGAGAACAGACAATAACCATCATTAAACAATTCCCTCTCAGAGTCCAACTGTGTACATGCAAGAAAAGGACAGTTCAAAAGATCTAGAAGATGAAAGCCCATTCCCTGAGAACTTTACTATTAAACCAAACTCAAAAACAAAAATGAGTTAGGGAAGAGGAAGGAGAACTCTAGATAGATAGAAGAGCAGATGCAAAACCCCCGGAGGCAAAGAGGATGGTGTCTTGCAGGAAATCCAAGATCTCTGATGCCAGGGAGTACAGGGAACAAAACAATCTAAGAGGAGACACGGGCTTAGGGCAAGAGTGTTGGTCTTTAGACCTTATTTATATTATAAAGATAACACACTTTCTACAATGAAAAGTGGATTGGGGAAGTAAGGGTAGATCAGGAAGAAGTTAAATATGCCTGGCAGAGCATATAGGACCCCAATAATATTTCTATCAACTGAGCTTTCTGTCACTTCACCCAGACCCAAAAGCCCATATGTGTCAGAGCCAGATGCAGATCCACAGAGTGAGCCTACAGCCAGACTCACAAGCACTGTGTGCAATAGAAGGCAAAGTAAAAACACATTTTCTACAGTGGAATTGTTAGGTTATTCTTCAATCGTTAGCAACTTGACAGTTGGCATTTTCTAACCATTTCACTTAGTTTCCTCCTCCTCCCCCACCTTTTTTTTTTTAAATAATAATTGCACAATTCTTTAATGTGATTCAGGCAAAAACCTACTTGCTTTTTTGTGTTGCAAGGTTCAAAAACTCTGTATTGTGTCATCACTTTTAAAAATGTATGACCAAGAACTTAGCAAATTCCAGAGACCTTTGAACTCCAGTTTGTTGAATATTGTAGTTTATGTTTTCTCTAATTTGTCCAGAACCATTTGTACCCTGAATTATTAATCTATAACCAAACACAAGTCGGGCTGGGCAAGCCTTTTCCCCCCCAACTGGTGATGCCAGGAACATGACCAAATCTATGATCTGTTCCGTGAATTCTGTCAATATATTTATTTCAAATCTTTATTCTGGCCTCTTTCTCCCTTTATATTTCAGGGAAAAACTTTCCAGATAAGATCAGAACTGTTTTGGCATTCATCACCCATAATCATGGGTGATGAACTCAAGAGCAGAGTTCAAAACATATTTTTTTTTCCCTAGGTTCAGATGCTAAGAAAAGCCAAAAAATCAAAATTTTTGGACACAGCTGTTTGCCTTTATATTCACATGATATAAATGTATTATGATGTCTGACTGCCCCTTCAGAGGAATCACACTGTAAATTAATAGGCATCTGTGGAGACTGTAATATGGACAAGGCATTGACAGATTACTGGAGGGGATCTAGAAGATTCGTTCTTGGAAGGAAAGAGCGGAGAGTCAAAAAAGCAGGGCTTCATGTTGGAGTCAGCACCTTCACACCAGGCTCTGAGAGGGCATGTGTCGCCCCCAGGGACTCTGTGAGCCTGTCCTCATGTCCTCACCTGTCCAATAGGAACAGAAATGGAACATACTTCATAGAGATTCATTCCATAATTATTCAACCACTACTTACTGAGCATTTACTATGTCCCTGGCACTTTCATAGACACTGGAATACTAAGTTCACACTATTGTAGAGCTGATATTCTTATAGAATAAAGAGACAATAATCAAATGAAAGGGTCAGGTGATTTCAGAGGTTGGTTGTTCTATGAACAATGAAAATAATAATAGTAATAATAACAGGAAGAGAAGTGAAGGTGTACTTCAGAGAGCTATTAGGTAAGTCTTCAGATGGGCCAGCCTCATAGCACAGTGGTTAAGCCCTATGAATAGGGAGCCAGATCCCATCTGTCTGATGCCAGTAAAAATCCCAGCTCCAGTGACTTGAGAAACAAGCCAGGTGTACATGTATACATGCATAAGATCCTGATAGTATGTAGAAATGGAGGAAAACGGATTGTGGTGTGACCATGACTCATTGAAGGTAGGGGTGCATTCTCTCTCTCTCTTTCTCTCTAGTAGTTGGAAATTTAAAAAAAAAAAAAAAGAAAAAAAAGTCTTTAAATATTTTTGCTCTCCAAATAGTTAACATTTCAATGCAGCCATTACTGAGAAGGAAAAAACAAGACACAGAAAGAGACCAGTAGAAACAACTGTCAGATCCCATTTGTGAAAAAAAAAAAAATGAGGCCATAACATTGGAGCAAGAGGGTGAGAGGAGATGGCAAAGGTATTCAGGGAAAAATCATGTAGGGCCTCGAAGGTCATGTAAAAAATCTGGACTGCAGTCTAAGTGCAATGGAAAATCACTAGCTAGCTTTAACCAGGGAGCAAATAACCTGATTAATGACTGAAGAAGCCACTTCCCAATTCCCTCTTTTGGTAACAATTTTCAACCTGTAGTTCATACAGTGTAGATATCTAGAAGTAAGTGAATCATGATCTAAGGTGGTTTCCAAATTATTGGAAATAAGTGAATGGCAAGTTCACTTATGTGAACTTGAGACCCTGAGGAAGATCCTGATCCATGATGATGCACTGGATGCTCCTCAGCTGTCATGACTTCTTTTTTTTCTTTTTTTTGGAGAGGATTTTGCTATAGGATGTGTGATATAGCAAGAAAGATAGAGACAGAGAGACAGAAAGCGAGAAATCACCCCCCAGGGGGAATGGCCACACTGCAATCCCTTTTCCTCCATTCTCTTCTCAGGATCTTGGGCACACACGCACATGCACCTGGTATGAGTTTAAGCCACCAGGTCCGGGACTCGAACCACGGTCGGCTACATGGGAGTCCAGTGATGTAGCCATTATGCCATCTGCTTGTCCCCAGTTGTCATGACTTCTACATGTTCTGTTCTGCCAATAAGAGTTCCTCTGCAGGAGGCATGCTGGTTAAGGTGCTAGACTCCCACATGGCTTAATCACGGTTTGAGCCCTGGACCTGGCAATCTGCTTTCTCACTTTCCCTTACTCTTTCTCTCTGGTCAAGTTTAAAAAATAATAATAACAAATAAAATTAAATAAATAAATAATTCTTTTTAAAAAATGATAAGCTCCCCTAAAGCAACAAGACAGTGATTTCTTTTTCTGAATGCCCAGCATTCCACCCAGATGCCACTAAGAAGGCATCTCAATGGTGTCAGGGACAGAGATTCCCTATTGTTTATCAGCTCTAATATGCAGTTTGCACCTTGGTGACTGAGAGAGCTCTCATCCTAGTTTCTTCTGCCACATCTTTCAGCCACAGAAAGAAGGAAAGGAAGGGGGCAACACAGTTCTCATTCGGAGTGGCACCTAGTAGTTGCAAGTATCACTTCCACTCAATTCACGTGGAAAAGAACCATGTTGTACCTTGACAACTAGCTGCAAGGGGAGCTGGAAAATGTCGTTTTCAGCAAGGCAACCATATGCCAAGATAACCTTCTCACATTATAAAAGGATATTGGAAGGGTAGTTTTAGGTTCTGCCATAGCTTCCAATCCAGTACAAAGAGATCGGAAGTATCCTCAGTCCTTGGAGAACCAGTTCTGTCAAAAGGAGTTTAGTTACCAGAAAAGTCATAGATTAATTAATTAATAATGATATGTAACTAATAAAAGAAATAACTGATTAGTTGAGACAGCATCATACATTGATCATTCTTTCCTACACAATCTTAAACTTGTGCCACGTGCAAACAGCAGCTTGGGTTTTTAAATTTAAAAAATATTGGTGGCTAGTAGTTGGCATAGTGGCTAAGGTGCTGGACTCCCACATGGTGGACCACAGTTTGAGTCCCAGACCTGGCAGCTTTGTGTGTGTGTGCATGCCCTAAATTCCAGGCAGAGAATGGAGAAAGGATTTCAAGGTGGCCATCCACCTATGGGCTGATTTCTCACTTTCCCTCTCACCATCTCGGTCTGCCTGGCAAATGCACGTGCTCTATGGCAAAAAAAAAAAAAAAAAAAAAAAAAAAAAAAAAAGAAAAAGAAAAAGAAAGAAAGAAACTGAGCAAACAAGTCATTGCTCACCTGCCTCTCTTACAGCTTGCTTTGAGCTCTATTCTTAAAAGTAAAGATAGATTTGGACTGCTTTTTCTTGTTGTTGCAGTTTGTTTGTTTTCTCCTCTTCTGATCCTCTTTTCTTTGTGATTCATGGCATTTCAAGTCAGCTAATCAGCTATTTGGGATTAAGAGTACCCTTTTTCATACTATATAAGCTATTATCAATCATGCATTCTTAAATTTGTACCTTTAAAATCACTAGCACTGTTATAAACATGTTCATAGAAATGTAACCTATGACCCACATTCTGTGATATTAGTATGTGTACAAAGGTCATTTTATCAATCCATTCAAAAAGTTTTGAGCACACTATGTGTGCTCAGTGAATTGACAATTGGCTTATTCTCTGCTGGTATTTGAATGAATAAAATAATGTTGTATCTGTAAGGTAAGAAGAGAGAGTTTCTTGGCCTTTTAGCTAAGATCAACTATAGTATAAAGTACCAAGAGAATCAAGGTTTTAGCAGTTAACCTGTAAGTCAAATCAGTATAGATGGTGACACCTGAGATCTTCAGTTATATAAAAGAAAGAGAGAAAACTGGAGTTGAAGTCGAGAAATCAACCTGGCTGTACCACTTTCAAAAAAAAATTTAAGAAAAGACTTTTTATATCATCTTAGATTACTCCCATCTTCTAGTACCCAGGTAGTAAAAATGTTAAATATGTAAAATGAGGGATAGATCCAGCTCTTGATTTGCCAATGCTTGGAATAAATGCTACCATTTTCATACTAATGCCCATACAGACATCACTAATCAATCATAGCATTTCTGTCTTTTTTGCTAAGCTAAGACATACCCTCAAATTCCTCTCAATACAATTCTCATTCTACTGGGATTGAACCAAAGATGAATCCTTTTTGTCATCCCCTGAATCATGTCTTAGTTAGTTTTTGCTTCACTAACAGAAATACCTGAAACTGGGCCATCTATAAAGACAATCAGCTTTATTCAGCTCACAATTTGGAAGTCCAAGATCTAGAGACCAGTTTCTGGTGTGGCTACATGATAAAGAGCATGATCTTGAGCAGAGCAGCCATTCATAAGTTTCTGCTTATCCTGGGCTCCTTTATCCTCTAATAAATCTACCAGAACTCAACCCTGCCCTAGTGACTCTATTGCATCCAATAGCCAAATCCTGGGACACTATGAAAGAATATAGTTTTTACTTAACACCTTTATAATACAACCAAACACAAAAACATGAATTTTGGAACAGCACCCAAAATACAGCAGATAGTTTTTAAGATCTCATCCAGCTTTAAAATCTGATCAATTAAAAAGTTAAGAAAGAAAACAAGTTGAATTAATACATTATTTGGTTGTGACAACTTGCAATCTGGGGTGTCTGGCCTTAAATACCAAACCATAAAACTTACTAGCTTTTGCTTGTTGAATAAAATGAAGCATCCACTTGAAAAGAATAATGTGCTAGTTCCTTTACCTTAAAGCCAGAGGAAGTAGAGAATATGAATGCAAATTACATGCAAATATACTTTGGGGATTTTCCTATTTCTTATAACTGAATTCAGCTTCTGGGGTAATATTAAAGATGACTCCATGTCTATATTTCCCAGGAGCTAACCTGGAAAGTTTTCAAGAGCCTTATAGAAATTTCCACCTTTTTAATAAGACAAAAGTGGCATTTTAATGCTAGGAAGGGAAAGGAGAGTCTCCACATAGACTGGAGGTTAACACTTTACAGCTGCAACTCTCAGGTCTAAGAATCATTTTTCTTTTGTGGACAGAAGTCTGACTACTTTTTCTTATTTTTCCAAGGTCCTTTCCAGAAGGCCTAGGGGAAGTCATGCCCACAGATGTTGACAGACCATTTTGGCCCATTAGTAACAGCATTCTTCCTTGGCCATTGGCATAGTATTGGAGTACCTTTGTGATGTATATTAAGCTTCTTTTTTTTTTTTTTTTTTTTTTGGAGAGGTTTTTGCTATAGGGAGCATGCGCTCCCCAGACAGACAGAAAGAGACAGAGAGACAGAAAGCGAGAAATCACCCCCCAGGGGGGATGGTCACACCGCAATCCCTTCTCCTCCATTCTCCTCTCGGGATCTTGGGCACGCACGCACACGCGCCTGGCGTGAGTTTTAAGCCACCGGGTCTGGGACGCGAACCGCAGTCGACTACATGAGAGTCCAGTGACATAGCCATTACGCTAATTGCTGGTTCCCCATTAAGCTTCTTTATTACTGTTAAAGTACATTCCTTTCTGATCTCAGCAACCATCCTTTTCCAATTACCACCCTCAAAACTATAAAACCCACCTATAGCCTACAAAACTCCCCTTCCACATGTCCCACCTTTTGGGGCCAGACCAGTGGAAAACGTTTCACTAAATTCCAAACTCTGTCTCTTGCTTTCAAAATCAAATAAAAGGAACCCCTCTACCTGATTACCTGAGAGAAAGGCATGTTTTGCCTCCTCTCCAGGCCTAGGTCACGCATATTTAGCTTAGAAATAAACTGCATTAATTATCAATTATTAATTTTTTAGAGTTGATTATTTTCCATTGACACCTTATGACTGTTCCTGAGTGCTACGCCACCAACACATCAGCCCGAGGATGGTGAAAGGGGAGTTTACTGTCCACGGCTATCTCCCAACAGTGGATACAAATCCTCCCTTTAATTCCTCAGAGCACTATGATGAAGCGTGAGGAATAAACACAAACGGAACCACGGAATGACTCTATCTGGCTTGTTCTGTTTGGTAAATTCTCACTTTAGGCAGCTCTCCTATGCTGCTTCTATGCACCAGGTAAGTTCATTGTCTAATCTGAAATTCAAATTTAACTGAGTGCTATGTATTTTAACTGGTAACCTTGTTTATGTGAGGCGAAGGATCATCATGGTTCCCTAATCTCTAGAAGCACCATCAAGTACCTTGTTATAACTCTCTAAAATTGTTCACAGCTACAAGATTAAGGTTAAACACAAAAGTTTCTGGTCCTGCCTACCCAAGGTCTACTTCTTGCATTCGTGTTGCTATGGTTTGAATGTATACAGGAGATGTTCAAAAACTTTGTGGAGGGTTCAGCAGATGGAGTAGCAGGTATGTCTCTGGACTCTCACGTGCTCAACCACATCTGAATCCTGAACGCTGTGGCTTGAAAGTCGCGTGGGGCACATGTGCATGCATGATCAAGATCCTGGGAAAATGGAAGAGAAGAGATTGCGGCATGACCATCCCCCCAAGGGGTGATTTCTTACTTTCTCTCTCATTGTGTCTCTGTCTCTTCCTCTCTCTCTAGTGAGTGCATGGACCCTAAGGCAAAACCTCTAGAAATAAAGTTTGTGGAAATGCATGTTATAAAAAAAACTACACAAGGGCTTCAAAATTTTTTGCACCAGAATAAACTCAAATTTTAATTCCACTATCCATGAACTTTTTGAAGTTCCCCTTCCAAAAGTCATACATTAAATTCTAAATCCCAAGTTGATGGTATTAAGAGGTGGGGCCTTGGGACCAGCAGTTAGCGTAATGGCTATGTCGCTGGATTCCCATGTAGTCGACCGCAGTTCGTGTCCCGGACCCGGTGGCTTAAAACTCATGCCAGGCGCGTGTGAGAGCGTGCCCAAGATCCCGAGAGGAAAACGGAGGAGAAGGGATTGCGGCATGGCCATCGCCCCCTGGAGGGTAATTTCTCGCTTTCTGTCTCTCTGTCTCTCTCTCTGTCTGTCTGGCAAGCACACGCACCCTATAGCAAAAAAAAAAAAAAAAAAAAAAAAAAAAAAAAAAAAAAAAAAAAAAAAGATGTGGGGCTTTGGGGAAATGATTAAGTTACAATGGTTCCAGTCTGGTGAATAGGAATAATGTCCTTATAAAAGAGGTTTCATGGGGCTGGCAAGTGGCATGGAGGTTAAGGGTGCTGGACTCCCACATGGCCGACCACGGTTCAAGTCTCAGACCTGGTGGCTTGCTTTCTCACTTCCTTTCTCTCTCTCTCTCTCTCTCTGATCAAACTGGAAAATAATAATGATAATAATAAATAAAGTTAAATAAAATAATTCTTTAATAAATAAATAAAAGAGGTTTCATAAAGTTTCCTGTAGACATTTCATTTGGTTTACTCCTCTTCCCCCACAGCAGGCAGGGACATAGCAATTGTCCTCTGTAGAAGATGTAGAAACAAAGAACCGAAAAGCAAACCTTCACCAGACACCAAATCTGCTGGTGCTTTGGCCTTGGACTTCCTAGCTCTAGAACTGGGAGCAAAAAATTTCTTTTATTTATAAATTACTTAGTCTAAGATATTTTATATTAGCAGCAGGAACAGACTAAGTCACCCATTTTCTGTCCCTGGATGAGTATCAAGGAAAATGCCCACCTCTTCCAAAAGGCCTATGCAACCACAGGGCCTATATACCACATGAAAACCTGTGCATTTATGACAGATAGAGATTCTTTCCATTATAGGAATTAGTATGTATTAGAAGCTGCATTGGTAGAAGCTATCTATAGTTACGATAAAGATTCTTAAATGTTAATGTGATTGAGAATTACCTGAGCAATTACTTAAAATGAATATTTTGATTCAGTGGATCTACAGTGGGGCCTACAATTCTGCATTTTTAAAAAAGAATTATTTATTTAATTTTACGTATTATTATTATTATTATTAATTTGCTATAGGGCATGTGCACTCACCAGCAAGAGAGAGAGAGAAGGAAAGGAAAAAAGCAAGCCACCAGGTCTGGGACTTGAACTACAGTCAACCATGTGGGGGTCCAGTGCTTTAACCACCATGTCACCTGCTGGCCCCAATCTGCATTTTTAATAAGGGGGATAAGGATGGGCCACCCCAAAATATGCTACTTCGGCAGAAGAATTATTTTAAGCTAAAAGGATTTGAATTTTTGAAATTCCTTATCTGCCTAAAAGCAGAATCTCCCCCAAAACTCAACTGTCAAAAAATTCCTTCTTGGGACCAGCATTTGGCATAATGGCTGTGTTGCTGGACTCCCATGTAGCTGACTGTGGTTCGAGTCCCAGACCGGGTGGCTTAAACTCATGCCGGGCATGTGTGCGTGAGTGCCCAAAATCCTGAGAGGAGAATGGAGGAGAAGGAATTTCAGCATGGCCATCCCCCCAGGGGAGTGACTTCTCACTTTCTGTCTTTGTCTCTCTCTGTCTTTCTGGCAAGTGCATGCGCCCTATAGCAAAAACCTCTTAAAAAAAACAAACAAACAAAACAAAACAAAAAACAACTCCTTCTTAAGAGCAACTCCAAACTTAGGGAAATTTGGTACCATACACCAAACACATCTTGTTAGAAGAGTATCAAATCTCCCACTTGTTCTCCTGACAATACTCCCACTTGTTCTCCTGAGGGAGTGACTTTCCAAAAAGTCACTTGCTCTTCCATAAATGCCCTTTTTTCCTCCTTCCTTTTCCCTACTAAGTTAGCCATATAGACCCCAAATTCTAATCATCCCTTTGGGTTACTGATCAAGTTCTTTTGTAGGAGCTGCACATGTTAGTAAAAAATGTATGCTTTTCTCTTGTGAATCTGTCTGTTGTCGTTTTAATTCACAGTTCCCCAGGTACTGAATCTAAGAGAGTAGAGAAAAAATGTGTCCTCCCCTACACTAGAGAGTTTCCAGGTAATACTGTGCTTTTTATCCAAGAATCATACTTTGAGTGGCTAGGACATGTGACCTGATGTGGATTAGGAAAAACTACAGTACAAGGTTATCCAAAAAATAAGAAGTCACAGTTGAAATCCTCATCAATGGTGTCCAAATGATGCCTGACTGTCTCACACACACTTGGGTCCAGAAAGAGCAGATCTAATCTCAATGAGAAGAGCACAAAGGAGTATATTAAGCAGAAAAGTCTGAGTCCAAATCAATCTCTAAGTTCGAAGAGCTAGGATAGGAGGTCGGACATGAGGAACCAGTCACTGGAGCCACTCTCAAAGGGATATTCATTACTTCAGAGAGTGACAGACTGATGAGAGGGTTTGGAAACATGTCAGACGCCACAGCAAGGATGTTTAGCCTAGAAAGGAAAGGGAATGTGTATACAGTTGCCAGATTTAGCAAATATGAAATACAGAATAGGTTTCAGAAAAATAACAAGTACTTTGAGTATAACTAAGTCCCATGTCATATTTGAGACATAGCTATACTAAAAAGTTATTATTTCTTATCTCTGAAATTCAAATTTAACTGGGCCCCCTAAGTTTTAACTGGTCACCCTGCTTATGGGAGGTGTGGGATATCTTTATCTCCTTTAAGGTTTGGCAAAAGTAAGTCTTCAACTCCATATTAGAGTCAGCTGGGTGGAGGGTGGCAGGTGATGTGGTGGTTAAGGGCATTAGATTCCCACATGGCTGACTGGGTTCAAGTTTTGAACCTAGTGGCTTGCTTTCTCACTTTCTCTCTCTCTCTCTCTCTCTCTCTCTCTCTCTCTCTCTCTCTCTCTCTCCCTCCCTCTCTGGTTAAATTAAAATAAATAAATAAAGTTAAATTAAAAAAAAGAAGAAGAAGAATCAGTTGAGAAGCTTCAAAAACAGTGCTGAGGGCCAGACAGTGGTGTAGTAGTTAAGAGAATTGGATTTTACATGGCCGACTAAGTGGTTTGAGTCCCAGTCTCTGTGGCTTGAAAAACATGCCCAGCATGTGCGCATGCACACCCAAAAGCCCGAGAGGAGAATGGAGAAGGGACTGTGACATGGCCATTATTGTCCACCTCCTCCCACAAGGAAATACTTTCTCACTTTCCTTCTCTCTTTCTCTCTCTCTCTGTTTCACTCCAGTGAGCACTTGCGCCCTATAGCAAAACTAAAAAAGCAAAAAACAAAACAAGGTGAAATTTAATTGTATTAGCATATCTTGTTCAACCTAATCTATCAGAAATATTTTCAGCATGTAACACACCTAAAAATTGTTGCTGTAATATTTTAGTCTTTTCCTTATGTCTCTCCAATATAGGGCACACGCCCTATAGCAAAATTAATGAAAAAATTAAATAAAAGCAATACTAATGGCCAGGACTCACCTCTAGAGATTTCAATGTAATTGGTCTGAGGTTCAGTCTGTGCAATGAGATGTTTCGAAACTCTGTAGGTGAGTTCAGGTCGACTTAATCTAGGGCCAGGTAGTAGCACTCCAGCTCTGGAGGAGCTATTTATTAGAGACAGAAAGATTTTGGCTGTTCACATGAACTTTCAAACAAGAAAGGTTATCGCCACATGTAATGAACCTCCTGGCATGTGAAGTATTGACTGCATGATCTGCTATAGGCAACTTGTTTTCAGAGGGAACTCAAGATGGTAGAGGCTGGAGAGGTGATTGTGGGGGCTGGGAGGGGCAGGATTGACAGAGGTAGTGAATGACGTGATTAGCATGACCTTTCCAGCTCTGGAATCCCAGGACTGAAAATGAATGAGTCATAGAAGGATACACAAAAATAGGCAAAAAAAAAAAAAAAAGAAAGAAAGAAAAGAATAAGGGCTAAACTAGTTCACTGTATTATGCCAACATATTTCCTGATTTTGATAATAGAGGATAGTATCATGTGATGTCACTCATCAGAGAAAGCTAAGTAATGGGTACACAGGACTTCACCATACTCTTATGACAACTTCTCATGGGTCTCCATTTCAAAATAAAAAGCTTAAAACAAATGAATTCATTACATCACATTGAAGGATTGTTTTTGCACGAGGCCTGAGCAATGGCAGGTAGTAGGTCTGGCCTAACAGGGCAGGGAGGCTTCCGTCTGGTGAGGCACGGAACTGGTGTGTATTCCTCTCGCTCACCGCCTGACCGGGGACACCCTCTTCTCACAGAATCTGCTGCCATCTGGGCTGACATGGGAGCTGCAGCCCTTCTTGCCTGTATGTTTACAAACAGAAACAAGGCCAGTTGGTCGCACTGAAAATAAAGCGACCAGAGCTTTCCAAGGCAGTCTGAGTTCCTAGAAGGGGGAGTACGTCATCATTTTCCAGCTTTAATTAGCAATACAATGAACTAATAATAAAAATGAAAGCCAATACTGAGTGGAGATGAGGTAACAGCAGTGGCCTGCAGTGACTCTGTTTGTGGGTGTTGAGTGTGTGTGTATTTTTAGATAACAACTTATTCTGCATGTGGTAATTAGGGCCCCAAGGGGGTTGCGAATTTTTTTTTTTTTTCCTAAGGGTTGGCAAGTAGAGGGAGGAGGCCGCTAAAATTCCCACACATCTGGGCAAACAGATACTGCACTCCAATTTCCTGTCGGCGCCACTGGTTTCTTGTGGAATTACTTGCTAAGTAAATGATTGTTATAAGACTATGAAGATTCGGTCAATCAAATTAACCCCCTTTGTCCACTGCCTCCCTCCCCCCACCCCAGCAGTTCCCTTCATTTGCCTAAACTCGGAGGCTTTTGAAAATGTGCTCAAGCTTGAAGGCCCCAGCCCTGCTCACATTGGCCAAGTGTAACCTGAGTGAGAACCCAGAGGCCCCCAATTGTTTTGCTAATCAAGATTATTGCCCCATTGAGATGTGAAGGCACAGCCTGGCTGACAAAATTTGTCAGTTTCCCATGAAATAGTTCTGTCAGTTTAGCCCGGGTGCTGGCAACTATTAACATATAAATGAAGTTTCTCCCTCCTTTACTCCCCCTTCCTCTACCCTTCAGCCACCCATCCTAATGGAGGCAGAGAAAATATAAACACACACACACACACACACACACACACACACACACACACTCAGCTTCCAAACCTTCCTTGTGCTTAAATCAAACTAGCTCTTTTCTCAGTGCCTGGAAATCCTGCAGGCCTGGGGGGCTCCAGGAGAAAAGGAGAAGAGAGCTGGGAGAAGGTTATTTGCACAAAACCACTTTTAAGCAGAGGTCTGCTAGGCCCTGGTCCCTACTATGGCAAGAGACGTCTGGCTGGGCCTGCTACTGAGCCCATGGCTATCTGAATGCCAGGGTGCACCTCTGGGCAAAGGTGAACACAGGGTTTGAAAGTAATATATCGGGCAGGGGTCAGACACCCAAGATCTCTTGCTAGCCTGGCTTCCTGACAGCTGGACAGGAGCTAGTGAGTGGGTGATGAGTCCAAGTAGCCACTTGCTGGCTTTTCTCAACCTGGGCTCTGAGAGGAGTCTGGGGCCTGGAATGCTAGGGTTTCACCTTAGCTTCAGCACTGCTTTCCCCATGGCCTGGCATGGTTTGGAGTCTTGGCTGAGCTAAAAGGAGGCAGGAAATGAAGCCCCTACCTTCCTGTGTCTCCTGGGATTGAGTTAGGATACAAGAAAGAATAAATAATGCATCACTTGTTATAGTATATTCTATTTCTGTTATACATATAGTAATACGCGGGATCTTTAAAACATTCATGGAACATGGGTGTCATGAAAAAATTATGCATGGATTTCAAACTTTTTCTTTTGCACCAAAATAAACTTGTATTTTAATTTTATTTTTCCATCAACTTGTATTTGTACATATCACCTAAAGCACTCTGGTAAAAATAAGTTCATAAAGCCAAAATGAAAAGATCGTTTCGGTCATGTATGTTATGAGAAACAAGCTCAACCCTCTAATGTCAAAGAATGAACACAGAGACACGAGGTATGGTGAAACAAGCCTGTAATGGCGGTCTTGCACGATCAGGTATCTGATGGGCAGGTATAACTGAAACGCTTACAATTTATTCCCTAGTGCGCAAATCCCTCCCCCAGTTCCTCATTGGCTGAATAGTTTGGAGTGTATAATCTTCCCTGACATCACCTAAGTTTTATTATTCTCTTATTAGGTATTTATTGTCCCCTTCCCTTTCTTGACTGACGGAAAGGGGCAAGCTCAGGATAAGCCCATGATAAAGGTCTGCCCACCAAATGTCCTGAGGAGGGAGAAGAACCAGGAAGTAGAAAGGAGTAAAGAGCCAGAAACCAGCCACCATCTTGTTCTCTAAGGTGACCTGTTGTGTTTGGGATTCATTTGTTCAGGGGCTTTCTGGGAAGGTGTACTTTCTGGGATTGTCACATCTGCAAGCTAGTTAAGCAACTTTTGTTAAGCTATATTTTAAAAGTAATCACTTAGGCTATTTTCTTATATAGGTCAATTTGGCCTTGTGAAGTTATCTTTAACAGAGCCCTTGAGATGATATATACTGGGATGTCAGAAAAGCCATGATGTGTTTTTCTATGCAAAAATGCATCATATACACAATTATTATATGCGTGGATATATATGCGCAAATGTTTACACACATTATATAATTGTAAGCACTCGACAAAGGTAACATATATATGTAAAATTGGACCATATATACATACACACAACATACCATCTATCATATGAATCTACAAGGCAGCAATATTAGCCATTCGGTACTAAACTAGTCCTCTGGAAGGAAAGTTCTGCCAGGAGCCTGGTGTGGTTAGAGTAGCACGCAGGATGACTCTGATCAAGGGTCCAACCAGCTTTGCAAGTGAGTATCTTCTTGGAGAGATTCTTCCATTGCGATTTAAGCTGTTTATGCTTTTGTGGCTCACACAGACTCTGCTGTGAGTGAGCCTCCCCACCCTCACTTCCAAATTACATCTGTTTTCTAATCTCATGTCTCCTGCTGCCTGATAGGAATGGACACCTGGTGGGTAAATTGTCCCCTCAGGAAGAACCCAGAAGCCCAATGAGGTTGCTATGGCCTGTGTCTTCTATCAGGACCTGGAGCATCTTCTCTCCCAGTAAAGCTGCTTTGATGGAGTGAGTACGAGGAGTTTCTTACTCAGAAGTGCCTGGGCTGAAGTGTTTTTCCTTAGTTCTTATTTATAAACAAAGCAGTTTTCATTTCTTGGTAGTAATCTAAGCTTCCTTTTTAATTCATTTAAGTAAAATATGAGCTCAATTTAAGGAAAGATACTAGATAAGTTACAGTGTGGGAAACATGAATGTGGTAAAAAAAACAAAGATGGTAGATAAATTACTAGAGTTTGAAAATCACTGTT
This sequence comes from Tupaia tana, assembly GCA_026018925.1. Classification (NCBI taxonomy): domain Eukaryota; kingdom Metazoa; phylum Chordata; class Mammalia; order Scandentia; family Tupaiidae; genus Tupaia; species Tupaia tana. The sequence continues at coordinate 35,541,427 of JAKSZU010000018.1, forward strand.
ATACAAATAATTCAATTTTTTTTTTAATTTTTAAAAATTTTGCTAGAGGGCACATGTGCTCACCAAAGAGGGAGAAAAAAAGAGAAAATTAAAAAGCTCCCCTGTAGGGGGATGATCACACTGCATTCTCTTCTCCATTCTGCTCTCAAGATTTTGGGCACATGTACACATGTGCCAGAGTGTTTTTCAAGCTTCTGGGTCCAGGATTCAAACAACTCAGTTGGCTACCCTGTGAAATCCAGCTGCCTTAACCACCACACCACCTTACTGGCCCCAGGTGATTAGATTTGAAAAGAATTCTCAGATGTCTATTCCCAAAAAAATGACCAAAGAATGCAATGAGATTCTTTAACTTTCTGTTCACATGGTTTCCATAATTTTGGATTTTTGTGTGAGACTGGAAATGAATTTATGAGTTTTATGATGGACTGACTTTTTTTTTTTTGAGAGGTTTTTTTTTTGGAGAGGTTTTCGCTATAGGGCGCATGCGCTCGCCAGACAGACAGAGAGACAGAAAGCGAGAAATCATCCCCTCCCCCAGGGGGGATGGCCACGCCGCAATCCCTTCTCCTCCATTCTCCTCTCGGGATCTTGGGCACGCATGCACACACGCCCGGCATGTTTTAAGCCACCCAGTCCGGGATGCAAACCGCAGTCGACTACGTGGGAGTCAGCAACATAGCTGTTATGCTAACTGCTGGTCCCTTGAGAGGTTTTTGCTATAGGGTATGTGCACTCACCAGAAAGACAGAGAAACAGAAAGACAGAAAGCGAGAAATCACCCCCTGGGGGGATGGCCATACCTCAATCCCTTCTCCTCCATTGTCCTCTCAGGATCTTGAGCATGCATGTACATGCGCCTGGCATGAATTTAAGCCACTGGGTCTGGGACTTGAACTGCGGTCAACTACACGGGAGTCTAGCGACATAGCCATTATGCCAACTGCTGGTCCCATGGACTGACTTTTGTCCTCCCTAAATTCATTATGTTGAAACCCTGATCCCCAGTGGGCCTGCACTTGGAGATAGAGGCTTTAAGACAGTAACTGAAGTTAAATAATGTCATTAGAGTGGAGGCCTAATCCCATAGAAGTAGTATCCTTATATGAAAAGGAAGAACAATAACGGGAATATGTGCACAGCGGGAAAGTTCATCCTTTGGTAACCATTTGCAAGCCAAGGAGAGAGGCTTCAGAAGAAATCGGCCCTACAGACACTTTGGTCTTGGACTTGTACCCTCCAAAACCACTGTGAGAAAATGATTTTCTGTAGTTTAAGTCACCTGGTCTGTTGTATTTGGTTATGGCAATGCTAGCTGAATAATAACAGGTTTGTTATGGGTGTAGAGATTTTTTTCAGAAAGTGTTTTCTTTATATTAGTCGGGGGAAAAAACACAGAGAAATGAGTATGTATCAGAGATAACCACACAATCGCCAACCGTTTTGCAATGTTTGTGTCTAGATGTTTGTGCACTCCCCAAAATTCATATGTTGAAACCCTAATCCTAATCCGATGGTACTGGGAGGTGGAGCCTTTGGGGGAATCTCATGCATGGGATTAGTGCCATGCTAAGAAGAAGCCAGAAAGCTCACTTACTCCCTTTCTGCCACGTGAAGCTTTAAGAATTTGGAAGCAAGCCCTCACTAGAACACAACCATACTGGCATTCTGCTCTGACTTCCAGCCTCCAAAACTATGAGAAATAAACGTCTGTTGTTTATAAGCTATCGGCCTATGGTATTTTGTTATAATAGTCTAAACTCACTAATGTATCTCTTTAAACGTAATAACACCACAAAGAATGGCTGACATGTACCAGTGCTAACCGAATTGGACAGCAGCAGTACCACACATTGCATGCATGGTACCACTTTACCATGGAAAGTTGAGGTACAGTAAGTGAAACAAAAGTAGTTTGTTTGAGCTGATGGTTCAGGACAAGTGCCTGGGCCCCACAAAATCCAAGTTGCTCCAAATAATGTCTACCAAGTTCTAATTGATGTCAGGAATTTTTTTGTTTATTTGTTTATTATTTTATTTATTTTTTAAGGTGTTTGCCATAGGACCTGTATACTCACCGGAGAGAAAGACAGAGGCAGTGAAAGGGAAAGTGAGAAATAAATAACCCTTGGGGAGGATGTCTACGCACAATTGCTTCTCCTCCATTCTCCTCTCAGGATTTTGGGCACACATGCACAGGTGTCTGGCGTGTTTCAAGTTGCCAGGTTTAGGACTTGAACCAGGATTGGTCATGTGGGAGTCCAGTGCCTTAACTACTACACCACCTGCTGGCCCCAATCTCAGGATAGTTTTTTTGTAATTAATGATTTATTTAATTTTATTATTATTATTATCTTTTAAATTTAATCAGAGAGAGACAGAGAGTGAGACAAAGGGAAAGTGAGAAAGCAAGTCACCAGGTCCAGGACTCAAACCATAATCGGTCATGTAGAAGTCCAACACCTTAACCACCACGCCATCTGCTGGCCCCAGTGTCAGGATAATTTTAAAGGCACAGGTTGCATAGAGAAGGAGAGAGCAGTAAGGAGTCTTGCACAAGAGTGTTTAGCTAAATTCTACCAGAAGGACAGCACAGGACGACCTCGTGATCACCTGGAGGAAGCACATAGGCAAAGCATAGAGACAGTGAGTCTGGAAGATGAAAGAGGGACTGTATTTGGGAAGTCAGGATGTTCATAAAACAAAAAAGTCTAATGAATCTAGGTAGCATTTTGAGCTATTTTCAAATAGCACATTCCTAAGAAAATCACAAGATGTATGTAAGTTTCATTTCCTTAATGTGCTGACTCAGGTGGACTGGAATTTCCAGTTTTTAGGAAACACTGGTCTATTCTGGGGTTAATCAGCTACCTTAAAGTTTCAGTTTGATGATAGACATTTTAGCACAAGTGACTCCATTTTGTTCAGGTCTGTTTGTTCCTAGAGCAGGAGCTTAGTACAAAACAATGGCCTCTTATAATTTTTATGTAACAACTTGATCGTCATGGCACATCTAAGGAGCAAATTCTAGAAATATGAACAGCACAGCTTGGTCCCTAGACCCTCACTATCTCATCATTTTAAGGAAGGAAGTACAGAGTTGTTTTCTGAACTTGGATCTTTCTGCCCTGGAAACCAATGCTCTACAATCCCCATGGCATTCTGCTGGCAAAGTTTTCTCAACCTCAGAGGCTTCATGAGAGATGTTTAGAAGGAGCCAGGAGAGCAGCCTAACCCCTAGGGAGGACGCTCAAACCTGCTAGAGGGCTGATGGGTTCTGGGAGGCGGCCTCAGCCCTCCTGAGAGCCACACTTTCACAACCTGGATCATTTCCTAAAATGGTTTCATTTTACAAACTAGCATGAGGCTCCCCTGGAAGCAGCCAACGTTGGCAGAGATTAAATAATTAGCATTTCAAAGTGTTCATTTTCATTTCCCCCTTTGCCAGGGTGAGAACCACTGCAGGACAAAAAATGAGCTTCTTCTTTTTTTTTCCTAATCTCAGCCCAGGAGGAGTCTTCGAAGAGCAAGTATCACCAGCGCATCAGCACCACAGCTGGCCAATTTTGAAGGCTGATCCCATCCAGGCCGGTGCAAGTCAGCCATCAACTATTGAGGGACGGCTTATCCACTCCATGACTCAGCCCTTCCCAGAATGCCCAGCGGGTCGACACTGGAACTTTCCTTAAGGGAATTAATGAGAGCATGTTGGTGGTAAATCCGGCACTTGCAGATTAAGTTTAAATTGTAAAAATCTCTTTTATTCTTAAAGAGTTTAAGAACAGGGCCAAGATGACCACTCACAAAAGGAAGGAGGAGACTTTACTAAGTTTATCAGAGAAGCCTAGAGCTGCGTTCTTGGGTATGGTGGTCACTTATGGCTGTTGAGTCCTTACAATGCAATGTGGCAGGAAGACTTTGAAATGTATTCTCTGTGTAAGCTACACACCAAGTTTCACAGATGAAGTACCAAAAAGGAAAACCAAGTATCTCATGAATATTTTTATATTGATTACATGTTGGAATGACAGTGTTTTGGATATATTCTTTTAAATAAAGCATGTTATTAAAGTTAATTTCACCTGCTTATTCTCTTTTGTGAATTCCTTTTGTGAATGTGGCTATTCTAAAGGCCTTTCCTATTTCTCTAAATCTTTCATCCATGACTGTGTTTTATTCCTGGCCCTTGTCACTGTCTAAAATTCTGTTATTTATGTATTTGTTTGCTCATAAGTTTCTGTCTCTCCTTCCAGAATGGAAGGTCCCTGAAGGCAAGGACTCTGGCAACCTATGTAGTTTTCTTTTTTTAAAATAATTATTTATTTTATTTTACTTGTTATTATTATTTTTTAATTTGACCAGAGAGAGAGAGCAAGAGAGAGAGAGAAAGGGAAAGTGAGAAAGTAAGCTGCCAGGTCCAGGACTTGAATAGTGGTCGGCCATATGGGAGTCCAGCTCCTTAACTACCACACCATCTGCTGAACCCCTTATGAATTTTATTTTCAGTATTCAGTGGCAGGTAGAAGACAAGTGTTCAATAAATAGTTTTAGAGTACATGAAGAAGGGAAGGGAGCTCAGGTAGAAGTCCTGCTCCAGTGTATCTCTGATTATCAGGTAGAACTAACCACTTTGTTGCTTGTACTTGAGGCTACTGTGTATAGACGGTCTTGCGATATTATGACTTTTAGGCAGGATCTTGCCTTGTCACATACCTGAGACTACAAACATGTGTTATCAGGCTCGATTTATTCACACAGGGTCTCCCTATGTTGCCCAAGCTAACCCCAAGTTCACTATCCTCAGCCTCCCAATCACCAAGCTTCATGATTATAAGAACCTTATCATATTTATTTCTTAATTTTCAGGCCAGATAGATAGGAGGTGCTCCATAAATGTTCAATGAATAAATCAACCATTGAAACTTTTACTTTTGTAGCACCCAGTGAGCTAACTGTCTCAAACAAGGGATCATTCTGGACTCAGTCCAATCTTTGTTTCTTCTCTGTCTTGTCCCTTAATTACCCTCCTTATTATGACAAGAAGACATCTGAATTTCACCAGTCAGAAATGGGTTTGGCAGGCCAGCTAGACAGGCTAGCAGGTAAGACAAATTAGTGTTGAGTCAAACCATAGCCTAGTGGTTAAGGGAGTTGGACTCAACATGGCAGACCACAATTCAAATTCCAGCCCTGGTAGTGAAGCAGGCAAGACTCCATCTTGGAGGAGCGTCTCCATTATAAACTGCTAAATTCCTATGACTAATAACTCAGGGCTGATAGCTGTCTAAGGTTTCTGCCCTCCAGCAAACTTATTGGCCCTCCCTGGAGCTACAGGGTAACCTGAAAACCTTGGGTGGATTAGTACCTTGAATAAATTAGTACCTCGAATGGATTAGTACCTTGAATGATTGGTACCTTGAATAGATTAGATTTTCTGCTTCTCTGACTCCTCCCTTTGATGCTGTGTAGGGTGATAACTGAGCCCAATCCCCACCCTGAGACCTCCCTGTTCCCCAATTCCCTCATAGAAGACCATGTCCAACCCCCAGTTGGGGCTGGAGGTTTTGAGCGTTAACTCCTCCATGCCCACTGATGTAATAAACAGTTCTCCTAATCTCTCCGAGTGCTGCTTTCCATTCCTTGGAGTCTGGTTTTCTGCAACAGTGGATAGGAAAGCATGTTAGGCATGTGTGTGTGTATATATACATATGTATATACACACACATGCTTGAAATCCTGACAGGATGGAGAAATAGAGAAGGAACTGCATTGTGGCACACCCCATTGGAGGCCTTCTCTCTCTCTCTCTCTCTCTCTCTGGCAAGCACATACACCTTCTGGCAATTAAAAAAAAATAGTGCTTATATAGTGCTTTATATTTTCTAGGTGCTTTCATGTACTTCATTTCATTTGACCCTCATGACTACTTTGTAATGTGAGATGAGTAGACATTAGTATCTAATTTTATAAGAGAAGAGACACGATCAGAGAGGTTACTCATAGTGGCAGAGCTAGAATTCAAGCCCAGGTCTTTGATTCCTCCTTCAGGGCTTTTTCTGGGTCCTTCTGACTAGAATGTAAGAAACCACTCTATGGCCAACATAAGAAATTCAGGTTTCTTCACTTTGCCACAGCTCTACCAAAAAGACTTCAATGACTCTGACAGTTTCAGGATAAAATCCAAACCATTCATCCTAGCATGGAAAGCTCTCTGTTAACCTGTCGTTCCATTTTATCTTCTGAGAATGACCTTTCTACAGGTGCCCATGTGCCCAGACAGGTAAACATTCAGCTGTCAACTTCCTTGGGTATGTCTTGTACTCTCTACCAACCGTCATTTTCACTCCACTTACCCTAGCCGACCTACCTTCCTGAAAACTTGCTCACATCCTTTCCTTCCAGTTTATTTCCTGCCTTATCCATTAGTTCTTTCAGGTCACATCATTGCTTTCCTTCTGCCTTTTTCCCTCTTTTCCAGTGTGCAGGAGATTTTCCCATGGTTACATGAGTTTAGGCCAAGGTTCCTCATTGACACTTTTTTTTTTTTAAGAATTATTTATTTAAGTTTATTTTATTTATTTATTTATTCCTTTTTAATTTGACCAGAGAGGGAAAGAGTGAGAGAGACAGAGAGAGAGGGAGAAAGTGAGAAAGCAAGCCACCAGGTCCTAGGCTGGAACCATGGTCAGCCATGTGGGAGTCCAACGCTCTTAACCACCACACCACCAGCAGATCCCCCTCATTGACATTTTTATAGTCCATTTCCAAATCATCTGTCTAGTGCTCCGTTCAGAGTTTTAATTTATCTATAGTGGGCATTTGTGGTGTTGTATACTAGTAACACTACACCTTTTCATATCCCTAAAGAGGAGCTTACTTCCAGACCCCAGTTCCTATGACAGTTTAATAATTCAAGGATGTGCATTTCATTCAATTGTACCCATTCAAAATGTTTAAACAGGAAGAGTTTCTCTAATGACTGCCTCACAAAATGTAACCGTGAAGAGCTGAAGACAGTAAGAAATAGTCACTGGATGGTTCTGTAGCCTAGTGGTTAAGGGGGCTGGATCCCATGTGGCTGATCCTGGTTTGAATCTCAGTGTTGGTGGCTTTAAAAACACACTGCATGAGTGTACATGGTACTCAAAATCACAACATGACAGAGAAATCGAGAAGGGATTGTGGAGTTTTCATGCCTTATTGGGGGTGCTTTCTCCCTCTCTTCTTCTGTTTCTCTGACAAGTGCAGGCACCCTCAGGTAATTAAAAAAAAAAAAAAAAAAGAAAAGGAAAGAAAGTCGAACAAATGTATGATGGATATACCAGAGCCTTTCTGGTTTGTTTCAAATCTGTGGCTCCAGTGGTTTTTGAAACACAGCTGCAGAGCTGCCCTTCCATGTGTACTAGATAAGACATAGGCTCAGCTATCATAACATACCAATCACAGAGCTCTGACCAGCTGATATATTCACTTTGAAATAAGTTTCCTTCCTGATCCAATTGACTGTGGTGGGATCATATGGTATATGGTCTGTGTTTATCCTAAAGAAGAGTAAAATGGCAAGAAATAGACTGATTTATACCTTAGTATGTGTCTGCTTTCTAGAGATGGTATGTACAATGAATCTTAATTTTTAAGCTGAAGCATCTCTACATTATTGAGAGAAGAAAAGGGCATTGTTTCTTAGAGAACTGATAACTCTTTGAAAGGCAAGGTGAGTTGATTGTCTCTACCACTAGCAGGACTGAGAGCTTTTTAGAATCAAAAGCAAAGTCACGTAGAAGTACACACAGGCTCACAGAATGGAGTCTGTGTTCCTTCTCCCTATGAACAAGTCAAGTTTGAAGTTAGAATAATCCAAAATGACTCTAAGCATGAAATGGAGAGTCAGACTGGTTGATGGTCCATACGCCTTAAATCTTTAAACACTCAGATTCTGTAAGATTCCTTAACAGCAAGATTCTTATTCCAGCACATCTCCTGCACAGTAGACATATGTACCACAGGCTTGGTTGGCTCTTTTTCAGAAAGTGTCTTACTATGTTGCCCAGATTGATGTCAAGATTGTCATCTTCCTGCCCCAACCTCCCAAGTCCCTGGGATCGATCACCAGTGCACAGCATCATTCTCAGCCTCTAGCTTGGACTAGGAATTGAACCTGGGCCTCCCATGTGGTCCTAGCTGTGGAGCACAGCATCTTAGAGTGCATGCCATTGTGGTTGGGCCATCTTCCATCCCTCTCTAAATGGCACACCATTCATCCAGTTACATAAACCAAAATGCTTGGAGCCAAACTTGATGCCTTCTGCTGATTCTACCTTATTTTTTTTTAAGAGGTTTATTTATTTATTTATTATTTAATTTGCTATAGGGCACGTATTTTCACCAGAGAGAGACAGAGAGAGAAAGAGAGAAAATGTAAAAGCAAGTCGCCAGATCTGGAACTCAAACCAGCATTGGCCATGTGAGAGTCCAGTGTCCCAATCACCTTGCCACCTGCTGGTCCTGATTCTACCTTCTAAATGTCTCAGATCTGTTCGCTTCTCCCCATTCTGGCCTATGTTGTCATTATCTCTTGCATATTGCATTGTTCTCCTGTGGTTTTCTTACAGTCACTCTGGAGCCTTTGCCCAACTGTACTTAAATCTACCATCAGAATAAACCCCAACCACTACTCCAACTATATTGAAGTATAAATGACATACAGTAAACTACAAGTATGCAAAATATACATCCACAAAACCATAAGTTAAGATTATTGCTGACACTGAGTTGACAGGCAATTTGATCTACCAGCTCAACCTTAACTTTATGAACCCAATCTCTGTTTGTCCACTCTACTTTCTTTGGTGTCAGTTTAGTCCTAAGGGTGGTGTTAAAGAATTAAATTATTCTGATGCTTGTTAACATAGTAAAGAAAAACTTATCTAAGACTATTGCAAAAGGGGCATTGCAATAGAACAGAGATTGGGTTCAACCCTGCATACAAGAGGACAAGTAGAAATTTATATCCAAGGAAAGGTTAGGGGGTTAGTAGATGTAAAATTACTGAGGAGACATCAAGAGTCAGGAGATTCTTACAAAACTGATGTAACAAAATTCTTGCAAAAAATAGGTCAAGGATTTATACATTGAAGGTAAGGGATGAGCAACCTTAAGGGTAGGGATGTATCAAAGGTAGTAGGATGATTTATTAGGATTCTTACAAAACTGGCTGGGCAGGCCAAAGACCAGATAGAGCCAAGGTCAAGACTGGGTTGAAAAATGACTTAGAGGAGTCTTATTAAAGCTCGGTCTTTGTAAATGGACCTCCTTGTGGTTTAAGATGGCTGCTGCCACCTCCTTGGCCTATGCGTACCTTTTCAAATGCAACAGAAGAACCAAAGGTGCCTTAGTTCTTAATCCCCAGAAACTGTCCAAAGAATCACTCTGATTGCACCAGTTTAATCACACACTAACCTCTGGACCAGGAGGTTGGCTGTGCAGATTGGTTTAGTGTAAATCATGTGTTCTATCCCCAGGGTCAAGAAAGGAAGTGATATTATTCAGATCCTGAAGATCCCAACCAGAATTGTGGCTCATGCTCACCCATAATTTGCAGGCCCCCAGGGCAAGAGTATAAATGAAGGTCTACTTTTTGTGTGTATAAATATGTTAATGTTACCTATGAAGCTAACAGTTAAATAAAATATGTTCTATCCTTCATGATGATGAATTTTTATTTGCTAAATCTGGAAACCCCACTTCTACCTTGACAAAGATACCTCCATTGTGATGAAATTGAAGTCCCTCTGATGTCAGAACTGAAAATACAAAGAGAAACAGGGAAAGGGTGCTCCTCATTCCTGGGAATATTTTGTTATGCTGAAATTAACAGCATCTTCTGTATTGGGGAACATTCTAATATCTTTTACTTTAAAGAATTATTTTATTTAATTATATTTATTATTATTTTTCAATGTGACCAGAGAGAGAGAGAGATAAAGAGAGAAAGTGAAAAAACAAGCCACCAGGTCTAAGACTCGAACCAGTAGGCCATGCAAGAGTCCAGCATCTAACCAGCATGCCACCTGTAGGCCCCATCATGCTAATATCTTTATTTTTGCCTAAAAACTTCTTTTTAAAAATAATTATTTATTTAGTTTTATTATTATTATTACTATTATTATTTAATTTGATCAGCTAGAGACAGACAGAGAGAGAAAGGGACCATCAGGTCCAGGATTCAAACCATGTTTGGTCACGTGGGAGTTAAGTGCCTTAACCACCATGCCACTTTCCAGCTCTGCCTAAAAGCTTCTGTTGTTGAGTCCTTTCTACTCTCCTTGGCACTGTCTATCTCTGATTTCAGCATTGACATAACCAACACACCTTCCTGGTATATAGGCCCAGCTGCCTTTGTTTTGAAGAAACAAGTCTAGAAAGGTGGAGAAGTGTTTCCCTGGGGCCTCAACCATGTTGGTCACAGGAGCAGATGTTTGGGTTACATGTCTTGCTGTGCCACATGACAAAACAAAGGCAGCCATGTATTCTTTAATAAGTGTATTCTTACACATATTTTTGTGATATGCAGAATTTCTAAAGCTAAGGGCTCAGGTCAGGGGTCCTTTTGCCAGGTCTAAGGATAACGCTGGTCTTTTCCCTTCTAGATTTACATATAGCCCAATTACATGTTCCACCCCTTTGGGCCAAGTTATTGAGTTGTGGCTAGCGAATGTTAGCTACTTCTAGATCCAGCACATGAAAGCCTCCCACATGATCCTTCACTTTCTTTTCACCCATTCACTAGTTAAATGGAAAGTACTGGGACCAGCAGGTGGTATGGAGTTTAAGGACACTGGATTCCCACACGGCCAACCATGGTTCAAGTCACGAACCTGGAGGCTTGCTTTCCCTCTTTCCCTCTCTCTCTCTAGTCAAATTAAAATAAATAAATAAATAAATAAATAAATAAATAAATAAATAAAGTTAAATAAAATTAAAAAAAAGTACGGCACTGGAGAGCATTTTTTTTTTTTTTTTTTTTTTTTGGAGAGGTTTTTGCTATAGGGCATATGTACTCGCCAGAAAGACAGAGAGAGAGAGAGAGAGAGAGAGAGAGAGAAAGTGAGAAATCATCCCCCAGGGGCGATGGCCATGCTGTAATCCCTTCTCTTCCATTCTCCTCTCAGGAATTTAGGCATACACGCACATATGGCTGGCGTGAGTTTAAGCCACCAGGTCCAGGACTCGAATTGCGGTCGACTACATGGGAATCCAGCGGCATAGCCATTACACAACTGCTAGTCCCAAATGGAGAGTATTTTAAAACCATAGAGGACAGTGGGGTTACAGATGAAATAAGCTTTAGTCCCAGAATGACCGCCTGGAGCAGAACCTCACTGCAACCTCCACCTCTAACTGGATTTTATCTGAGCAAGAAATAAGAGGGATCTTTAAAAATCTCATGGAAAATGTGTATTCTAAAAACACTATGCATGGATTTTATAAACTTTTTGCATCAAAATAAACTCATACTTTAATTTTATTTTCCATGAACTTTCAGTCCCCTTAGACATGTCTATTATGTTTAACTTCAAAGCTGTAGGTTTTTCTCTGTGAAAGCAAATAGTACCACCTTAACTCATATAAAGGCCAATAGAGAGAATGCGTGCTGGTCTGACAACTAATAAGCTAACACCCTACCATCATTACCTCCAAATAGTTCTCAGGCAAATAGCGATAATAGTCAGGTGACACTGTTACCCAGATTCCTGGCTATGTCACCACTGGCTCCTATACATTACAAAATACAGAACAATTCAATCTAGAGCTCGTATGGTTTATGTAATGAGCCTGACCCAGCACTGTGCCTATGTGACTTACAGCATTGGCATGCAAAGAATCCAGGACCTGGAATTGATTTTCCAATGCCTGGATGTCATATCTTTATCAATATAATTTTAAGCTATGAATTGAAAAACCAATAGTATAATAAGTGGCTATAAACATGTCAGTATTGACTCATAGTTAATAGCTGATAGGCAACACAACTTGTTAAGACTGCACCAGGTCGGCAGTCCCTCTTTTCAGGACAAACACAGAGAAGTTTTTATCCATTTCCACAATTTCAGAGAACTATATCTAAAACGATGTCTGGTGCACTTTTTGGGGGGGAGGGAAAATTTGACATGAGGGTTTCTTCAAAAGTTCCTAAAGGTGGAGTTGAAAGTGCACAGGTACTGACCAGTCACAGTGACACAGTGGTAACGCAACACTCTGCGGGGCTGAAGCCATGTAGGAAGGTCCTGGGCTCATGTTTCAAAGTCTCCCTGTTCCTGGTAGGCACGTGCATACATGCCTTTGATCCTGGTTGGCTCAGGCTGAGGGTGGATCTTAGTGTAAAGACCCTGTTGGGAGCATTGGTCTTTCTCTTTTCCTCCTTCCTCCCCTGGCTCTCTCAATTATGGAGAAAATAATTACACAAACTTTAAAAAATGCATAGATTGTAATCTGCACTGGGGAGGAGTGCAGGGAGTAGGGAGAGAGGAGTTTCCTTGACCAGATGACAACGATAACAGATAACAAGATGCTGAATGGTCAAATCTTGGGAACTTGGTAATAATCTGCAGATAAATGTGTAGGGGGAGGTATTTGAAAGTGAAGTGTCATGTGTTGAATGAGAATAAATTTATAAAGCCAATATGTATTGATCAGCCCCACTGGTAAGGATTTTCATCTTCCTCTTTAAGTACATTAAGGTCTTTTTATGTGTTTGAGATCACACTGACCACTCACAGCCCACAACAGTTCATTAATGATGGAGATTTAACATTGTCCAGCAACCTGGAGTTGAGGTCGTCTCTGCCAGGTGAGCCCAAAGCAAAAAGAGAGGCACAGTTGCCAGTTCTGTTTTAAATCAGGTTTGAGACTCTTGATGTGTGTCTAAAATGTTCAGCAAAGAGTTAAACAAGAAACTATAAAAAATGATAGAAACAATATGAGATCTAACAACTCAACAGTTGCCAAAACTAGCAAATAATCAAAATCTGACCACAAAACCTCTCCAGATACACAATGGCACCAATACCAGCTTAAGAACAAAGCTACCCAATATATTTTTTAAATCCTTCTCGTCTCCACTCATCTCCTGACCAAATGTTGGCAACAAAGCTGGCTCACAGAATTTTGTGTTGTAAAAGCATTCATAGATTAACCGGAGCAGTGATTCTCAAATCAGGGGGAGGGAAAGATACCGTCACAGCCCACTCTCTGGGAGATGCAGGCACATCCGAATCTGGGGAAGGGGTGTTTAAAAGAATATTTATTGTCCTAATTGTATACTGAAGACAGGAGAGCATTTCTGTTTTCCTAGAACAAGACTTACAAAGAAACACTTTGAAAATCTCCTTAACTAGTAGAAAAATGTAGAGATCCTTTCTGTCAGCCAGGAAGATTCTTGTGAAAAGACACACAAGAATCTCAAGAGTTGGAAGAAGTGATGTGTGAAATGTCATTGTTATCAAAGTTAATAGTGTTTGTTTTTTTTTTTTTTTTAAGAGAGATTTTTGCTATAAGGCAGGTGCGCTCTCCAGAGAGACAGAGAGAGAGAGACAGAGAGAGACAGGAAGCAAGAACTCACCCCCCGAGGGAGATGGTCACACTGCAATCCCTTCTCCTCCATTCTCCTCTCTCAGGATCTTGGGCATGCACACATAGGTGCCTGATGTGAGTTTTAAGCCATCAGGTCCAGGACTCAAACTACAGGTGACTATGTGGGAGTCCAGCAAAGTAACCATTACATCATCTTGTGGTCCCAAAGTTGATAGTATTTAAAAGCTACTACATGTTTAATCATTCATTCACCCTTTCATTCAGTTCAGTAAATTACGATTGAACACTGACTATGTGCCAAAGGAGTGTGAGAGGAATTTAGAAAACAGGTTAAATAAGACATTGGTATGACAGTACCAGTCTTCCATAGTCCTATGTGGAGATACACATGCACAGAAAGTGGACAAAGCAAGTTGAGTTCTATAGAAATATGTTTTTTCCTAGAAAAGACAGAAATCCAACCACAGGGTCTAATTTAGGAAGACGTCCCTGAAAACGTGACATCTCCCCATCACCATTGTCACTACCACCAAAGTCATAATTGCACATAATACATATATATGTACATATAATAAATATCCAAAGGGAGAGGAAGTTAAACTCTGGTGTACAGCCTCTGAAATGTCCCTTAGCGATCTCTGTCTCCTGATATTATATAATCCCTGCCCCTTTAGTGAGGGTTGATTCTAGGGACTCATTTCTAAGGAAGAGAATGCAGGGAGCTGGATGGTGGTGGTGCTATAAAAAGGTGAGGCTGATCCACGTGGGAAGGTTCTGGGTTCATATCAGACCTCCCTGAGTATGCTGGTCATTGCGTGTACCCACAGCCTCGGACTCACAGAAGTTACGGGTGGACTGCAGCATCAAGACCCTGTTGGGGTGCTCTCCCTTCTTTTCTCTCTCTTTATCTGTCTTTCTCTCTCATGGAAGATATAAATAGATGAACCTTAACAGAAAAAGAGAAATAAAGAAAAGAATACAAATACAACAAAATGATGGGATATTACCTCAAGGTTAGGTTACAAAAATTCTCTGGCTACCACTTCTCCCTCTCTCAGTCCTCTCTCTCTCTGTCTCTCCCTGTCTTCTCTCTCTCTCACTCTCAATCTTCTCTCTCTCTCTCTCTCACTCACTCACTCTTTCTCTCTTCTCTCTCAAAGTCATTGCTTTGGAGGAAGCAAGCTGCCATGCTGTGAGTAGCTCCCTGGAGAGACCCAAGTCCCAGGCCAACAACCAGTCAGTGAGGACCCAAGGCCTGCCAGTATAGATTTTCCCTAGTTCACCTTTGAAAACTTGAGTTGGAGATTCTGAACAAAGCTGCTTTTAGACACCCCCCAAATTGAGATGACAAATGTCTGTTGTTTGAAGGTGCCACATTTTGGGGGTAATTTGTTACGTAGCAATAGATAACAGATATGTCTGACAAACATTATGAAGGAAAAAATTGACAATAAGAACCTCACTCAAGCTGATGCCCTTTCAGATCAGTGAGATAATCTGAGATATTTATCTCAAGATAAATATTTATCTTCAAAGGGAAAAGGGTTTGCCATGGTTGGAAGGTGAGGGAAATGGGAAATGTAGGCCAAATGGTGTAAACTTTCAATAGTAAGTGGAATAAGTTCTGGAGACTTCATGTATAGCTCAGTGACCATAGTTAACAATGTTATATGTTTACTCGAAGCATACTAAGAGAATAGACCCTCACTGTTCACACACACATACACAGGGTAACTATGTGAGGTGATGGATGTGTTAATTAGCTTGATTGTTGTAATCACTTCACAACGTATACATATATCAAAACATTACATTTTGTACCTTAAAGATATACACTTTTTATTTGTCAATTATAGCACAACAAAGCTGGAGGAGAGGGAAGATGAGGACCCAGATGTCCTTCTCTCCCCTGACTCTCTGCCTAGGCGCCAGAAGCAGCTAAGGAAGGGTTGCCCATATTCTCCTCACAGAAAAAGATCTATAAACGGCAAGGCGCTGTGTAAGAACAGGATCCTTCTGGACTTTTCAATTCTATTTCTCATTATGTTACTGGAAACATTTTCTTATTTGCATTAAAAGATTTCAGTTTCTAGGCTGGCCTGTAGCCTGGTGGTTACAAGAGATGGATCCTACACAGCTAACCAGGCTGTTCGAGTAGGACTGAAGCATTTGTGCTTAACATCTCAAAAGGAGAGGAGAAAGAGAGAAAGGATTGCAGTGTGACCATTCCCCATGGATGTCTTCTTTCTTTCCATCTTTCTCTCTTCATCTGTCTCTCTCTGGTGAGTACATATACCCTCTGGCAATTAGGAAAAAAAAATTCAAATTTTCTCCCAACCATGTATTTCAAGTTTCCTCTCACTCCAACTTTCTCCCCAAGAGGTTTTCTTTTTTTATTTATTTAATATAGCTAGCGGTCATATACACTTGCCAGAGAGAGAAAGAGAGATAGGGAGATAAAGAAAGAGCAAGAGAGATAGAAAGCTCCCCGCCCCTATGGGACATGGTCCAGCCACAATCATCTTTCCTCCTTTTCTTCATTCTGTCAGGATTCTGAGTACACATACACATGAGTCCAGATGTTTTTCAAGCTGCCAGGGCTACAATTTGAACTATCGTTAACCATATGGGATCAGTTCCCTGTGCACAGGGCCTGATCCCTGCACTATGGAACCAGCTCTCCTCAAGAGATTATTATCTCTGTCATTCAGTATATGTTGCCCTATCTTGAATCAGTCACTCCAGAGACAAGGAGATGCAAGGGCTCCTTGCAATTCTGGAGGACTTTCCTTATTCACACCCTTCCATAGGCAGCTATGACAATCTGTAGCAAAAGTCAAATGGCTAGCAACAAGCTCCATTAAGGGACCAGCAGATGGCTTAATGGTTATGTCACTGGACTGCCACATAGTTGACCGTGGTTCAAATCCCAGAACTGGTGGCTTAAACTTCATGCAGGGCTCACCTATGTGTGTACCCAAGATCCCGAGAAGAGAATGAAGGAGAAGGGATTGCAGTGCGGCCATCCTCCCTGGCAGATGATTTCTTGCTTTTTGTTTTTCTCTCTCTCTTTGTGTGTGTCTCTCTGGTGAGTGCACATGCCTTATAGCAAAAATCTCTCTCTAAGAAGAAAAAAGTTCCATTAAGAGGAGCTAGCAGTGGCAATAGTAAGTTGGCATTGTGGTTAAGGCTCTGGATTACCACATGGCTAGCCATGGTTTGAGTCCTGGACCTGGCAGCTTGAAAATCATGCTAAGCGTATGTGCATGTATGCCCAAAATCCTAAGAGGAGAATGAAGGAGAAAGGATTAAAGCATGGCCATGCCCCCAGGGGGTGATTTTTCATTTTCCCTCTCTTTGACTCTTTCTAGTGAGTGTGTAGGCCCCATGGCCAAAACCTTAAAAAGAAGAACTGGCAGTGAGCAATTGGGCCTTGCTTGGACTGAACGCTAACTTTTTCTTGAATGACTTTTGCTGTAAGGTGCATGCTCTCGCTGGAGAGGCAGAGAGAAACAGAAAGTGAGAAATCAGCCCCCAGAAGAAGGGCCACACTGCAATCCCTTTTCATCCATTCTTCTCTCAGGATTTTGGGCACACAGGTACACATACCCTGTGTGAGTTTCAAACTGCTGGGTCCGGGACTCAGACCACTGTCAGCCATGTGGGAATCCAGCACCTTACTCACCACACCACTTGCTGGTCCCTGAATGCTAACTTTAAAACTTGTCTAAAAAAATAACTGGATAGACAAATTAATAGTATAAGTGAATAAATTCTCTATTATCTCCAGCCTGAGTAAAATAGGATTCTGATATTATATCATGATTAATATAGGACTGATACAGTACCGGGTACCTGGTATGGATACCTGCCAAAACCCAGCCAGGCACAGAAGAGATACTGAATTAGTGCCTGCAGAATAGCTGATTGAATTGATTCTATGGATTGTTTTCAAGGAATTAGTATGTGAAAAAGCATCCAACACTAAAATGAGATTGAAAACTAGAAAAAAATTTCTTTGCTTCAGAAATGTAACTAATATCGATAGATATTTTCTTTTTTTTTTTTTTTTGGAGAGGTTTTTGCTACAGGGCGCGTGCGCTCGCCAGACAGACAGAGAGAGACAGAGAGATAGAAAGCAGGAAATCACCCCCCAGGGGGGATGGCCACGCCGCAATCCCTTCTCCTCCATTCTCCTCTCGGGATCTTGGGCACGCACGCACACGCGCCCGGCGTGAGTTTAAGCCGCCGGGTCCAGGACTCGAACCGCGGTCGACTACGTGGGAGTCCAGTGACATAGCCATTACGCTAACTGCTGGTCCCTCGATAGATATTTTAACTAAATGTTCCTAAGTGGCATTAACTAAAAATTTCCAGTTGTTAAAATATTTACCTTATCAGCACATGTTGTAGTTGATGGTGATTAATATTGCCTTGTAAGGAAAAAAAAAAACTTTATAAGGAACTTAAATATATTGGATTTTTTAAAAGTATTTTTAAAAGAATTAGTTATTTAATTTTACTTATTACCATTATTTGTTTTTAATTTGCTATAGGGTACATGTGCTCACCAGAGAGAGACAGAGAGAGAAGGAAAATGAGAAAGCAAGCCACCAGGTTTGGGACTCAAACCGTTGTCAGTCATGTGAGAGTCCAGCACCTTAACTACCATGCCACTTGTTGGCCCCAAAACACATTGCTTTTTAAAACATCATGCAGGTTGTTTAAAAGGGTGAAATGGGGACCAGCAGTTGGTGTAATGACTATGTCGCTGGACTCCCATGTAGTCAACTGAAGTTTGAGTCCCGGACCCAATGGCTTAAACTCATACCGGTCGCGTGTGTGTGTGCTCGAACCCACGGTCCTGAGAGGAGAATGGAGGAGAAGGGATTGAGGCATGGCCATTCCCCCGGGGGGTGATTTCTCACTTTCTATCTCACTATCTCTTTCTGTCTTTCTGGCAAGCGCATGCGCCCTATAGCAAACACCTCTCCAAAAAAAAAAAAAAAAAAAAAAAAAAGGTGAAATAACCTACTATTGAGCCATATTATATGTTAAGTTTGTTTGTTGCCTTCTAGCACAGATAACTATTAGAAAAAATCGTTTTTCGCTGTTGTTTATTTGTTTATTTTCTCTGTCCTTCTGACACACACACGTGCATGCACATGCACCCCCTACTGAATGCAAACCCTGTAAAGGTGGCAATGTGGTACATTGTATTTGCCACTTGCTCTGGCATGTGAGTTGGCATACTACATTGTAGGCATACACACACATATGTACTCATAACTATTTATCAAATAACTAGCATTATCTCATAGGTTACTTACTGATCAAAACATGCTTTCATACGAGGTACAGAATTTTTCATTTATTTTACTTTAATTTTCGTAGTTTGTCAGAGAGCATGTGCGTTTGTCAGAGAGACAGAGAAAGACAAAGAGAGGGAAAGTGAGAAAGCACAGCCCATGGGGAATGGTCATGCTACAATCCCTTCTCCTCCATTTCTTTCCCCTTTCAGGATTTATGGGTACACATGTACAGGAATCTGGTGTATTTTTCAAGCTGCTGAGTCTGGGTCTCAAACTCTGCAGTTGGCCATGTGAAATCTAACTCCTTAACCACCAGGCCATAGGCCGGCCCAATTTTTTATTTTTTGAAAGACGAAATCACTCTGTGTCATGACCCTCCTGCCTTAGATTCCTGAGTAGTTGAGTAGTTGGGACCACAGGTGTGTATTACTATCCTTGGTTCTTTGTTCAGACAGGCTCTATAACTTATTGCCCAGATGAGCTTTGAACTGGTTATCCTCCGGCCTCAGTCTCCTGAAGTCACTGGGATTACAGGTATAGGTACAGGGTCTTTAGGTTAGACCAGGTATCAAATCTAGGCCTCTCATGTGACCCTAGACAGTGGAACAGACACTTTGCAGTGTATGCACCATAGCCAGGCCTAAACAAAAAGTTTAAAGGCCAGGTTCCAAATCCAAAAATTTTAGAACATCTTCTAACACTTCAGTCCTCAATCCTTTATTTTTTTGAAGTTTATTTATTTTATTCATGACAAGGGACATGTGCATATGTATGAAAGAGAGATAGAGAAAGAGACACGAAGAGAAGGACCCTCAACAGGTCTCCTCATGCTGCAATCCCCTTTCCCCAGCTCTCCAACTTCCCAGGATCTTGGACTCACAGACATACACTCAGTATGTTATCAAGCTGACCCAGGATCAGAACCCATGGTCAGCCATGTAGTTTCCAGCATTGTAGTTTAGTTTGTTACCCACTGTCCCAACAGGCTGGACCTCAATCCTTTATATATTTTTTAAAAATACATTGGGAACCAGCAGTAAGCATAATGGCTATGTCGCTGAAATCCCACGTAGTTGACCGTGGTTCGCATCCTGGACTCGGTGGCTTAAAACTCACGCCGGGCGCGTGTGCGTGCGTGCCCAAGATCCCAAGAGGAGAATAGAGGAGAGGGGATTGCGGCGTGACCATCCCCCCGGGAGGTGATTTCTCGCTTTCTGTCTCTCTGTCTCTGTCTGTCTGGAGAGCGCACGCGCCCTATAGTGAAAACTTCTAAAAAAAAAAAAATGAGGATTGCAAGGGCATGCATGCCCCAAAATCCTGCAAGAAGAATGGAGGAGAGAAGAGTGCAACTGTGCCCATTCCCCCAGGGAAGTGATATCTTGTTTTCCTCTCTCCCTCTGTCTCTCTCCATCTGGTACATGCACTCTATGGCAAAAATCTGGAAAAAAAAAAAGAAAAAAAAAGGAAATTAATTAATTAATTAGTAATATAGTTAATATATAATAAAAATAATTAATATAGTTTTGTAAAAGCCTCCCTTTACTTTTTTTAAGAGATATTTTTGCTACAGGACACATATACTTGCTCAAGAGACAGAAAGAAAGTGAAAAATCACCTCCCAGGGAGATGGCCGTGCCACAATCCCTTCTCCATTCTCCATTCTCCTCTAGGAATTTTGGGCATGTACACACACACACACACACACACCCCGTATGAGTTTCAAGTCAAGTCAGTCTAGAATTTGAACCACAGTCAGCCATGTGGGAGTCCAGCACCTTAACCACTATGCCACCTGCTGGCCCCAGGTCCTCTTTTCTTAACACAGAAGAAAGTACAGTTCCTAACTTAGCCTAAGGCTAGACTGATGGTGTTGTCAGGAGCAAGGAAGGCCAAGAAGCTGGACCATTCACTCCATAGAAGTGAGGCTTTCCTAAGAGACCTTAGAGCTGTCAGATGTTCACCCCGTGCCAGTTAATATATGAGATCTGACAAGACTTTAATCTGAAGTGGCATTTCCCTCTAAAGTTCTTCTCAATCTTAAGTGGAGTCCCAGATAACAGGAGGGAAATAGAAGGAAATATTGTGAAACCGAGGAGACTGCCCTTGTTAACAGCTCAAAGGGAAAAAAATAATTTTTTGGCATTCATCTTAAATTACCTAAGACTTCAGATTTAAGCTCAATTTGCTGTGGGAATTATATCCAAATCTGGGTGAATGCCATTCCTTTTATTCGGGTTCAATTTTTTTCTCCTTCTGGTTTTTATTTTTAGCAAAGCTTCAATTATTTTAAGATGATAATAATCATCAGACATTTCTGATTCTGAATTTATATAGAACAAGGCCAACAGCTCTCTTTTTCAAAGTCTTCAAGAATCCAAACTTTCACAGTCCCACATTCTGCTCCCAAGACATTAACCCTAATTAAGCTAATGAAACCCATGCACCGTTGTAAGAATAAAAAGTACTAAAGAACAAGACAACTCTATGAGAAACAGATATTATACAATGAAAATAAAATGAATTCTCCAGACTTCTTTAACTACTGTTCCATTAAATCCATTTATTTTTGAATGAGCTTTGATCTTTTTTTCATTTCATAGACCAAGATGTTGTCATTACAGGAATGAATTACTTCCTTTAGGTTGACCTCACTCATATTCCACCCTAAGAGCCAATCCTATTACAACTGCAATTGAGCATAATCCAATTACAATTTTTATTTCAAAATATAACATGATCCCCTGCATTTGAGAACCAAATGTACTCCAAGGTTTGCGGAAAAATGCAAGATTTCTGTTGGGCTGAATTAAGAAGAGACTACTTTAGAAGAACTGGATTCCGGGTTAGAAAAAATGAAAATACCAGCCCACAGGGTCGTCTCCCCAACAAGCACAGCCAAAAAAGTCAGAGTGGACTAGGGTCCCCATAGACTAGACAGACAGGTCCCGGCCATGGACTATCCCCCCAAGTGTTCTTTATTAATGCCTCGCCTTCACTCTCCTCTTACAAACCCCACCCTTCCCACCTGCAATGTCTTATGTTTTCACTTTAATGTGAAACATAAACCACGGCTCTTTCACTTACCTCTTTTGTCCTCGCTTCTGGTCATGTCTTTTTAGCTTTTCTCAAGGCTAGTTTTAAGCAGGATACCCTCTACCCAAACGAATGCCCTCTGCCTCCCTTGAAAAGACATCTAGCCAAAGATGCGCCCAAGGATTTCTACTCATGATTTTTCCTTAGTCTCTTCCATTAGTTCATGAGAAAACAGCTCATTTTATTTGCTGGGTCTACCATCCAGGACTCCCTCAGAGGGCAAATAAAATATTTGTAAAAAGAAATCTATAAATGACTTTACACAAGACCCGCAAATACAGTAACATCTTATTCTGGAGGTGCTCCAAGGAGAGGTAGTCACAGGAACCTAAGTGTATGGTCCCTCCTCGGGTTGCACAGGGCACAACGGTGTGCAGCGGCCCTGATGTTAGGTAAGGCGTTGTCCTTACGGTTTTATTCTGAGACTGAAGTCAGAAGGGCGAAAGGGAGAAAGCAAAAGTGCGAAAAATAGGAAAGTGACCAAGAAAAAAGACTGGTAATGTAAAATGATACCTGTAAATATCACTTGGGGTGTGTGTTCAAGGAGAAAGGTCTAGAAAGATATATTTGAACTATTTTTTTTTCATGAGAGAGAAAGAGAGAGAGAGAGAGAGAAATAGAAATAGGCATCTACAATAGGGTCTTTATGCCATGATATACCCCCGGTCCCAGCCAGTCTTGGACCATGAGAATGTGTGTGGACCCAGTGGATGCCTTGGGACAGGAAACTGGGAACTTCCCACATAGGTCCAGCAGCTGAGTGTTGCATTATTGCACCTGGCTGCAAGAACTCAAACTCTTTTTAATTTTTTTTTTCTTTTTGGAATCAATTATTTATTTATTTAATTCTACCTGTTATTATTATTATTTTTTAATTTGACCAGAGAGAGAGAAAGAGAAAGCGAGAAAGCAAGAGGTCAGGTCTAGGACTTGAACCATGGTTGGACATGTAGGAATACAGTACCTTTAACCACCACACTACCTGCCAGCCCTGAGAACTTAAACTCTTACTCTGAGGTATATCTGTAGTATGACATGGGGTATTATCCTATTTTTTTTTAACCACAATGTTTCTTGTTTTCAAGAGATAAAAGTAAAAGAAGAAGCTGAGCAGAGGAGAGAAGAGTAGACTCGATCCTCGTTAGGGAGGGGAATGATAGAAAGAAGACAACATAATCACATATTCTGGTGTCATACTTTGACATTTTCCCTATTCTTCACCATCTGCGCTTCGAGTCAGGAGACCAGGGGAAGTGATGGGGAAGGGGAACTAAGGAGGTTAAATGAAATCAGAGCAGGGAAATGCTGCCTAATAGTATTGTCAAGTTAGGCATCTCTCGCCTCCTCTGGTTTTCAGGTTTCATTTTAGTTTATTGCTGAGCCAGGGGGGTAAGTGGCATCATTGAGAGAGTAAATATAGATGGAAGGAAAGATCATATAGGGGAGAAGCTTGTAAAATCTTCCCGTTGGGAGAGTCTGGGGAAAGAGAATAATTAGTACATGACTAAAGAGTGGTCCAAGGGAAAGGAGAATCATTCTAGAACCACGCAATAAATATCAAGAGACCTAAGAAAGAGTTGCTGCAATTACAAAGGGCTATTTGCATTGCAAATGAGAGAAACGCAACTCAACTTGACCTAACAACCAAAAAAGGAGTGTATTTGCTCCAGTAACTGAAACTAGGGCTCTAGGAGTATCCTAACTCCATTTTATCCAGCACATCTTGCCTGAAAAGCATCTGGGCGCCATTTAATCCTCTGGTTGTACCCACACTCCAGAAACTTTTAAAACATACATACTTCATGTAATGGACTCTCTTACTGCATATTATGGTTTCATGCATATTACTGTGACACATAGAACAGGAAAGTTGGAGATCAATTTGATGACTTTACCAAATATTGTCATTTCTTACCCTTCAGAAGCAGTAGGGGTGTGGTAATGACTGTGGAAACATCTCATTGAACGTAGCTCATTCTTAAACAGTTACTAATCACATTCCCTTCAAACACAAAGGACTCAGCATGTTCTGATGAATTTTTCTCACCCATAACTTTGCTTTGTGCTTGGAGCAACCTAAAAAGATAGGATGGGTAATATCTCATTTAAGAGGTCCTCCCAGAAGTCACAATGAGTTAAAGGCAGAACTGAAACAAGAATTCAGGATTCTGAAATTTCTATCTAGGTAACATAGTTTAATACTTAGAAACATGGACTCTGAGTCAAACTTTTTAGATTTGATTCCACCTTCCTCACCCACCAGTTGTGTGCACATATCAATTGATTTGTACTTTGATTTTCTCATTTTAAAAATATGGCATCAGGGCCAGCAGGTGGCATAATAGTAAAGGCTCTAGACTCCCACGTGGTCAACCACTGTTCAAGTCCCAGGCCTGGTGGCTTAAAACTCACTCTGGATGCATGTGTGTGCCTGCCCAAAATCCCGAAAGGAGAATGAAGGAGAAGGGATGGTGGTGTGGCCATATCCTGTGGGGGATGGTTTCTTGCTTTCTGTTTCTCTGTCTCTTTAGTGAATGCATGTGCCCTATAGCAAAAATCTCTTAAAAAATAATAATAATAAAATAAAAACCACCGAAATGGTATGGCGCCAGTTGAATTACGTCTTACCAAAGATATATTCAAGTCCTGACCTCAGGTACCTAAGAATGTGACCTTTTTGGGAAGTAGGATCTTCGTAGATGTAATCAAGGTAAAATGAGGTCATCTTGGATTAAGGGAAGAGTCTAGTCCAAAGACTGATGTCCACACAAGAAGAGAGAATTGGGACACAGACATACAGAGCAGAGCAGGCCATATAAAAACACACAGAGGGGAAAGGGTCAGATGTGCCCTGAGAGTTCCAGTTACATGAGCCAATACTTTGCCATTTTTCCTAAACTGCCTTGAGTTGGGTCACTGTTGATAGAGTCTTGATCCTAGGGGAACTGTTCTAATCCCTCACAACTAGCTGCTTGTTCTTTAAGGGCAATGGCTGTGCCTCATTCATCTGGACAATTCCTGTAGCTTTTAGCACGGTGAATGGCATATGTATGTACAATAAATATTATGCTTGGGAATTTACCAGAATCTAAAGGCATTTAAGGAGAATGATGGTCTCTATATACACACAGCCTGCAGAGGAAGTTTAACTTTCAGGAACTGTCTTCAGAAGATCATAGATGATGAATATGCCAAAAATTATTTGGAAAAAGTTGGATATTTGAGACTAAAATCAACAACACTAATTTATCATGTAAAAGCTTTTCCAAAGAATTGGCCCAATGCCTTTGAATCTATTTTTCTTCACCCACAAAATGAGATATTATTAACAACTCTTCTTTCTACCTTGGGATCCAATGAGATAATGCATGCTAAAAATAATATGCACAGATTTTTACATCAATTTGTATGGTGCTAAACAAAAAGTAGCCATTGTTATCACACCCATAGCTAAAAACACCTGATTTAGACCAATCGAATCCTGCTGGATTCTCTGGGGACAAAGAACTAGAGTAATAGGGTAATTCCATTTGACACTTGAAGGGTTTCTCTACTGCTATGAGAAAAGTGACCCAGTTTAAGGGTCACATTAAGGTTACATTAACCCCCAAAAGGAGATTGACCAAAATCAAGATAAAATATGAATTGCGAGCCATTTTCCCAGAAATCACAAAATGCCACCAACCAGCGTGATGAAAAAGAATTCAACACGGCTGATCTGGAAGCCAAGTACACAAAACAGACAACATTGACTGATGCCGACTGCAGCTACAGGGACAGGTGAGGACCACAGGCAGGAGCACAGGACCATGCCAACGCTTCCCAGGATGGATATTAGAACAGTCTGTAAGATCTGGAGTTCTATCCAATGGCAATCACTCTTTTTCTCTCCTAACTGGACTTTCTCCTTCCATTCTTTTTCTTTTTTCTTTATTCCCTCTTTATTTTTTTTATTACAGGGTGCATGCACTCAAGCACTCAACAGAAAGAAAGAGAGAAAGAGTGAGGGAGAGAGAGAAAAGCCCGTGCTACAATCTTTTCTCTTCTATGCTCCTCTCAGAATTTGGGACACATATGCACACATGTCCAGTGTTATTTATTTATTCTTTTTTTCCTCAAGCCGCTGGGTTCAGGAATTGAACCACAGACGTGGCCGTGTGAGATCCAGCTGCCTTAACCTCCATGCTACTTGCTGGCTCACTCCATTCTTGGTCTCCTATGTACATATATGTATATCATGTGGTCAATGTTCCATATAGCAGCCATAGAGGTCTTAGAAAAATAAAATCCTATTTCTGCATTGTTTGAAACTTCTGGGCATGTCCTATCAGTAATTGTCTACATGAATGAGGCACAGCCACTGCCCTTGAGGAAGCGATGCAGCTTTTGGGAGTAACTTCCCAACTCCCTACTGTGATCCAGGAAGTGCCCAAGTACCTGGGCTCTGCCATGTCACAAACCTTTCTCTGCCTAACCTGGCAACTACGCTGGCTTCTTGGTTCT
The DNA here is from genome assembly GCA_026018925.1 of Tupaia tana. Lineage (NCBI taxonomy): Eukaryota > Metazoa > Chordata > Mammalia > Scandentia > Tupaiidae > Tupaia > Tupaia tana. Next base: position 35,567,928 of record JAKSZU010000018.1, read on the forward strand.
TTAGATATAGCAGGCTCATTACTGCCATAAGATCCTGGTGCTTGCTCTTCCCTCTGCCTGGGATTCACGTAACCACAACTGCACGGTTCATTTCTTTTTTTTATTTGGTTCTTCACTCACCATCACCTTCTAAGAGACCTTCTCTGAGCACCTGATTCAATATTGCTCACCTGCCACATCGTTCAATCTTACTCTCATTCCTCTTAGTCAAATCAATTATCCCTGCTTGAAATCGTTTTAATTTGTATATGCATGTATTAATATGTCTATGTATACCATATACACATGTAAATATATATATATATATATATCATATGTCTATGTTTATAAGTAGGAATGTCCAAAAGTTTGTGGAAAAAATAGAACTAAAGTACAAGTTTATTTTAGTGCCCCCAAATTTTGAAATCCATGCATAGGTTTTTCATAATATGCATTTCAATGAATTTTTGAATTTGTGGAAATATTTATATATCTCTGTGTGTATATATATAAATATATATATGTATAAATTTTGCATATGTATATCTGTATATATGTACATATATGTACATATATGTATATAATACATTCATACATATATATGTATGTATGTGCACGTATGCATAATTTTCCTCAAAACAAAAAATTAAGTTTCACAAATGCAATGTTGGTCCTTTATTGTCATCTCGTACCCCACCATATTTTCAACACCTGCGAAGAGTGTCTGACCCATAGTGAGTTGTCAGTAAGTATCTGTGAAATGAAGAGGAAGTCTCTTCCAGGACCCCCACTCTTACCTGGTTTCTTTATTTGTGGCTATTGTTTCCTGTCATCTCTCTAATTTCAGGTCTACAAACCCTAGGACCAGACAGGACCTTGAAAGTGATCATATCCATTCTCCTGCCTTTTAGGAAGGATTGTGCTTGGGCCATTTCTGATGGAGAAGAGCCTCCCTTCTCAATGCCTTTTGAGAAATATGCTGAGTGTACAAGACCCATCAGAGAAGGAGTTTTATTCCTAAATTTGATATTTTTTTTCCCCACACTGTCTCTGGTATCTATGTTTGCTTTCTATACTGTTTCCTCCCCACATTTTATTGAATTACTAAAGACCTTAATTAATCTAAATATTTTCATAGCAAACACAGGCAATATATACATTTCCATGAACACAAGTCTAATTTTACGCATCCTATAAAGTAGCACCTAGCTAGGGCTATATCTTACTGGAGTCATTGAATAGATATATTTTTTTTCCTGAAACTTTTTTTTTTGTAACTTAATTCACATTCTTTCCCTAAACATCATCACAGCATACAAAGTGTGATTTCCCATCCAGTATATACTGCATAGTGATTTAATCATGCATATTATAAAAAATTTTCTATTTCTAGTTCCTAGAATTATTTTTACCCCTCTTTCTGACCCTCTGTCCTTTTCCACCCTCTTCTCACACTATCTTTGGTGTCTACAATTGTCTTCCATTCCTTTCCCACCCACATTGTATTGATCATACAATTTCTTACATAATCTAACTACTTTCAAAGGTGAGTTCACTCGTTACCATTAAGAAAACCAGTTTTAACTTAAATCAAAGAAATTCCAAGGAACTTTGCTTAAAGCCAGGAAACAGGTTAGGATTCTGTTCAAATGGTAGGTGCATGAACCTATCAATCTCATGTACTTTAATCTTCTGTTCTGTTTCAATTTTCCTGATTAAATTCTGGGATATAATATTCAACTCCAGACTTGTCCCTATGATTAAGTTTGCCACTTTCTTAGTTTTTAACTCTTATTTCCGTGTGTCTGTATTTAATTTTCCTGATATAGCACACCCTTGAGAACTTCTTGGAGATCTGGTCTGGTGCTGGTAAATTCTTTCAGGTTTTGTTTATCTGAGAATGTTCTTGTCTTTTCTTCCCACCTGAAAGATAATCTTGCTGGGTACAGTATTCTTGGCTGAAATTGCTTCTCTCTTAACACTTTGAATATATTTTCCCATTCTCTCCTCACTCGCATTGTTTCCGATGAGAGATCTGCTGTTAGCCTGATGGGATGTCCTTTGTAGGTAACTTGATGTTTCTCTCTTGCCAATCTTAGTATCTTGTCTTTGTCTGCGGTTTTGGTCAACCTGGCTATAATGTGTCTTGAAGAAGATCTTCTTGGGTTGATTCTATTTGGGGTCCTTTGTATTTCTTGGGACTGGATCTTCGAATGCCTCTCTAGGTTTGGAAAGTTTTCTTGCAGGATTTCATGGAATAGATTATCAATGCCCTTATGGGTCTCCTCATCTTCTGGAATGCCAATTATCCGGATGTTTGGACTTTGATGGTATCTAGTACTTCTCGTATATTATTCTCAAATTTTGGGGCCATTTTCTCAGTCTTCATGGTGGATTTTTCTAGGCCAGTCATTTTCTCTTCTACATCTGAGATTCTATTTTCTGAATGATCTAGTCTGCTTTTAATACTTTCAAGGGAGATTTTTGACTTCCTGTATTTGTAAAGTGTGTAATTCCTCTTTTAGATCTTGCAAGAATTTCCTCATCTCCTGGAACTTGTCAACTTCTTTCTCCTTTCTTTTTAGCAGTTCATTATCTCTCTTCTCTTCCATCTCTGTTAGCTTCGACATTATGAATGCTCTAAATTCCTTATCAGACATTTCCATGATTTTCACCGAACTGCTTGTGGATGAAGAAGAGTTACTCTTTTCCCTTGGAGGAGAGGTATTTTCTTGTTTTCCCATATTTCTTGTGATCCGGCGGTGATTTCTTTTTTTTTTTTTCTTTTTTGAGATGTTTTCGCTATAGGGCGCGTGCGCTCGCCAGACAGACAGAGAGACATAGAAACAGAAAGCGAGAAATCACCCCTCAGGGGGGGATGGTCACGCCACAATCCCTTCTCCTCCATTCTCCTCTCGGGATCTTGGGCACGCACGCACACGCACCCGGCGTGAGTTTTAAGCCACCGGGTCCGGGACGCAAACCATGGTTGACTACATGGGAGTCCAGCGACATAGCCATTACGCTAACTGCTGGTTCCCGGGCGGTGATTTCTTGTCATCTGATGGGTGGTGTGTTTCTTTCAAATTCTTGAAGTTCAGTCTGAATGTTCAGGAGCAAGCAGACAGAGGTGATCTAGAATCTCTTTGCCGTTCTGTTGTGATCGCTGGTGCAGCAGATTCAGTAGATATTGAGGAATATTTTAACCCGCTAGTTTGTTTGCTGGAGGCTGAATTATCAGTAGAAAGTCTTCATTCCCTGAAATACATAGTTCGCTGGAGCCATGTGGAACCTTCTTCTGAAGGCCTGGCCTCTTCTGCCGCTAGCTCATTTGCTGGAGGCTGAATTATCAGTAGAAAATCTTCATTCCCTGAAATACCTAGTTCGCTGGAGCCATGTGGAACCTTCTTCTCCTAAATTTGATATTTTTATGCTTTGCAAAGAAGAAACTAAAAGGAAATCATACTATGTGGCAAGTATTAATGCAACAAGTAGATTTCAATTCTGGTACCAATTCTGACAGATTACTGGTGTCTGCCTTAAATGACAGGTTGAGAAATTTTAGGTTGTTGTAAGCTAACTTAAAAATAAAAACACTAGGGTTGGCAGGTAAAGTAGTGGTTAAAGGCGCTGGATTCCCACATGACTGACTATGGTTCGAGTCCTGGACCTAGTGGCTTGCTTTCTCCCTTTCCTTTTCTCTCTCTCGCTCTGGTCAAATGAATAATAATGATAATAATAACAACAACAACAAATGGAATTAAATACATATTCTTCTTTTTAAAAATAATAAACCCCCTGGGATCGATTAGTGGAGTCTGCGTAGGCATAGAGAGAGGATAGAGGAGAGGGGTGGTGTGTGTTTATAGTTTGGAAAAGCATAAAATTTCCTCTTAATCACACCTACACACTTTGGTGATTATCACTAGAAGAATGTGGGGAAGAGAGCTGGGTCATAATGAAGTCCCTTAATTATCTCTTATTTTCCCTAATAGTTTACAAAAGCAGTAGGATGTGTCCTATAACTTTCCAGACTGGCAAGTTTCAAGCTAAGTTTACCTCATGGGTATCTCATGGGTAAGGGAAGAAAAATAAAATACTACAAGAAAGAAGTAAATCACTGAACATTACATTCTGAGTTGAATAGGTTCTAGATTTCTGAGACTGTCTCTAAAGATTCAAGGTTTCATTTATAGGTTGATATCTCTTCTCCTAGACTCACATTTTCAACCTCTTTTAAACATTTTTTAAAATTTATTTTGTTTATTTATCTTTTCTACAAGTGAGACAGAGAAAGGGAGTGAGACAGCACCCCTAACAGGGCCTCAATTGCATGATCCCCTCCCTCAGTCTAAGCCAGCTCTGGGTTATGGGTACATGTGTGCCTTGTCTAATTAGGGAGGCCTCTAGACTTGACCTAGGAACCTTCCCATATGGGATTGCCTTGCAGAGCGTCATGCTTTACCACTGCTCTTCTGTCCTACCCCTCATCCTCTTCTAATACATACCAATCTCTTTGGTAGCTCAGGCAATTCAAACTCAACATGCCTAAACCAAAACTCAGCCTTATTTTTCACTCCCACGATACTCGAAAGCTGCATTGCTTCTTATCTTCCCTATTTGTTTAATATTTATTTAGTTCCTTTTTTTGTGCCTGGACCCATTCTAGTCTCTGGGCCACAGAAGTGACCAATACAAAGGAGGTCCTTGCTCTTCCAGACAAGATGACTAGGTTATACAACTGTAAGAGGCAATAATTATGTTGCATTCTTTGTGACTAGTACCCTAAGAGTTGTGCAATGTGGTGACCCTTCTCATAGAGTTTAATATCTGGAGGGGAATACAGGAAATAAATGTGTATACAATAAATAGAAAACAATTATCACATTGTAATAAGTATTATGCAGAAAATAAAGCAATATAAAGCTTACCCATAGTACAGTGGTTAAGACTGGGAGCTTGATCCCATGTGGCCAGTGGTACAGTTGGAAGCTGAGCCCTGTTAGCTTGAAATACAAGTCAGGCACAAGGCCATGGGTGTCCAAAATTCTGATGGGATGGAAAAATGGAGAAAAGGGGATTGCAGTATGACCATACCCTCTTGGGATATGCTCCTTCTCTCTCTCCCCCTCCTTCTAGCAAAAACACACACCCTCTGGCAATTACAAAAAAAAAAAAAAAAAAAAAACAAAAAAAACCAAACAAACAAAAAAAAACAAACTTTAAGAATAGAAAGAAAGAAATTGACATAAAGAAAATATAAGCAAAAAATGGAGTAACATAGTAGAGAACATCATTGGGTCACAATGGAGAAGGCCAGCAGTGGCAGAGAAGATAAAGGAATCTTTCATCTAAGCAGATAATAATGGGAAGATTGGGACGGAGTGAGTATTTCACACAGGGAGATCAGCAAATACAGTGTCCAGAAGGTGGCATGAAGTCCAAGTAGTGGGACACTGAATGGCGAACTCTGTGGTTGGAGATAATGAGTAAGGAGACAATAGCAGGAGGTGAGACCTAAAAGCAGGGACCCCATTAGGGTGGAAGTAGAATGCAATGGTGAGGAATTTGGCTTCTATTCTAGGGCTATGTGAGCCATTGGGGTCTTAAACAAAGAATTGAAGGGCACCATTTCAACTGTTAGTCCTTTTCACCCGGTTGCCAAGTCTAAAAGCACAGATCGCTCTGTTCTCGGCTAGGTGGTCACTAAGTCTTGCTTATTCTTTCCCGTAAATATCTCTTGAAGTCTTCACTTTCATTTCACTCACAATTCCCTGATGGTTTTTCCCATGAACTTTCCTAGGATGTCTCCCTGCCTCACTCTTTCCCAGGATTCTCGGTTATGTATATTCTTCTACCTCCTAGGAGTATCATTCTCTAGTTGGTAAATGTTAGTCCATCCCTTAAGAGCCATCTCAAGTGATGTTTCTTTTAAGAAGTTTTCTCTGATTTCATCACACAGAACTCCACGATGGTACAACATCCTGGGGACATGTCTTTTTTTTTTTTTTTTCCTCCTTAACTATTTGTTGTAATTTATAATTTACATATAATCATTACACATTTTTGAAGGGTACAAAGGGGTCTTTAAAAACATGTATACAGTATGCAATAAACAAATTGAGGATATAAACATATTCACCACCTACAACATTTAACATTGTATTATGCTGTGAACATTCAAAACATGCCCTGATGATTATTCTGCAGTATGTACTGAATAGTCTATGATGTTCTTTACTGTGAGGTACAGTTCTAAAGAAAAAATATATTCATTAAAAATCTGGCAACAAAAGATCTTATAAATTAACAAAGATAATCTGAACATAGCCAGTGAAAAAATAATTTGCAATTTCCATATAGAGGACTGTTGGAGATAAGAGTTTATAATCTGAAAAACATCTGTGTATATTAATCATTGGTCCAGTTAGAGATAGGTAAAACTGTACATAACAATATCTCATTAGGAAGAAATAAAAAAAGAACACTTTTACTTGCACACTGTGAGTGTTTATAAGACCACAGTACAGTGTTGTACATAAAGTAATAAGTATTCAAAAAAGCAAAAACAAAATAAAGTTGGAAAGAGATGTTTAAAATTGAAGAGATGGTAAAGCCAGTGATTTAGTGATTTATAAACTTTACAAAGTTCTTGATTTTTGCCTTGTTAAAGTTCATTCCAAAGAAAGACTCAGCTACTTGTAACATTTTGACTTCTCCTCTATTATTTAGTTTCATACAATGAGTAATGGTTATAATAAATATGTAAATGAAGCCTGTAGAGACAATTGTCCATCAGATCATTGTGAATTTGTATTTAAACCTGCTTGTGTGTAAAATAATTTAATCTGCATTTTCAGCTTTCTGGTTGGGAAATTTAGTCTCAACATTCAATGTTACTATCAATATATGTAGTCTTTTCCTTTTTTCTAGTTGTTTTTGTGTTCTCTTACTTCTATTTGTCTCCCTTTAGTTTTCCTGGTGTAGTAATACCTTAAGTATTTTCTGAAGATACTGTTTCATTTTGGTGAATTCTGTCAGCATTTGTTTATCTGGGAATTATTTTATTTCTTTTTACCATTTGAAGAATAATCTTGTTGGGTATAGTTCTCTTGATTAAAATGGCTTTTCTTTCAGAACTATAATATGCCTTCCCATTCTTTCCTTGACTACATTGTTTCAGTTGAGAGATCCGATGTTAGTCTAATGGAATAAACTTTGTAAGAAACTTGGCTTTCTCTCTTGCCATTTTTCATATGGTTTTGAGAGGATCTTCTTATGTTATACTTATTCGATGTCCTTTGTATTTCCTGAAATTGGATATCTGCATGCCTTTCTAAATATGGGAAGTTTTCAGCTAACATATTACAGAAGATGTGTTCTATGCCTTTACCTATCTCTTCACCTCCTGGAATACCTATTATATGGATATTCAGCCATTTAATGATGTCTATGATTTCCTGTATATTGTCCTCATTTTTAGTGGTTGGTATTCTATTCTTTTGGGTTGCTTGGACTAAATCAGAGATTTTTATCTTCAAGGTCAGACATTCTTTCTTCTGTGTGGTCTAATCTGCTGTTGATACTTCCTAGGGAAGTCTTGATGTCCTGTGTCATATTCTTTATCTTCAGGAATTCTGTTTCACTCCTTTTTAGTGTGTCTGTCTCTTTATGGACTTCTTCCTTTAAGCCATGGAAATATTTTCTCATCTCCTAAAATTGGTTGTCTATTTTTTATCATATTTTGTTGAGTTTTGGTACAGTGGGTATTCTGAACTCTTTTTCTGACTTTTCTGTGATCTCTTGTGTTTTCAACTGTTGCTGAAGATTTGTGAGCTTTTTAGGGGGAGCTATTTCCTGATTTTCTCCTGTTTCGTGGGGCTCTGCTCTGATTTTTAGTCATCTGGTTATATACACACTTCCTACTTCTTTGGAGTATGTTTCTACAGCTATGTGCTCCTGCACTTCTCTCTGATATGTGTAAGCTCTGTGCCAATTTTCCTCCTCTATAGTGGGCGGGAATGTGGAATCCACAGTAGCAGTTTAGGGTTCAGGTTGTCAGAGGAGAGTTTTTCTCCTTTTACTGCTAAGAGAGTTATAGAGAAAAACATTCCTCCAGAGGCTCCTATTCTTAGGTATTTAGTTCATGTATACTCAAACCTAACTGCTCCCAATGTGGATGGGGGTTGAGCTGACAGGTAGAAAGTAAAGTAGTAGAACACTTCATGCAGCATGCTTCATGGGCCAGAGACCCTTCCTCCACCAGAGCTGCCTGGGCAGGGGTCCCTGCTGATGAGCTCAAGCTGAGCAGCTTGGCTTGGCCCTGCCAGTTTGTCCTGGATGAGTGAGAGGCAGAACAATATAAGCATACATGGGACAACAGCTCCTACTTTCTTCTCTGGGATTGCAGGGTCTCCCTGTAGTTCCTTCCATCTCTGAGATTGCAGGAATAAGGTATTGTTTCTTGAAGGTGGGAGGATCTCTTCTCTCCCACAGCAGGCTGGGCAGGGGTCCATGCTGATGAACTCAAGTCAAGTGGCTTGGCTTTACTTATTGGTTCTGTCTCTGAGATTGCAGTCTCTCCCTGTTGTTCCTTCTACTTCTCTGGGGATATGTCTTATTAGAGGCAAGTTGAGTTAAAATCAGAGTTCTCTGGGCACAGAGCCAATGCCTTCACTTTTAGAAGCTCCTCAGAGCAGAGATGATAGCTTGTATCTGTTAGATTACCAGGACCAAGGAGACGCCAAAGAAATACTGAACCCAAGAAAAGTATTCCACAACCCATAGAAACCCTTGCAGAAAGAAGAAAGGACACATGTCATTTGCTATGGCATTTTGAAGTGATCATCCTTTGGGAACAGAATCTAGCAGTCATGACACTTCACATGCTGGCATTGAAGCTACTCAACTGCCTATTTGAAATTCAGGCTGGGAGGAGATCTGTCCCTCTTTCCTGGCATCCCCGGAACCCATCAAGTTAAATCATCCTGTAACAACAACACAAAAGGACTAGATAATTTGCAACTAGTCATCAGGCCACTTGTCAAGTCAAGCTAATGACAAGGTTAGTTTAACAGCACATCTCTGGGTGGACAGATACAAGCATTACACAACTGACTGCTACCATGGTCAAAAAAAAAGTTAAACAAGTCTGTGACCATGCATATGATCAAACTCAGGAAGGACCCCAAATAGAAACATGAGAAGAATTAAACAAACCAGGCAGTGGAACTAAGACTATTAATTATACTTTCAAATTTCTGCCTTTTTCCTTTTTCACAGTCTGTGTAAAACATACAAAATTGTCCTTGTTTCATGAGAGGAAAGTAATTGACATGGTAGAGAAGGAATCTCTGGGGCATTTTTCTGCTAAAGCTTAGCTAATTTTCTCAAAAACTCTCATAATAAGCAGATAGCACCATTCCATGACTCTCCAGAAAGTCAACAAGCAAAATACCTTAAATATCCCCCAAAACCATTGACCTGATCTTTGCTCTTGACTGGTCCACTTCTGCCTTGACCACGTCCACCTCTTGGCAGCCATTGCTTTGATTGTGTTTTGTCTTCAGGATCATACTGGTAAGGCCATATATCATCTCCTGTTAAAATGCTTTGAAGATTTCTCCCCAGACCCGTTGATCGAACAATATGATTGAAAGTATATACAAAAATAAATAAATTAATTAATTAAAAAAAGCTATCTTTAATATAAAATCATAAAATAAAAATAATCAAAAGCTAAAAAAAAAAATATGCTTTGAAGAAGGGCCTAGCAAATGGCATAGTGGTTACATTGCTGGACTCTCACATGGCTGACCATGGTTCAAGTTCCAGACCTGGTGGCTTGAAAATTGCACCAGGCACATGTGTGTGTGCTCAAGATCCCAGGAGGAGAATGGAGAAGGGATTGCAACATGGCAATCCCCCTGGAGGGTGATTTCTCACTTTTCCTATCACTATTTTTGTCTCTCTCTCTCTCTCCTGTGAGCACATGCACCCTTTGGCAAAAACCTCTATTAAAACAAAATAAAACAAAACAAAAACAATTATTTGAAGAAATGTTTCAGGATCTTGATCCTGCTTATTTAAAATTTCCATTGAAAGCTCTGTTTTTACCTGCAGCTTATATGAGTGCAGCAGTTTTGGTATACATTAAGCAGAAATTGTTCTCAATTTTAATTTTTCAGTCAGAATTGTGTAAGCTGAACCTACTGAGATGTCTATGGTGTTGGCTACCATTTCTACTGTTAATCATTGTTCCTCTCCAATTAGTGCATGAACAAGATTAATTTTTTCCTTGAAAACTGATATGGATGGCTTACTACTGTTACGATGCTTGATACTGTCTTATCCCTTCTTAAAATGAACTATCCATTTGGGAACTACTGACTCCTTTAGGGCATTGGCCCCATAAACTTTTTGTAAAGCATCCATGATTTGACCATTCTTTTACCCAACCTTCACCATGAATCTGATATTTGTTCTTTTTTTGTTATTTTAGCAAAGCATATGTTGCTCTGAAAGGGGCACTTTTGAAATTGTTCTCTTATCCTTCCTAGTACCTCAAACTAGATCCTATTCAGATATGCTATAGAAAGTTAGTATGAATTTATTTTTGTGCAAAAGTGTCTTGAATTCCATACATAATTTTTCTGTAATACTCATTTTCTGTGAACATTTCGAAGACCCTCCACATCTTTTCCAATCAGTCAAAATAAGTTTTAGTATTTGGAATAGTAAGAGAACTCCTGAAAATTAAGGTAAATAAAAAGGCAACTCAATAGAAAATGGGCAAAAAGACATGGATAGGAAACTCAAAGAGGGGGAAATACGAATAGCCAAGGACCCATGTGTTTCAACTTAGCGGTAAACTGGGCAAGAGATACTGAGAGCATAGCGAAAAACATCTTTATACCAAAAGATCGGCAACACATGATTAAACTCTGGCAATACTGAGTTTAGGTGAAGTTGTGAGGCAGAGGGAACACAAATATCAGAGTAAAGTGTAATTTAAAATAACAACTTCAGTATCCTCTCAGTGGCATAGTAGTAACAGGCTGCTGAAGCATTGCTGGACCCATATAAAATCTCTCAGATTTGATTCCCCCATCAACCTGTCTACACTGGATATATGGGATCCGGTCCATGATCCTTGACTGTCTGGGAGGGCTGGGTGAGATTATGCATGAGACCCTGTTGAGGGTGCTTATCTTTCTCTCTTTAAAAAAATAAATATATTGTATATGTAATACCTACTGTATGGTTTTAACAAAATGGGAGGTGGGGTGGGGAGAAAAGCAAAGCAAATGTGTGAGGTGATTGGGTGCAGTCCTCTCCTCCTGAACTTTAGACAGCTGTAGGTTTCCCTCATTTTACAGATCAGAAAACTGAGTGTTGGGGCCGGCAGGTGGTGTGGTGGTTAAGGCCACTGGAGTCCCACATGGCTGACCACGGTTTGAGTCCCGAACCTGGCAACTTGCTTTCTTGCTTTCCTTTTCTCTCTCTCCCTCTCTCTCTCTCTCTGTCTTGTCAAACTGAAAAATAATAATAGCAAATGGAAATAAATAAATAAATAAATAAAACTGAGTTCTAACTGGCTACACGCCTGGTACAGTTCTAGGTATCTACAAAAGGACAGAACCAGAAGCTAGGAAAGGTGGGAAGGGATAGTTGCTAGGGAAACAAAGTTCCAGTTCCAGTTCATGAGTCAGACTCAGGAGAGGGTCATTTGGGACATAGTCTACAGCCACATTGACCAAAGCTTTCAGGACACATGCAACTAAGACCTCTCCCCAAAGGATGGGTTCCATTTCTGCAGTTTCTCTGCATATAAACCAGAAGCCTCCAGCTTGTGGTGAACCTGTGAGCATAATATAATTTCTATTCTAATATCATATCATAATAAAGAGTCTGAGAAATAGGTGGAAACGAAGTCCCACCCATAGTGGTTATTAGCTTTATTTTTTTTAAGGATTATTTTATTTAACTTCATTTATTTACTTATATATTTTAATTTGACCAGAGAAGGACAGTGTGAGAAAGAGAGAGAGAAAGTGAGAAAGCAAGCTGCAAGGTTCGGGACTCAAACCATGGTCAGCCATGTGGGAGTCTAGTGCCCTTAACCACCATACCACCTGCCGGCCCCAATAGTTATCAGCTTTGCCCACAGAGGATTCTGCAAATGAGGATGATGATGTTATAAATACCCTGCTCTTATTTCCCTGGCCCCAGAAATGCTCGCTGAATAACTGTTGCATGTGTGTGCACAGATAGCCAATGCTTCCTCACCCTTCCTCTCCTGGTTTTTAATTGCACTCACAAAGGCCCACCCCAATGACTTGAAGCATCCCATTGGTAGTCACAAAGGCAAAACAACTCCAGGTTACGGCCACAATTCAGCCTCAGCTGTCCCCCATTGTGCCTGGCCACGGCCGTGGTCTCCAAGCCACGGGGGGTCTTATATATCTCATACGTACCGCAAAGTGGGGGAACAATGTGACAAATTATGAACAAGCTCAGAGCCAAGCCTGTGGAATTCTTCCCATTGTGAGCCTTCATCACGTGTCAGCTGGGTTGCTGGGCTGAGGGGACATGGGGTGGGGACATCGCAGCAGTGGGAAGCCAGCCTAGCACGGAACACTTTGCACTCTGAGGAATGCTGCCTTTCTCTCTCTTTCTGTCTTACAAGGGAAAAAATTATCCTGACTTTGTTTTTTTTCTTTTAGATCTAAATATTTCATTTTAATGTCAATGCTATTCATTGCTAAAGGAAAAAAAAAAAAGAAACCCAACCACCTTTCTGTCTTGTTTTTCTAAAGGCCAAAGGCAAAACAGATTCAGTAATGTGGATACTCATACCTGGACCTAACTCTTTCATGTTTCAGACAGATTTGTCATTGCCAAAACTTCCTGGAGTCTTGATTTCATCATCTATAAAGAAGAAAAGATGATAATAAGAGACCTACTTCATATGTCATAGGATTATATCTCTATAAAGAGCTTTGAACAATATCCGGGGCATAGAGAGTCCTGAAAATGTGTGCTGTGGTTGTTATTTTTACAGTAGTATTGGCAGAAATAGACACCCTTTGCTCATTTTTTTTTTCTTTTTGGAGAGGTTTTTGTTATAAGGTGTGCGCGCTTGCCAGAAAGATAGAGACAGACAGAGACACAGAAAGCAAGAAATCACCCCTCAGGGGGGATAGACACACTGCAATCCCTTCTCCTCCATTCTCCTCTCTGGATCTTGGGCACACATGCATACGTGCCCGGCATGAGTTTAAGTCACTGGGTCCGGGACTCAAACCACGGTTGACTACATGGGAGTCCAGCGACATAGCTACTATGCCAACTGCTGGTCCATCCTTTGCCCATTTAACCTTTTTTCTTCTTCCTGTCCATAGGCCTCCTCACTTCCTAGCAAGCGCTTTTTTTTTTTTTTAAGGAATTATTAGTTATCTAATTCCATTTGTCATTATTATTTTTAATGTGATAAGAGAGAGAGAGAGAAAGGGAAAGGGAGAAAACAAGCTGCCAGGTCCAGGACTCGAACCATGGTCAGGCAATGTGGGAATCTACCACGCCACCTGCCGTCCCTCCCAGCAGTTTCTTTACAAGAAGAGCCACCTTTAATGCTCCTTTTGTATCTTAAAGCACCTAGTGAGGGGAGGGCACAAGGATTCTTAGCAAGTTTTTGTTTCAGAACTTCCAAAAGATGACCTGCAAAGGTAAACCATCCATCATCAATGCTGAAATGAATGACTTAAACCAAGATGCTGTTGTATAGCAACTGAAAGGTTTCTCTCAAGTTAACTTTCTAAGTTTTGTTAGGAGACTAGTATAATGTTTTCTCAGACTAATAATAAGAAAGCATTCTTTACGCAATTCATGAACACACCATTCATCATTTTAGTAGTCCACATGCAAAATCTTAACTTAAGGGTGGCCCTCATTTTTTCCTTCCTTTTTTCCCAAGTTTATTTTATTCACTTCTATAATGAAAGAGAGAGCGAGAGAGACAGAAACTCACAACAGGGTCTTGCCATAGCCTCCGAGCCAGCCAGGATGACCGTGCACGGACCCGTTGTACCCAGTTCCACCTGGGATCTGATCCCAGGTGCCCACGCAGCTCGAGCAGTGAGCAGCTGCTCCCATCACCTGTGGGTGAGCCAAGGGCAGTCCTTTCTAAACAAAGGTTTTTCTTTACATCCCTCAATCTCAGTGGCTTTACCTTATTTTATTTTTCCTTTGAGTCAATAGCTATTTTTGCTAGGTCATGATCAAAATTGTAATTGTAATGGTTTTCCTTCTCCCTTGTGCTTAAAGGATATTAAGTGAAGTCACACCTTGTGCTGATGAAGCTCTGAGTGGTTTTCATATGAGCCCAGGCCATTTGGAGGGCACAGTGATGGCCAAAGCAGAACTCATCACTAATTTGCCAGTTCTTCACAAACCCTGGGGAAGCAAGAGAGGGGGAAAGATGCATAGTTTAACAATAGCTGTTGCCATTGAGAAGGAGAAACCTGGAAAAGTCCTCATTTAATAGTAGATTAGAATGAATGGAAGAAAGTGGCACATCGTTCTCTGAGTTAGCAATAGGTGCAATAATATGACAGCTGGGTGCTATCTTCCTAAGTATCAGGGTAAATACTTGGGGGTTTGGGGCAATTAGTATAATTTCTTTCTTGGTGAGTCCTTATACATTTCCCTGGGACACATGTCTTGGGTTTTGTTTATTTGTTTGTTTTTTCAAAGAAGTATTTCTTAATTTTATTTTAAATTATTATATTTTAATCTGCTACAGGGTACAGGAACTTATCAGAGAGAGAGAAAGAGAGAAAACAAGCCACTAGGTCTGGGACTTGAACCACAGTCAGCCATGTGGGAGCCTAGTGCCTTAACCACCATGCCATCTGCTGGTCTGGTCTTGGGCTTTTAAGAAGTAACCAGTATGGACATCAGGAAATGATGCACCTCTAAAGACAGAACTGAACATATAGGAAAGGAATTGGTGGAGGAATAGCCACAACTCAACTTAGAGCAAACTATGAAATCACTCAAGCTCTGGAACTGGATTGCATGTATGATTGTTGAATAACATCAGTATGTCTTGGGTAGGGCTGTTCAGTGAAGGGAAAGAGAGAAAGTCTATTCTTGAGTGTACATACAGGGGTCTTTAAAAAGTTCATGGACATACATATTAAAAAAAATTATGCTCAAATTTCAGAAAAATTTTTGCACCAAAATAAACTCATACTTTAATTCTCGTTTTTCCACAAACTTGTTCAAGTCTCCTCGTATCTCCTCTCACTGGAAATCTAAGACACACTCTCCCCCCCAAAATAAAAAAGGTCAGTAATTGTTCAAGGCAGATGATGATTCAGTTCTCAGTAGAAGTTGGGACCATACAGATGTTCAGCAATGGAAGAGAGGGATGATCACTGGTAGGGGAGGGCTCCATGGAAAAGGAAGGACTCACCTTCGACTTGGGAGGATGGTCGCACTTAGAGGAAGGAAGGGGAAAGACGGGCAGCTCAGGAGGCTCAGGTTGCATGATGACTCCATACAAAGGCTGCCTTCTCCCCTCCCTGAACATGGCAACCTTCACTAATCAATAACCACTAAGTAGTCATCACTAATCAATCAAGCCACCCCTCTGTCCAGTCTTCAGAAATCTTTTCAACATAACATTCCTGATAGGCATTATCAATTGAGTGTGAGCTGATAAACCTTTTCATTCTTCTAGGTAAGGAACAGTGACATAAATAAACATATAGATCTGAGAGGAAACATGAGGTGATCAAGAACCTTGGACCCTAAGTGAAGGTTTCCTGCAGGCCGTGAGTAATAGACATAGATTGGTAGAATGGAGCTGATTATGTAGAGTCTTAACTCTCACATTATCTGTAAGTAGTGGGGCGTGGGTCAGGATTAGAAATTATCATTTGTATTTCTAAGAAATTCATACTCATTTTAAGACTAATGGGGTACACTGCAAGTCATTTAGCAAGCTGTTTACATAGAATGGTATTCATTTTAGGGTGCTGTTAACTGAGATGTGGCCCAATATTCTACTTTAAGACAGTAAGTATGTCACAACACAATTGCCTTTGTAGTGTCCTTGAACAGAAGCCAGCAAGAGGCATGGTTGGGCTGGCAGATAAGCTTTTTTTTGGAGGACAGTTTGACAACTTTGTGCCCCTCTCTTTGCCACCATCCCACAGCCTATTCACCAAAAGGAGAGAGGGTGATGTGGGGTTGAAGATTCTGCAGTCTCTGTCTGTATTCTGTAGCTGTTCAGAGTTTTGATCGAGGTCCATTTCCCCACACACCACCAGGCATGGGCAAAGGTTTGGAATTTCATTTTGATTACCCCTTAGCTTCTCATTTAAATTTTGCTGGAAAGCATGTGTGATTGCCAGAGACAGGGGCGAAGGGGAGTGAGAAAGCACACCCCCAAAGGGCTCATGCAGGCTGCAACTCCTTCTCCTTTTCTCACTCTTTTCCGGACTTTGGGCACACATACACATGTGCCCAGAGTGTCTCTCAAGTCGCTGGGTCCAAAACTTGAGCCATGAAGTCGACCATGTGGGATCCAGTTGTCTTAACCACCCTGCCCCTGGCTAGCCCGACACCCGTCATTTTACTTCCCATTCTTTTTCTTCTTTCCCCTTGAAGAACCTCCTCATGCCCCATGCTCAATAATACAGATCACTTATAGTTACTGGGATGCCCCCAAATAACTGGTACTTACCAAGCCGAGGACTTTTCCATAGGGCCAGAGAATTTTGATAAGTCTGAAATAAATCTTCCATTACTGTAGCCAGCTCTTTCTCATCTCAAACAAAGCTTCCTCCCATAGAATAGAATGCTTTGGTTTCTTGTAGTCTATGTACTGCTTGTAGATCCACACATGGAGCCAAACCCCTAAGTAAAAGAATCAACAGACCCAGGCACATATACAGCCTGGAGACATGAATATCGTTAGACAACTTCCCTCCCATTCTGCACATTCTGGGGGAGATTATGAACCGTCCCCAGAAAAGGAAGCCAACTGAAAAGGAAGATGCCCAGTTCATCTCCTAATCCCACCAAAGAAGTAATTGCTTCCCTTTGCATGACAGGTCAACGTGAGCAAGAAATCTGAGCGACAACTTAGAGATCATCACTTACAGTAAACACAGCCGCCACCCCAACCTCTGGATAAGGATTTGATTTTATTTTAGGAAGGCAGAGGTGACTTTTTTTGTTTAGCTTGAAATTACCGGGTGCGTAGCCTTTTCTTTTTCCTTTGCTCCCAAATGGAAGCTTTCACACCAAATTTTGTTTTCCGACAAGAGAATGAGAAATAACTGGCCTCCTTGTGGCACCAGCGGGTTCCCCCCACCCCCATGCTTTTGTGTTTGCTGAAAATCTTGGACAGTCCCCTGGCAAACAGCATTCGGTAAGATTATCCTGCTAGTCACAGCCTTCAAGGAATAAATATCTAACACCTTGTTCTCTTTGGCGGTTCAAAAGCCACTGTCACTGGGGTACACTGGTGGTTTAAAAAAAGACTATAATTCATATGCAAACTAGAGGAGGATTTTCATGATTTTATAATAAAATGTTGAAACGCTTTGATCTCAAGTTGTAAGGAGGTGTGAAACAGTGCCCCTGAAACAGACAGATATTTGTGTAAGCATCCTTTATGTATTGCCAGTGCGGAATAATAACATATCAAAGCCCCAACTTACCTCATCTGCCTGGTACAGCCAAGGCATAAATAAAAGGGAACAATGGAATTACTATTACTCACTCTCCGAGAGCCAGCGACATCACTGTATCCTTTATAATTGCTGGCAAGAAGATTAATGTTTTGTTAAATATCAGAGCAAGGTCACAAGGGGGCTTGCAGGCCTGTCTAAACATCTAGTCTTTAAGCTCCTTCTCTCTCACTTGCTCTTTTTTGCGGAAATGAACTTGTAGCATTTCCTCTAATTATGGTGATTTTTGCTTTTGAAAGAAGGCCTACATCATCACCTCGCTCTGAACATGCTCACACACGCGCATGCATGCACACACACACGCACACACACGCGCATCTTCCCCCAGTGATATTTGGGGACAAGCTTGATTTAGCTGCAGCATATGGGCAATGTTGTTATGAGGCGACCTTGCCCTTTTAACCAACGTGGATAATTCATTGCCTGTCACTGTGGCCCAAAGCAAGAGGCTTGTGCTTAAGAGATCGACTTTATTGGGGTCCTCAGGGGGCTCCCTACCGAAGACTGCTATCATCGTTCCCTGTACTCTGTTATGTTTAGCTCGTATGCCTGTCCGTACAGATGTTTCCAACAGCAAACAGTTCATGACCCAGAAAGAACAAAATATTTTGGCTTTCCCCAGCTTTCAGCACCTGTTTAAACCAGAGGGTCTTCGAAGCTCTGTGCATAGATCAGAAAGGCCCAGCCAGCAATTGGAAAGAGGCCACTTCATGGTTGGAGCCAACTTTGCAACTTGGTGGCAAATCCAAACCCCTTTGTTCAGTGACCCATACTGTCTTAACTCCCCAAGGTGTGAGAGGGAGATAAACAACAGGGCCCACAGAAAAATCTACCATCTTCATGCAAAGACTTTGACACATATCTGTCAATTTGCGCCTACCCCATCAGAAACTCACTCAGATATCCCACTTCCATCTGTCTATCATTCATTCTACAATTCCCAGGGCCATGTCAGTTCTTTGGTTTAGCCTTAAGCTCTGGCCGTTTGTCATTTGTATCATTTCTGCCTGCCTGAGGTAGGTTTTGAAAGTTCTTCAGGATTGAATGATTTGAGGATAACTCCGGAGATGGTGGTCTCTTCATGTTTTCCCGGAGGGAACCAGTGACAACACTTAGAGGGCTCGGGATCAACAAAAAGGTCTTACAAATATGGTTAAGTACACAGTAGGAAGCACGAAAGGGAATCTCTCACCTCTGGCAGAATCCAAAAAGAAAAGAAGTTCTGGAAGTTGCAAAGGGGAGTGTAGGGGCACCTGCCAAAGAAGGGCCCCTTTCTCTCACCTCTTTATACCCTGTGGGTGGGCAGTAGGTTTTTCAATTGCAGCTTGACTTTTAAAAGGATTTGCTTATTTGTTTATTTTTCTTCTTTTCAGCATTAGGAGGAACTAAGAAGTAAAAGAGATAGCTTGGAATAAAGGTGGATGTAAGAGGCAATTAGAAGTAAAGGATGTCTTGAATTTGGAGACTTACCTCAGCCTCCCCTGTAGTGATGGGTAGAACATAGAACCACAGTTACCATGTGCCTGCTCACTTGAGTATACAACAAAAACAATGATTTTTTGTCTAACACAGGTGCCTCTGCTTCATGTATCTTCCAGGTCTTCAATAAAGATGTGTTGAATCAGTAAGAAGATGGATGGCTTGATACAGTGGATCCCTCCCCAGCTGAGGCTTAAGATGACTGCAGCCCAAAATAACACCTTGATTGCAACTTCAGAGAGACACTGAGCCAGAAGACCACCTAAACTGGACCAAGATTCCTGACCTACAAAACTATACTATGATTAATTTCCCTTAAACCAATAAATTTTGGAGTAATTCAGTGATGGATGGATTGATGGGTAGTTGAATGGATGGATGGATGGATGGATGTAGAGACTCAACACAAAATAGAATAAATAAGTAATCATGTAGCTATGCAAGAAGTCGACAAATTATGACCTACAGTCTAAGTCTAGCCCATCACCTATTTTTATAAACTACTTTTTATCAGAACACAGCTAGGACCATTCATTTGTGTTTTGTGTCTTTCAGGATCCAAGGCAGAGTTGAAGTATTGCTACAGAGGAAATAAGACCTGTAAAGCCTAAATTATTTACTACCTGTTTCTTTACAAAATAAGATCACCTGCTGCTGAGCTTCAGTATTACTAGATACTGAATCTATATGTAGTTTTCCTTCTGTTTTCTTTGTTTTACTGCTAATAACAAGAAACATAGTAAGAGCACATTATATGCCCTTTTAAATTCTAGGAGCTCTAGTTAACCTGTTGAGCAATAACGAGCTAAATGAACATATTTTGATAGAACAAGGGCAGAACCAGGTCAAATACTTCATCTGGGGCTCAGTTGTAGAAATGATGATCTTTTCCAATGTGGGACCAACAAAAGTCAGTATCCTAAGTCTTTTGAGAGCTTTCAAGGTTTATACAAAATAACTTATTTTATACTCTCTGTGGAAGTTAAGGAACTTTTTAAAAATAATTATTTAATTAATTCCATTTGTTATTATTATTTTTCAATTTGACCAGAGAGACAGAGAGAGAGAGAGAAAAAGGGGAAGTGAGAAAGCAAGCCACCAGGTCTGGGACTTGAACTGTTGTCAGCCATGTGGGAATCCAGCACCTTTAACCATCATGCCAGCTGATGGTTCCAAGTTAAGGGATTTCTTTCAGGGCTGACTTTGACTAAGTGACTAAATTTTCACTTTCCTATAATCCATTCACTTTAGAATCTAAGAACCTAGCCTCTGATACCTCAGAGCCTTATAACCTTAATTTATAAACATAGTGGGTGGGATTATTTATGCTCACCCCAGTCTGTGTGTTGAATCTTTTCTTCCAGCTGGGCTGGGAGGATTATCTCACTCTGCTTCCTATGATCTGGGAAGAACCATATAACAGCTGCTAAGATAAGATGAATTTAATTTTATGCTTCTTAGATACATCAGTAATGAACACAGAGCAGGTTGGTAGGTCTCCAGTGTCTGTTTCAGGTCCATCAGCACCAGCAGTTGGCAGAAGGACCACAAGAACACAGAAGATTGCCCAAGAGAGCAGAGCTATTGATTCTAGAAGCTACCACATGGGAAGTCTAGTTTGATATGTCCCTACCTAAGCAAACAACACGTCATGAACTTGGCAAAAATGATCCAGGAGTAGAAAGAGCATTGGGAGAACTAAAGGCAGATACATGAGGCAGCTAGATATTATGATTTGCTGCACCATATTTATAATGGCTACATCTTATTTAATATAGTGTTGCCACTGCTTTCTGCCATGTCAGTATCAGAACCTTGCTGGCTATCAGATAAAGCTGCAACCCGACCCCATTAACCATCTGGAAGGTCAATGTGGTAGACAACTTCTAGAATGGTCCCCAGTAATCACCTCCTCCTGTTCATGGCTTTGTGTGATTCCCCTCTTCTTGAATGTAGATTGGACCTGGTGACCTGCTTCAAGTGAATAGTATACTGCAAAAGTGATGAGCTGTCACCTCTAAGCCAGAATACAAAAGATTGTGATTTCTGTCTTGCTCACCTGCTCTTGGTCTCTTGCTTGCTCTGTTGAAGCAAGAACAGTTGTCATGTTGTGAGCTACCTTATAGAGAGGTCTACCTGGCTAGGATCCAATGGAGATTTCAGCCAATAGCTAGGGAGGAGCCGAGACCTCAATCTAACAGCCCACAAGGACCTGAATCTTGCCAAGAATCACATGAGTAAGTCTGGAAGTGGATCTCTCCCCAGTTGAGGCTGAAGATGACTACAGCCCAAAATGACACCTGGATTGCAGCCTCAGAGAGACACTGAGCCAGAAGACCAGTTAAACTGAACCTAGATTCCTGACCTACAAAACTATGCCATGATTAATCTCCCTTAAACTAATACATTTTGGAGTAATTTGGTATGCAGCGATGGATAACTTACGTAGTCAGGATTTGCCTCCTAGCTTGCTTTGCCTTTTAACACCTTAGTCCAGCTTCTGCTTTGTAACATCAATGGCTGGCATTTTTCATCTTATTTCTTTTTCTCTTGAGAACTCAAAAGAACTCCTAGCTAGGGATAAATAAGTAATTTGTTGACTTGCTATAGAAATTCTATGTTACATACTATTGCTACATCAGAAACTATTCAAAACTTAGTGGTTTACAGCAACATCATTTTATTATATCTTCTGGATTCTTTAAGTCAGAAATCTGGGCAGTGTGTGCTTGGGCAATTCTTCTGGGCATCGACAGATGGTATACAGAGGAATTTAAACAGAGGGCTGGTTCGGTCTGAAGGGACCAATGCAGCTGTGTCTGCTGCTTTGGGAAAGGTGACTGTCAACAGTGTGGGAGCTCATCAAAGCCTCTCCAGCATGAAGAACTCATGTCGTTCTGACTGCTGACCTGGCAGCTGGCCCTCCCAAGCACCAGAGTCTCTACAAGTTTGGTTTCATATTCATCCCCTAAAGAAATGTTTCCCAATTACTCTGAATACCTCATAGATAAAATAGCAACCCCCAAGAAATACTGAAAAGTAAATAAAAAGAAAAGTATTATTACTCAAGGAAGTTGAAAAACATTGCTTTCAGGACCAGCAGTTAGTGTAATGGCTATGTTGCTGGACTCTTATGTAGCCGGCCGCAGTTCGAGTCCCGGACCTGGTGCCTTAAACTCACACTGAGCACATGTGTGTGCATACTCAAGATCCTGAGAGGAGAATGGAGGGGAAGGGATTGCGGCATGGCCATCCCCCCTGGGGGGTGATTTCTCGCTTTCTGTCTCTCTGTCTTTCTCTGTCTTTCTGGTGAGCACATGCACCCTATAGCAAAAACATCTCAAAAAAAGAAAAAGAACATTGCTTTCTTGAACTCCCTTATAAATGGTCAAAATGCACATTAGTATGTTAAAGGCATTAAAAACCAAGCACACAATATAACTTGTTGATTCAAAAGTTTTCCAAATAGGTTGACTGTAAAATCCCTATCCTGTTCTGGTATATCAGAAAAATTATTTGACACTCAGAAATATGGCAAAAAGATTAGTAGTGTAATCCTTTCAGTAGCAATAATACAGGTTGAGTGTCCTTTATCCAAAATACATGGGACCAGGGTGTTTTGAATTTCTCATTTTTTTCCTGATTTGGAAATATTTGCATATACATAATGAGCTATCTTGGGGGTGAGACTCAAGTCTAAATGCAAAATTCATTTATGTTTCATACACACCTTTTACATATAGCCTGAAAGCAATTTTATGTAGTATTTTTTATATTGCAGGGTTTGAACTGCAACCCACCACATGAGGTAAGGAATGGAATTTTCCACGTTTGGCCTCATGTTGGTGTTCAAAAGGTTTCAGATTTTTTAAATTTTTGGATGAAGGATGCTCATCCTTTAGTAGCAAATGTCACCCAAGGATTGGCCAGGGCTATGTTGTCTAATAGAGCACATTGACCGAGTCCTGTTAAGAAGCTGGCCACACAGCAGGTGAATGGTGGGCAAGCACTTGAAGCTTCATCTGTATTTACAGTCACTCACCATTGTTCACATTACTGCCTGAGCGCTGCCTCCTGTGAGATCACCAGAGGCATTACATTCTCATGGGAACATGAACCCTATTGTAAACTACACATACAAGGGATCTAGGGTGCTCTCTCCTTAAAGTGAGTTGTATAATTATTTAATTATATATTACAATGTAATCATAGAAATAAGTTCACAATAAATGTACTGTGTTTGAGCCATCCTGAAACATTTCCCCCCACACACTCCTTATCTGTGGAAAAACTGTCTTACACAAAAACTAGTCCCTGGTTGAGGACCACTGCAATAGAACTCTTTGCAGTGAAGGAAATGCCCTACACTCTCCCATCTAGTTGCTGCCAGTCACGCGTGGCTACTGAGTACTTGGAATGTGGCTAGTATGACTGCAGAGCTGAATTTTAATTTTATTTAACTTTCACTGATTTAAATTTAAATAGCCAAGTAAATCTAGTTGTTACCTTATCAGATAGCACAAGTCCAGGAAAACATACCTAGTTCATCTCATTGTTTAATATTGATTAAAAGGTCTTAGACTTGCTGAAGTCCTATGTCCCTAGTGCCCCCTCATCTTTTCAGCTACTGACTGCCCCCCTCTTAACCCTTAGGATCAACCCATAATCAGGCAACTAAGTGAGTAACTTCTGACCCATACGGACATCTCCAGATCTCTGCTCCAAAACTGAGGCTATTCTGACTGGAAGAGATTGTTAATTTTGCATGGCAGCTTGACAGGGTCTCAGGCTTCCCATAGAACTGGTTAAACATTATCTTTGGTTTTATCTATGAGAAAGATTCTGGAAAAGATGAACAATGTGAATGGCATCATCCAATCCACTGAAGCCTTGGAAGAACAAAAAAGCAAGGAAGGAATTACTTCAACCTGATTGCTTGAGCTGAAATATTGATCGCTTCCTGCCCTCAGCACTCCTGGTTCTCAGGCTTTCCAACCCAGACTGGAATCTATAGCATCTATACTGCTGACCCTCTGCTCTCAGGTCTTCTAATTATACCATCGGCTTTCCTGGATCTCCTGATTGCAGATAAAGGATGGTGGGTCTTCTCAGCTTCCATAATTGCACTAGTCAATATCTTATAAAAAATACACACACACACACACACACACACACACACACACATACCCTATTGGTTCTATTTCTCTGGAGGACTCTCACTAATACACTGGGTAAGAAAACCCAGTTCAGAGCTTGACCTCCCAAAGCCCTCAATGGTTG
Organism: Tupaia tana; assembly: GCA_026018925.1. Classification (NCBI taxonomy): domain Eukaryota; kingdom Metazoa; phylum Chordata; class Mammalia; order Scandentia; family Tupaiidae; genus Tupaia; species Tupaia tana. The sequence goes on from JAKSZU010000018.1 coordinate 35,592,431, forward strand.
CAGCTGCTGCCCCTGGGATAGCTGTCATGGTCTTCCTGTTAGACCATGCTATTACAGTAATCTCAATCAGACCATGGCTTGTCAGGGCAGTGGGTAAAGTTGAGGTCTCTGAAACCAGACTTCCTGAGTTAAAATCCAGGCTCCACCACCAACTTGATCAACTTGATGTGTGCATTTAGAATTTTATTTTTTCTTTTCCAGGTCAGTTTCTTCTGAAGATGGTACTAGTAAGAAAACCTCACAAGGTTGTGGTGATGGTGGGCCAGCCCATTCCCAACATTTGCAGGGCTGAAGAAAAGGACACAAAGAGTCCTTAAGCATATCATCTACCTATCCCTGCTCCAGATACCCCTCCACGTCATGCCAATGCCTACCTCATCCCAGTTAATCCCTCTTGGGCCTAGTGCACTTACTGATAACACCATCCTTTGAGAAACCTGTGCCAGAAAAGAGGCATTAGCAGTCACAGAAAATTCCAAGGTTTTGGACACACTGAGTATAGTTCAGTAGAGATCAGAGTTCCAGGTGGACTTACGCTCCTGGCCCTAGAGTCTCCTTGCAATGGAGAGAGGCACCATCAGCAAAGATCCAGAGTAGAGCTCAGGGAACATGCACATACTTGTGGAAACACACACATGCCTGCAGGGCCTAGAGCAGGGGATCTCCCATGACCCCAAAGTTCATACTAGGATTAAGGGTTAAGCGATAGCTTAGAACGAGGCTGGCACCTGGGAAAGAGTCAGTCAAATGCTATTGAATTTCATTTCAGTTTCACTATGGTGTCTAGCTGTGTAAGTTCCAACTATCTTCTCAGTCTAAGACCTACTAACACATGACAAGAAATAAACTTTATTTGAGTTGGAGAGAAAATAAAGCCAGTTTATCTCTTCAAAGATAGTTCGGGGGGGGGGGGGTGTTGATGGGATGACAAGACAGGCTCAGGAATTCAAGAGGCCTCAAGTTCCCAGCGGCCATCGTATTCTAGATTCATAAGGTCAAACTTTACAGCCCTGTTACTGCCACAGTTGATAATTTCTATCAAAGATGTGCTTTCTATTTCATCTCTGCATAAATGAGGGGTAAAAAAAGGCTTCTGTTATTCTCATATTGAAGGCTACCAAAGAGCAATATGAGACACAAGAATTAAAAAAGATAGAAACACATTTCTCAGCAAACATCGTGTATACAGAATTATCTATTAAAATGGATGTTAGCAAAATATAAGTTACTCCTATCGCCAGCAACAGTTCCAGGGAAAGAAGTATAAAATTGAATTAGGGACCCAGACAGCAGCACAGTGGTAACACAAGTGGACCCACATGAAAGAGTCCTGGGTTGGCAACTTGGAGGGTTCCCCTGTACCTGCTGGGCAAGGTTACAATCTGCCATGGCTGAAGTGGATTGTGGTTGGGGAGCCTGATTTGTGCCTGTCTTTGTCTTTGCTCCTCTCTCCATCTCTCTCACATGGAAGAAATGAACAAATAAACTTAAAAAAAAATTCAAAGTAACATAGATAGAAGCATAGGCTGAGACCAGGATATGACAAGTTACCAGGTATAAAATTTAAGGAGGTACTCACGCTCAGGGTGGTGCAAGTCCAAGGTCACCATCTGGGATTGAGCACCTCCTTAAATTCGAGTTCCTTGCTTGTCTCACTTCACTTTAGACCCTGAGGCATCTTTTGTGATGACCAAGGCTTTTTATTTTAGATTGTGGTAAAACATTTAATGTATTAAATAGGATCTACCCATTTAATACATTTTTAAGTGTACAGTACAGTGTTGTGTTGATAACTCTAGGCACAATGTTGTGTAACAGATTTCTAGTACTTATTCATCTTGCATAATTGAAACTGAATGCTCCTTGATTAGCAATTTCTCTATCCCATCTCCACAATCCTTCAGTAACCAGCACTCTGTACTCTGCTTTTGTGAGGTTGTTTTGTTTTTCCCATTTCTTCCATGAACAAGAGAAATAGAAGCAGAGAGAGAGAGACAGAACTCCCAACAGGGACTTGACTCTGAAATTCACTCCTAGTCAATGCTAACCTTAGATCATGGACACATGTGTGTCTAGCATACTTAGGGGGTGTCTCCAGATGCAAACTCAGAACCTTCTCATGTGGGTCGGCCTCACAGAGCATAGCATTTTTCTTCTATGCCACCATCTAGCCTTTGTAGGTTTGACTTTTTTAGGTACCTATGTCCAACTGTGCCTGGCTTATTTTATTTAGCATGACATCCTCAAGGTTTATCTATGTTATATATTGCAAGATTTCCTTCTTTTACGAAACCGAATAATAATCTATGTGTGTGTAATACATTTTCTTTATTCATTCATTCTTTGATGAAAAGTTAAATGTAAGCCCTGAAATTGCAAAACTCCTGGTGGGGGCGGGGGGAACAGAAGAAAAACCTTCATAACATTTGTTATGGCAACAATTTCGAGGATACACCATCAATAGCACAGGCAAATTAAAGTAAACAAATTGGACTACATTAAACTAAAAAACTTTCAAGCAGAAAAAAAAAATCCAACAGATTAAAAAGAATATCTACAGATTGGAAAAGAATATTTGCAATTAGGAGTTAATTTTCAAAACATATAAGGAGATTCCACAACTCAATAGCAAAAAACTAGTAACACTTGTTCACTGTTGGTAGGAATGCAATATGGTTCAACTGCTATGGAAAATGGTATGGAGGTTCCTTGAAAAAAAAATAAAATAGAACTGTCATATAATCCAGCAATCTCATTTCTGAGCATTAACTTAAAAGAATTATAATCATGATCTCGAAAAGATATCAACACCCCAATGTTCATTGCAGTGTTATTCAAGATTGCCAAGCTTGGAAATAACTAAGGCTTCTTAAAGTCTCAGACAGGCTTTGAAATTCTCTCATAAACCAGTTGACAAATTAACACACAAGTATAATCTTCAGATTATCTGAACACACTAGAGTTTGCTGACAGCTTTTGAAGTTGGAAATGAAAAGGCTGGGAATAGGTAGGGCTTTTCCACACCAGGAGCCATTCTCCCCCAGATGTGCAAAAGCATACACATCTGGATGTTCATTTGCTTTCAGCTCTGCTTAAAGACTCTCTGAGACTACAACCTACAGGAGTTGGCATCCCAGGGGTATGAGGAAGGGGCAGGCCAGGTCTCCTTGTCCTCAGAAGATGCCAAGAAGGGAGAAGAACAAGGCAAGCCCCCAGAGCACACATATTCTCTCCTTGGGATATTTGTCTTTGTTTCCAAAGGTATTTATTTGTGTTTTTCTCTGACTGTTTTGCATGTCATTGAGTTAAAGAAGACATATTGTACGTCCTAAAGAGAAGCAGTAAAAATCATTTAACTTATTTCTTTCATGTCTGAGTGTATTAATTCTTGCTTACATAAGGAAATACAAAAAACAAACTGTAAACAAGGACTCATTTGGAATCAGATTATGCATGAATAATGACACACATTCTCATCTAAGATGTGGGGGGAAATCTAGTTTTACTGCCAGTGGCTCTAAAAAATGTTTTTCTTTTTCAAAGGAAATTACTCAGAACGTAATAAAAACATGTTTCCTGCTCTAAAAGGATTAATTTACCTTTTGTGTCATGAGAAAATAAATGCAATCAATACCTCAATTCTCCTCCTCAATGGAGAAAGACAATTTCCGAATGTGAATCTTAGGGAGTAGCCACTTAGCCTTGATTGCCTAATACTCAGATTTTTGTTTTTCTTATGATTTCCCTGTTTATCAGGCTCTCCCTAGGGCTTCAGATGCCTTCTCAGAGTCTCTGTTTCCTTTTCCAGCTCTGGACTCTTCCTTTTCATGTATCCCCCTTCTTTCTTACGAACTTCTCGCCCCCCTCATAAGTACACAGAGACTGAAAAACATTAAGATGGACAAAGAGGCAAGTTGATCAATTCAGGCTCCAAGGACAGGTCTTCCCATCTCCAACATCAGCAGCCCAAAGGTGAAGAGCCATTATTGGCCGACTATTTTATCAGCCCCCATTTGCTGGGCACCCAGAACTGTGATGAGAGAAGAGGAAACCACACCATCATCTGATGCAACCACACTGCAGAACACTTGACCACTAACAAGGCATTTCACGTACCTTTCTTTCATCTTGCAAGAGCATGTGGGGTGAGCCGTTCTGGTAAGCTTGATACTGGGTAAGGCTCTTAACCTACTAAGCTTTGGCTTCCACATAATCAAAGGGAGGGCAGCAACTTTTGCCTGCTTTGAAAAGTGTATGTTTCAAACCAGATTGAATAATTATGATGATAATAACAGCAGTGACAGTAGCATACATATACAGTACTCGCCATATTCCAGGCACTGTTCTAAGGATTTCATGTATATCAAGTCATTTGATCCTCATATCAACCTGTGAGGTCAGTACTTTTCATATTTCCATTTTACAGATTTAGAAACATTCCCACTGTATATTTAGTAAACAGTACAAGGATATGAATTCTGGCACTTCACTTTCAGAGTCTAGATTTCCTTTTTCTTCTTTCTAATTTGCCAGGGGGTGTGTGCACTCACTGAAGAGAGATAAGGAGAGAGAGAAGGAAAGTGAGAAAGCGACCGTTCCAAGGGCCATGAGCACACCACAAACCCTTTAAATGAGGAAACTGAGGCCTGAATTTCTATCACTAATAAGAGAGGTAGGACCTTAATTCCCATGATTCTGGGGCTGTGTTTTAAACTGCTACTTGTCCCTTGAATTGCTGCCCATTCATTGAGCCATTATTAAGCATCTAGGCACTAGGGATGTATCTTCATAAAGAGACAGGCAAGGCAAAGTCACTTCCTTTATGAGAGCTTTTATCTAGGACAGAATTTTTTTTTTTTTTAGAGATATTTTTTGCTATGGGGCTTGTGTGCTTGCCTAAAAGACAAAGAGAGACAGAGAAAGAGAAAGTGAGAATTCACACCCCAGGAGGGATGGTCACACCACAATCCCTTCTCCTCCATTCTCCTCTAGGGATTTTGGGCACACTTATATGCACCTGGTGTGAAATTCAAGCCACTGAGTCCAGGACTCAAATTGCGATTGGCCATGTGGAAGTCCAGCGCCTTAACTGCTACTTCATCTGCTGGTACCTAGGACAGGAGCTTTTAACCTGGCATACCCCATAGTTCCATCTTTCAGAAGGCCCTTGAAGGGCTCATTGATTCAAGAAAGCTCACAAGTGTAGAGGAGTCTGTTTGACTGAGTCCAAATCCCAGCTGTCCCACTTTATAGCAATGTGACCTTGGGCAGCTTCTCAGTCTTCCTGTGCCTCCAGTTCCACATGGGGACAGCACTAACACCATCCTCATAGGGCTGGTGGGAGGATTCAGTGGACTGCTGTGCATAAAGCATTGTGAATCATACTTGTCCTTCGGTAAAACTACCTAAGGTTTCATGTGTTTTTTTTTTAAAAAAAGAATTATTAATACTATTAAAATTTAACTTTATTTATTTATTTTTAATTTGACCAGAGAGGGATAGAGTCAGGGGGAGGGGGAGTGAGAAAGCAAGCTGCCAGGTCTGGGACTCAAACCGTGGTCAGCCATGTGGGAGTCCAGAGCCCTAGCCACTATGCCACCTGCTGACCTCTGGATTCATGTGATTTCTAAAATCAAACTTTTCTGACATATCAGTACGTGCCAATAACTGGCCCCCCTTAAAGTTGCACAACTCTATGCGTTCTGACATCTGTACTAGGAGGAGAACGCACTGTCACACCAGGAAACAGCTATTGCTTTGTCATTAGCATAATTACATTTGCTTCGAGGCCTTCAGAACAGTGCTGGGCATATGATATATATACTCAAAACATGGGAGCCATTTTCACCATGACCACTTGGTGCTAAAAATCACCTGTTAGGAAGCATTACCTAGAAGCTTCAAACAAAAAGAAAAGCTCTAATCCGGGAGAGAAGAATGAAGACTCTTTTAAGAAAGTATCACTGTGGTCCTGCCGGGCCATAGGGAGCAGCACTCAGGGTCCGATCTGAACTTGATCCTCTCCTAAATTCAGACACGTGCACAGAAAGTGACCACCAGAATTTCCAGCAGCACCCTGCGCTTTGCTGGTCAAGGATCTCAGGGATAGAAAGCTCTCCCTCCCCTCCGGGACAGAATCAGAGATGTCACTGCCAAGAGGGAGATCCTCCCCTCTTTCCTTCTGCACTTTGATGGGGCTGCCAGATTGCTGCCTCCCATCTGTAATCCCAAATTTCATGCTTTAAGAAAGTCTTGCCAAAAAAGTCATGAGTGTAGACTCCCAGAAAAACAAACACTACGAGAAGTATTTTTGTCAAGGCAGGAGCCCTGCGGTGGCTGGCTTCCCTTACAGATAAGATATCTGTTCACCTTTCATAAATGTCAGACTTGAAATAAAAAAAGACAGGATAATGAGGTCTTATTTCCACAGAAGCAAGCGTGCACCTGCTAATTAACCCACAGACCACTAACAAATGTGCTGTTTAGATGCTTTTGCTGCAATTGTCAGATGCGCAAATAGCTTGGGCTCAAATGATCTGATTTTTTTTACCCTCCTCTGCTATTTTTAAAATATTTTAAATGGCCCTGATGATTCAACATCTGTTCATTCACTCAGCACACATTTGCATAATACCCACTGTGTGCAAGGCATTTGATCGGGGCAGTGAAGGATTCTAGGAGGCTGACTTTTGTGAAGAGTAGAAACTTTGGCACACGACAAGCTGGGATTTGACTTTAGCTTCATCACCTGACTTAAAGATTAAGATACTACAAGCCTCCATTGGCTCATGTACTCATGTAAAATGTCTGGTCCACTGTCTGGTCCAGGTTGTTGTTGGAATTAAATGAGATAATACCATTAAGTGTCTAGCAGGTGGACAGCAGTACTTACTGTAAAAAAAAAGGAGCAGGTCAAGGAGAAAAGAGAGGAAGAGAGTGAGAAGAAAGAGGGAAAAGGGAAGAGAAAGAAGGAGGTGAAGGAGGTGACAAGGGAGAGAAAAACAGGTGAGGGTAGAGTCAGCAGAAAAGAAAAAAATAATATCTTCATCACATTGACCTCTTTCCTGGTTGAAAAAAATCTGACGCATGTACAAATAAATAGGCTGAACTGTGTTGCCCCAAAATTTCTACCCTCCAGTGTATCAAAACATGACTATATTTGGAAATAGAGCTTTTAAAGTGGTTATTATGGTAAAAAGATACCAAATGGGTGGGCCCTAATTCAATATGATTTGAAGATGAGGTTGCAGAGACACGTTCTACCTGGTCTATGGAGGCCTTTTGAGATGAGATTAGGATACAGATACATACAGATGGCAGATCAGGTGAAAACACAGTGAGGAGGCAGTGGTCTAGAAGTCTGGAAAGAGGCCTTAGAATGAAACCACACTAGCTGATGCCTTGATCTTGGATTTCTCCCTTCCAGAATGGCAAGAAAGTAAATTTCTATTGTTTGAGTTCCCAGTCTGAGGTAGGTTGGTATGGCAACCCCAGTAAACTTATACAAGTATAACTGGTGACAAAGAGAAGTATAGAAAAATATAACAGACACTTTAAAAAAGACAACAAAATCTTTCAACAGGATTAGGAAGCAAAGGTTGAAAGATGGGGAAATATGATTATTTTTGGAGTCCTTGATGGATGGGCAGATTAACAGGTAGAGATGGACACAGAAAGTCTTGAGCAAAAGTCCTGAGATTGGAGGTACAGGGTATGCTTTTGGCATGGGGAGAAGTCACAGCTGGCTCAGCAGGTGGGGTGTGATGGAAGATGAGGTTGCAAAGATATGGTCTTCTGCCTGGTCTACGGAGGCCTTGAACACTTTGTGTGGAAGGTGGTTGCAAACTCTGAATGAGGAATGGAATCCACAGGTGTAAATCCAAAGTGAGAGAACTACATCAAATCCTTTCACCTGGGATATCATTGGGTTGTCGGAAAAGTCATGAGCATTTCTGCATAGAAAAATGTAGAAAAGATATATCATGACTTTTCCGACAACCCAATACATGGAAGGAAGAGTATTCTATAAAAGAAATTTAATATTTTTACTCTTAAAACAATGTTCCTCCCTTACCTTTGTAATATATATATTTTTTCTAAATCAACGGTTTGTGAGTTACTGAATTTAATTGTAATGATCTTGAAGGGGGTTGAATGTTGCCCACACCCTCCCACACAAACTGTAAGTACTGATTGTAAATATGGCCTTTACTGGGGATATAAAGGTCTTTGCAGATGCTATCAAGCTAAAGATTTCAAGATTATACCATCCTGAATTATCCAATGGGCTTGAACCCCAATGACAAGTGTCTTGGACACACAGAGAAGAAACACATAGGCAGAAGACACCATGTGAATGAAGATCAGAGCAGCAACTGGAGAGATGCAGCCACAAGTCTGGAATGTCTGGAGCTACCAGAAACTGAAAACAGCGAAGAAGGATACTCCCCTAGAGCCTTCAGAGAGAGTGCAGGTCTGCCACATCTTGATTTGAGCTCCGGTCTCCAAGATGGTGACATAATCCCTTCTGTTGTTTTAAATCTCAAAATTCACGATCATTTGTTAAGGCAGCTCTAGCAGATTTTAAATTAGAGAGGGCAGAGGAAGGATTCTAATTCCTGTGTGACCAATGAGAAAAGTAAGATTCGTCTTCCACATAAGTTAGTCATGAAGCATGGGCCATTGGATCCAGGAATCTTTTTGGTAGGTTGATGTGCCCTAAATATAGTCCATGAAATCATGAGAGATTAGAAAAACTGATCAGTAAGCCAGTGAATTCTTTGGGTAAGCAGCTGATAGAAGAAAATACTTTGGAGAAGCAGAACTTAAACCAAGAGGTGAAAGAGGTGTAGGCCTTTGTTTGGGATAGAGGCTAATAGAAAGAAAAATTAGTGTAGGTCAAGGTAAAAGAGCCTCTGAAACAAGCAGGATCCAGGTCTGATCAGAAAAAACCTTGGATTCCAGACTAAGAAACTCGTTTCTGGCCTATTAAAAAAAAACCTATTTGCCAAAAGTCAGTCTTCGGATTAGCAGTTGATAAGATTCACTCATACTGTATCAATCGATTTGTCAATCACTGGCCTTGCAAAGAATCAATCATCAGAAACCCTATTGATTTAAGTTTATCAGATGGACTGCGGTAATTATGAACACCCTTTTGGAGTCTGGCAGGTGGTGGGTGTGGTGGTTAAGTTGCTGGAATCCCATATGGCCGTCTGTGGTTCATATCCTGGACCTGATGGCTTGCTTTAAAAGAAAACAAACAACAAAAAAAAACCCACCCTTTTGATAGATTCTCTATAGAAGGACAATCAGGGATGGTATTTATAGGGGTTTAAAACCAGGGCTGAGTGCTTTCTTTTTCTTTTTTTTTTTTTTGAGATTTTGTTGTTGTTGTTGTTGTTGTTGTGGCTATAGGGCACGTGTGCTCGCCAGAAAGACAGAGAGAGACAGAGAGACAGAAAATGAGAAATCTCCCAACAGGAGGGATGGGGACATCACAATCCCTTCTTCTCCTTTCAGGATCTTGGGCACACACGCACACATGCCCAGCATGAGTTTAAGTCACCGGGTCCAGGACTCAATCCACGGTTGACTACATGGGAGTCCAATGATGTAGCCATTACACCATCTGCTGGTTTCTCTTTTTTTTTTTTTTAAGATTTATTTATATAATTTTATTTAATCATTCATTTATTTTAATTTGACCAAAAAGAAACAGAGAGAGGGAAAGTGGGGAAGCAAACCACTAGGTCTGGGACTCAAACCATGGTTGGCCATGTGGGAGTGTCCAGCACCCTAACCACCATACCACTCACTGATCCTCAGGGTTGAGTGATTTCTTTTTTATTTTATTTTTTTCCATAGAGAGGTTTTTTGGTTCAGGGCATGTACACTCACTGGAGAGACAGAGACAGAAAGACAGAAAGTGAAAAATCATCCCCAGGGAGGATGGCCCCACTGCAATCCCTTCTTCATTGTCTTCTTGGGATCTGGGGAGTACATACACACATACCGGCATGAGTTTTAAGCTGCCAGTTCTGGGACTCAAATCATAGTTGGCTACGTGGGAGTCCAGCAACATAACCATTACACCATCTGCTGGTCTCAGGACTGAGTGATTTCAAGGTGGGTCTTAAGAGGAGGAAAGAAGTTAGAACAGGGCGAGTTTATAAAGAAATAGTTTTAGACTGAATAGAGTGAGGCAAAGTCTCAGGGTAAACTTTAACGAGCAAGCTGGTCCTCATGAAAAGCACTGATTCACAGAAGCAAGTACTTTCTGGGACGGGCAGCTAAGGTACGCTGTTGGTCCTGGTATTGTTTGACAGAGGCAGAGGAAACATGCAGGTCTAACGAATGTATTCAGTGTACTCTCATCTGTACCCTTCAGACAAATGTACCGAATGAGACTCCTCCTTGTTACAGGTACTACTTCATGCATGCATGTGGGGTGTATGTGTCCCTGCCTTCATAAAGCCTGAATTCTAATGAGAGTGTGGAGAGGACAGAAACTAAACAGTCAATCAATACATGCATATGTATGGAAAATAGAATTTCAGAAAGTGAAAATGTCTAACAAAAAAATAAACCAGGAAAAGAAGGCGGAGATTGTGATGGGGAAGAGGAGTGAATGATGATATGCGTCAGTGTTGTGAGACGTGTTTCCCTAAAGCCACAAGAGTTTGGAGAGTGCTTGGTTACACAAAGTTAAATAGATCTCACCACCCTAAAGAGCTGAGTGTCTTAAGTTCATCAGTGCTTAGGAACAGACTAAGAGATTAAAACATGTAGTATTTCCTAAACATACCTATATTCATTACCTTCTCTTCTTAGACTCTCTCTAAAGAACTTTCTTTCCAGGAACGTTGAGTGTTTAAGGAAGGCACCTGTAGGCAAAAGCAGAACAACTGGCTTCAAGAAGCTGAAAGGCAGGCAGGCAGATGTTGGTACGATAGTCCAAGGCATGGGCTGGTGTGGAGAAGTGACAGAGCCATGATGGAACCCTCAGAGACAGAAGAGGAGGAGGGGAGAGTGCGACAGACAACCTGTGAGCTTTTTCCCAGAGATCCTGCCAGAATGCCAGGACCTCTCTGCCCCTAGGAAATTCATCTTGGTTTTCCTCTGTCCTTTCTCTCGTTCACAGCTGGGTTTTTATGTTTGTTGAATGAATGAAGAGATGTAATGGATTAAAGAAGGAAATTGGGTTGATGGCATTTAAACTTAGTTTGTGGAGGAGGGTGTTATGTCCTCAGTGACAGTTTCAAGCCTCTCTTCTTCCCTCCATGACTCCCACTCTCTCAGCAAGAATTCCAGTCTTTACTGTACTGCTATCTTTTAAAAGTTTATTTATTTCATGGGGGGGGGGGGAATAAAGAGAGCTTCAACAGTGTCCTCCACTGCAATCCTCTCCCTAGGCAGGATCACACTGTACCCAGCATGCTCAGGTCAATGTGGGATTCGAACCACTGCCTTTTCCATGTGTCTCCAACATCATGCAGCAACCCCTACCACCTGTTGCCACTGCAAGAGGCCATCCTGTACTACGATTTCCATATCCCTTAGGTGTTTCCAAGTGCCTATGTATCCATCCCCATACTGCCTGGCAAGGAGAATGACAGCTCTGTAGAGCATCTTCAAACTGAACCCCCCAACCATTGTGCCTCTGTCCCCTGCCCACAGGAGCCTCCTGCTGGACTTGATGACCCCAGACTCTGCATCGAATCACTGACAGAACCAGGCACAGAGGGGCTACTCCCTAAGTCCCACTCCACTGGCCTGGGCATGGATATGACTTTCCCTCCAACAACCCAAAGTCCTCATGGCTTCAGGGAAGCAACTCCTCTTTGTGAGACCTGCCACACTTTTATTGCAACATCAGTCTCTTCAACCCTTGGGCTTCTCTTCAACCCTTCATGCTTTCCTTCTCTATGCTCCCTGGGGCCCCTTGGTCCTGGTTTGCAACCTGACCTCATTCAGGGCCACTCCAGACTTCCAGACAGGTTTAAATGTTCCCAAAGGAAGAGGCAGCTCAAGACAACTTTTCTCCCAAAGAGGCTTCTCAGACCTTATGTAAATTCAGGGTTCAAATAAAAGAGAAAGACTGTCCATTCTACTCTGCTACATCCACGCTGCAAAGGGAAATATGCATTTTGAGAAGTTCAGGGCGTCACTCCATCCATCACCTGCATTTGGGCCTCCAGGCCTGTCAAAGTGTCTGAGAACTGTCGTTTCCAACACCCCCTACCAGTTTGCTCTCCTCAAAGTAGATAATTAAGTCATCTTCCTTCGACCTTGGGGACTGTGTTCTGGCTCCCGGGCATACCAGGTGGTGACTGTCTATGGCTGCGACAGACCCCACGTCCCCTCCAGTTCTGAGCATCCCGCCTCCTACCAGGCAGTTCTCAGTTCCATGGGCTCCTGAAATCACCCTCCTCAGAAACATTTTGTTCTTAGAATTTTTTTTAAGCTTGCCGAAAACATGGAATTATTTTTTTTTAATTTGAAATTCATTTTCAGTCTTCTTTTATAGATCTGTCATTTATACAATGGCTGGAAAACTTTCTAAAATCAGATATAATTTATGAACCCCTTCTTTTCGGCATAATGTCAGTTTGTACATGAAAATGATAATGACTAGAGAGATCAGATGTATCTCTCCCTGGGGGTGGGGGCAGTGAGCAGGAGATGGTGGGTGGGGGGCTGTACTGGTTCTTCAGAAACAAGTCCTAGTGTGCCTGTGCACAGCCCCCACCCGGGACTTTCAATAAAGGAAAAAATAGGGAAAAATGTATATTTCACATCCCTGTGAGAGTTACTGAATAGCAACTTCTGCCCCTTCCAAGAGAAAAAAAGCCTTAACAAATGGTTAATGACACTGTCTACCCATATAGTTTTTTAATTATACTTGATTTTTCAAAAGATATCCTTATTAAGGATGATTGAGGGCAGTATATAAAATAGACATTCTTAGCCCTGGCTGCCTATCAAATGGCTTGGAGAGCTTTTTAAAAAATATTGAATCTGATCTAGCCTTGGTAGCACAGTCCGTAGTGTGCTGGACTGCAGTCATGGAGGTTACATGAATGGCCACAGGTTCGAATCCTGGGCCAGTCAGCTTGAAAAACATTGGGCACATGTGCCTTAGAGTCTGAGCTAGAAGGCTGGGGAAGATCCTGTTGAGATGATTCTCTCTCTCTCTCTCTCTCTCTCTCTCTCTCTCTCTCTCTCTCCTCACATGCACTTATTCTCAATCATAATTTTTTTACAAAATTCAAAAAATATTGAATCTAACGTGTCTCTAATATGCAGCTTGGGCTGAGATCATTGGAAGACCATTGAAAGAGTGGCTCTTGGAAGAAGGGTTCTCATCTCGGTTACTATTGTTGGTACATTATATGATCTTGGGTCAACAATAAAAGCTAATGCTTACTCCCGACCATAGGCTAAGTGCTGTTCCAACTCTTTATATTTCAACTCTTCTTAACAACCTATAAGGTAGGTACTATTACTACCCTGTTTCTCAGGTGAAGAAATCAAGGATCAGAGAGCTTAAACAGTTTGACTAAAGATGTAATCTATAATTGGTTGGGGGTGGGATTTGAATCCTGGTAGTCTGGAACTTGTATGCCTGTTGCTTTGGTAAATTATTAAAATATGTTTCTAAGTCATTTAAATAGATGTGTGGTTTGCTCATCTATGAAAAGATAAACCAAACTAGGTAATTTTTGAAATTCTGTTTTAAAGATAGTATAAATGAGTCCCATAGACTCAGTATTCACTAAGCTGATGAGTCGGACAGAACCAGTTCTTTCGTCCAGGTCTTCTGAGTCCTAGTGCAGAATTCTGTCCTGATCTCATGGAACCAATGGTAGTGCAGTGGTAGCACAACAGTACTAACATGGAAAGGTCTCTAGTTCATGTCCTGGAATCTCCCTATACACTCTGGATGTCTGCACGTCCATGACCTGATCTCATAGTAAAACCAGTTAGAGGAGTGAGTCATCTCTAAAACACCCCAAGGGAAAAACTACTTCATGAAAAGAATTCAACTTCTGTGTTTTAAAATGTGGCACAGGACCAATCCATAGCCTGGTGGTTAAGGGAGCTGGATCCCACATGGCTAACTATGCTGTTCAAGTCAAGGACCTGGGAGTTTGAAGAACATACCAGGCATGTGTGTTTGAGTGCCCAAAATCCCAAAAGGAGAGAGAAATGGAGGAGAAGGAATTGGAGTATGACCTTGCCCCATGAGGAGATGGTGTTTTCTTCCTCTCCCTCTCTCTTTGTTTCTCTGTCTCTCTCTAGCAAGTGGATGTGCCCTCTGGCAAGTTAAAAATAAATATTAACAATTTTTAAACCCGTGTGTTCCCTCCATCTTTCGAAAGACAGACTAAAGCGAGATTCAACATAACCAAATCTCAAATGAGCACCTGTTGCTTATGGGACCTCGATCTATGTGCTACAAGGGGTAGAAAAGAAGGAAGATTATGGCTCCTTCTTCACCGGAAAAAAACATACAGAATGTGCAATGCAGAGAAGAAAGTGCTTTATCTGCCTCTATGTCAGGAATAATCCTTCAGCTCTGTTCTCAGCCTCTACCCAGTGGGAGAAGGGGAAGATCTTTAAGGCAATTGAAAAGTAACATTTATAATTTTTTTGAAATCTAAGCATACTTTTCTTGTCATTTGCACCATAATGACGCTTTTTTAAAAAAAAGTTTATGTATGTTTTTTATGTGTGTGAGAGAGACATGGGGTCCTGTCATGTCACAATACCCTTCCCCTAGCCCTCTGGCTCATCAGGATCTTGGGTGTGCGCATGCACAGCATGTTTTCAGGGTAACTGAACCCAAAGTTGGCCGCGTGGCTTCCAGCGTAGTAGTTCGGTACTCTACCACCTGTGACACCAAGACTGGGCCAAAAGGTGACATTTCTTAGAGGGTATGATCACCATGTTAAAAAAACATAGCGGGGCGTGGGTGGGGTGATGACCAGCAGATGGTATAACGGTTACATCGCTGGACTCCCACACAGTTGACTATGGTTCAAGTCCAGGACCCAGCAGCGTGAAAGTCACTCTGGATGCATGTGCATGCGTGCCCAAGATCCTGGGAGGAGAATGGAGAAGAAGGGACTGTGACATGGCCATCTGCCTGGGGAGTGATTTCTTGCTTTCTGTCTCTCTGTGTCTCTCTGGTGAGCACACGCTCCCTATGGCAAAAATCTTTCTCTTTTGAGAAAAAGGCATTGGACCTTGCCCAGACTTTCTTTCCTTTCCAACACCTGACATATGCATGAAAAGTTTTGCTTCTGTCTCCCACCTGCATGCTGGAATGCCCTGATCACCTTGTAGGTTCCCATATCAAGCAGTAGTACAGATGTGCTGGTTCATATTCTGAGTTCAAGGCTATGTCTGTCAGAAGAACTCCTGTGGACTTTCAAGAGTCTGAAAATATGCACTCTAACCCCAAATTTCCAGCAACTCTATGTTAAAAAGCATTGTTCCAGCTATCTACTCTCTCCCCACCCTCAAGTGAGTCATCAGGATGACTAATATTACCCAGGGATGAGTAGCATTGCCCTAAATGCACCCTGCCAATACCATCCGCACAGCAAATGTTGAAATAGAAACGATGCTGCAAGTTTTGCCTCGAAAGAAGTCACCTAGCTCCTATTCAGATCAATGGATACTAACTTCCAAGCAAGTTCAGACATTTGGTCTTAGATATTTAAACAATAAAAAGGAGGAGGGAGAGTAGTTTCTTGCCCTGAGAAGAAAAGGCTTAGAAGGAGAAAGAGAAAGAGGAGGAGGAGGCAGAAAAGGAGGAAGATAATAACAATGAAGATGAATATAAAAGAAAAGAGGAATAAAGAAAGAAGTAGTTCTCGGCCATCCACCACCTCCTTCGAAACAACATTTTTATGAGTTAAATGCAAATGAGTTAAAAAAACATGTGGATTAAATTTTCCTAAAAACACTCATGGGCTTCAAATGTTAAAGGAGAAATAGGCCCAGGGCCAAATGCATTGTGGTCTGGACCAAGCCCAGAGGGAGATGCTCTGGCCCATGTGCTTCACACACCTGCGCTCCCCTGTGTGGCAGGCTAGGAGCTGTGGGACCTTGAGGTGGCTCCAGCACCTTGCTGTCAAGCAACCAGAATTCATGAGTTCTCATGACATGGCCAAAGCACAGGCTGAGATGGACTTGGCTCTCCACTGTTGCTAAAAATCTGAAACCAATTTCTTGCTCATTTTCCTGAGCTTACAAAAGACAAATTCTGAGCAAGGGAGGCAGCAAACCCAGGCTCAGCCAAAATTTATTATCTGGATATAGTATGAGACTGAATGTCTGGCCCTCATCTGCATATCATCTAGATATTTAAGAGCCTGTTCTTCATACATGGGCACATGGATGAGATCTGACACTTAGTGGCCATCTTTTACTGAGTGCTACTGTATATCAGGCAGTGATCTGCATCAGCTACCTTATCAGAATGGGTATCAGATGAAAATTCTTAGGTTCAAGAGTGCATTGACTTGTGGGACCAGCAGTTGGCATAATGGTTATGTCACTGGACTCCCATGTAGTCGACACTGGTTCGAGTCCTGGACCCAGTGGCTTAAACTCATGCTGGACATGTGTGCACCCAAGATTCTGAGAGGAGAATGGAGGAGAAGGGATTATGGCATGGCCATCCCCCCCCGGGGGGTGATATTTTGCTTTCTGTCTTTCTGGAGAGCGCACATGCCCTATAACAAAAACCTCTAAAAACACAAACAAACAAAAAAACAGTGCAATGACTTGACCGCATCTCACTTTTCTCTTTTCTGGGGGTAAGTTTTGGCCACAGGATGCATGCACTTCCTGGAGAGAGATGGAGACAGAAAGTGGAGGTCACCCAGCATGCTGCAATCTTTTTTCCATTCTCCCTTCGGGATTTTGGGCACGCACATGCACCCAGCATGATCTTAAAACAGCCAGGTTCAAGACTTGAACCATGGCTGGCTATGTGGGAGTCCAGCACTCTAACCACCGCACTACCTGCTGACCCTCACATCTCACTTTTAGTGGCACAGGAAGGTAGAGTAGGGGCCACATGATGCTATCATGTCATCCTAGTTATCTTAACCACTCTGTTAGAGTATTATTTCAAATATAAATTTAAAATGTATGCAGCAGAAAGTTCCAAATGCTTCATTTACAGAAAACAATCACAAAGTGAGAATACCTTGTCATCGCTTAGAGAACACTTCTAGATAAACTCTTATCTGGTTTGTGTGCCATGGCAATGTAATATCATTTTAATACTGATCTGAGAAAATCATAATTAGACATGTAAATGTGTTGGAGAACAAAAGATGGAAGAATGCATTTAAAGATCAATGTAATTATTTCTCTAACTCCTCTCCCCAAAGCAGTATATATAATAAAAATTTATCTATGCAACAAGAGGAATTGCTCTTTTCATTCTTCTTTGTTAGTTCTGTTCTTTATACATATCAAAAGCGTTGACTCTCCTCACTTTGTTGTAATTAATGTCTTAACTATCTCTTTTTCACCTGACTCTGAAAGCAGAGCTCATACCCAATGCACCAAATGCCTCTGGATTGAGTCTGGTATCTTTAAGGCCCTTGGCACAAAGATGGCATGTGTGTGGCATGCATACCATTATTCTACCTTTCCACAGCTGTATAAGAATGTGTGTGGCATGCATGCCATTACTCCACCTTCCCACACCTGTGTAAGATATTGCTAATGGATCATTGTACTAAGTCTCTTACTGGTCTTAGAATTCTTAGATATTCTTCTTCAAGATAGACCTATGGGTAACAACTACCAACTGGTCACAGATACCATTTCAAAAAAGGAAATCTTGGGACCAGCAGTTAGCGTAATGGCTATGTCGCTGGACTCCCACGTAGTCGACCGCGGTTCGAGTCCCGGACCCGGTGGCTTGAACTCACGCCGGGCGCGTGTGCGTGAGTGCCCAGGATCCCGGGAGGAGAATGGAGGAGAAGGGGTTGCGGCGTGGCCATCCCCCCTGGGGGGTGATTTCCTGCTTTCTGTCTCTCTGTCTCTCTCTGTCTGTCTGGCGAGCGCACGCGCCCTATAGCAAAAACCTCTCCCCCCCCCCAAAAAAAAAAAAGGAAATCTTTTCCATACCCCTGTACTAATTCCTAAGTAGAAAGACTTCCTCAGATAGAAAGGGCTCTGGAAACAGAAAACACTGAGGCAATGTGAGAAAATGGTAGAGGTCCCCAGATCAACATCCCTCCTCGGCTGAGGAATGGTCCAGAAAAGAATATATCAAAGGAGAAACAAGGGAAGGGGTAGGAGGGAGACTGAGCAGTGGTGTGGCAGTAAAATGCCATGTTCTGTGAGTCTAACCCACATGGAAAGTTCCAAGTTTGTGTGTGGAGACTTCCTCTGAGTATGCCAGATATATGCTTGCCTGTGATCCAGGACTGATTGAGTCCGGAAGTGAATCAAGACATCAAGATGCTTTCGAGGCTACTGTCTCTCTGTCTTCCTGTCTCTCTTTCATTCATGGGAGGAAATAAAAATTTGTTCCTTGCCCTCTGGCATGCATAAGAGAGAGAGACAGAGAGAAATCAACCCCTCCCCCAACTCAACATGGGGTGACCTGGTCATGACATAATCCTTTTTTTTCCTCCTTCTATTTATTTATCCCATCAGGATCCCAGGCATGTGACTGGCATTTTTTCCAAGCACTGGAACAGGATTTGAACTGGCCATGAGAGATCTTGCTCCTGCTACATAGCATTTAACTGCTGCATTACAGCGGTAGCCCAAAGGAAATGAATAAATAAACTTAAAAAAAGAAAGAAAAGAAAAGAAAAGAAGAATAGACATGAGCACATAACTCAAATTGGGCAACCCTACCCGAGATTTTTCTGTTGGGAGCTTAAGGAGGAAATCCAAATTTTCTTCAGCAGTGAAGTCTCTAAATGTGCAATTAAGAAGAATATATATACTATAAGAAACTTCTTTGGCAAACCCATTATGCAGAGCAGCTAGAAAACATCACAGCCCATGTGATTACTGGTGTTTAGTCACCTCAGAGCCTCAATTGGGCCTCTCATCTTTGGGTTGGTTTGATTGCAAAAACACACAAAGTCTCCATTATGGTAAAATTGATTTGACACCTAACTAACTTAAAGTACATTTTCAAAGTAATAGAGTATTGAAAACATAATTTTATTCAATCTTTTTGTGATCCACATTGCTTTAAAACTCTATTTGACAGGTGAACAAGATAAGTCACCAGCAAAATGCTGGGTTGCCTCAACATCGCCATATGTGATTATGGGGTTGGAAACCAGCATGATTTGAAGACTTTGGAGTCCCTGTGTCATTTACTCCCCTATTCCTTTACTGAATAATGACCTAGATATGAAGTGTTGGCTCTTTCTCTGGATTTTTAGATCTGATACTTGTCCTTCATGAATATAAAACAAAAGCCTATGCTTGCTAAGAGGCAGCTCGTAGTGTTGTAATTCCGGCTCCACAAGGGTGAATGTGTGGCCTTAGAGATACCATTTTCCTTTTCTGCTTCTGTCAAATAAGAGAGTTGAGACAGTGACCTCTGAGGACCCACATAGCAGTGAAGTTCTTTGACTGACTCTGCTGGACATCATTGAAGTCTTAGACTGACCTCTTCCCTCTGTTTTGGTACTTTTCCAGGCTAAGGGAGCTGGCCTCTTTCTAAGGGCTGGAGGCATTAGAAAACCACAGAATTCTTCCTTGATCAGTCTCCCATGAGCCTTGGCCACCCCACATAGTCCTGTTGCTGTTTTATCTCATAAAGATGAAACACATTTTTCTATTCTGAATTCTATGGTCCCCACACTTTTTTCCCCACTCTTATTATTAGGACTAAACTCCCTCCAGAATAATCTGCTCATAGCATCAACCCTCATCTCTTAGGGATGCTAAGAGACTTCTTCTTTTCAGGAACCTCCAGTGAGTCACAAAGTGGAAAAAGCCAAAGTTCAGACCTAAGTCAAGTTAGCCAAAGTTCAAGGATAGAAAGAAAAATGGCAGGCTCACACCAAGACCCAAAGACAGAGTGATCAGGAGGGTCATTTCTAGACCTGTTGCTTCTTCGACTGGACTCTTGCCACAATGAAAAAGGAAAGACCAAAGTCCAAGTTAATGAAATAGTTACACTCTGTGAAGTGTGTGTGTTTCTTTAAATTCCTCCAAAACAAAAGCTCATGTGCTGGAGTGAACACTCTTTTAAGAGTCATGAAGCAGTCTCCATTTGCGTAGCCTGAGACTTCTCAAGTGATTGGTATTTGGTACCCAATGGATAATCAGCTGGAAAATCTTTTTAATTTGATTGCTTTAGGGATGTCAGAGATGCTCTCAGAATATGGTAAGCCAAATGTTCATCATCATAAAAGTGAGTGGAGAAAAGAAGATGAGATAAAGGAAGGAGAGCACCCTTTATTCTTGGCGCGAGTCTCACAGACAACCTAGAATGTCTATGGTTTGCAAAGTTCAGCATACAGACGAGCCCCAGCTTAAAATGGTTCTACTTATGTTTTTTGGCTTTATAAGTTTTTTTTTTTACTGTTTGATGGTACCAATTTGATATGCACTCAGTAGAAGCCAACCTGTTTTTCACTTTTAGTACAGTACTCAATAGGTTATATGAGTTATTCAAGACTACTATAAAATAAGGTAGCATTAGCTGATTTTGTCTAACAGGAGGCTAACATAAGTATTTCAAATATGCTTAAGGTAGACTAGAATAAGCGATGATGTTTGGTAGGTTAGATGGAAGAAATGTATTTTTACATTGTGATATTTTTAATGTATGGTAGGTTTATTTGAGATAACCCCATCACAAATTGAGGAGCATCTGTAGTTGCTTTTAGAACTAAGTCTCCAAACTCTCTATCCAAGGATCTTTATTCTTGGGCCCTTACTTCCTGGTTGAAGACTACCCTTCACCCACCTCACCATCTGTTGTACATCCCAGCTGTCTTGATACTCAGGCACTTTCATTGCCATCTTCTAGATATTTCCATGACTGCTTTAGGGTATATACATGTATGCTACCTGAGGCCAAATTATTAATTTCCCACAAGTAGACTAATGTTTGGTTTCCAAAAGAATTTTTCACTTTAATCCACTGAAAGCTTCTTTTAAAAGTAAGTTCTTCTGTGTTTAAATAGAACTTTATTTCCAGAAAGTAAAGTTGAGAATTATATGCCACAAGGCAAGGTTGTGTCTTTTTTTTCTTTTTTTAGAATTATTTATTTGTTTTTATTTGTTATTATTATTTATTTTTTAATTTGATCAGAGAGAGAGAAAAGGAAAGTGAGAAAGCAAGCCACCAGGCTCAGGACTTGAACCACAGCCAGTCACATGGGAGTCCAGCCCCTTAATTACTATACCTCTGGCTGGGCCCTTTTTAAAAAATTACTTATTTAATTTCATTCATTATTATTCTTCAATTTGACCAGAGAGTGACAGAGACAGAGAGACAGAAAGAGGGAGAGTAAGACAGCAAGCCACTAGGTCCAGGACTCTATCCACAGTTGGCCATGTGGGAGTCCAGCACCTTAACCACCATGCTACCTGCCATCCCCTAGGCTGTGTCTTAAAGAACAATGAGCAAGGCAATGTTAGCAGGAAGTGGAGACTATGAGCAACAGAAATCATACATCAGAACGAGTATAGGCAGAGTAGGAAGAAAGCAAGCCAGGGAAAATGGGGAAGAGGTCAGGTTAAGCACAGACACAGTGGATGGCACATGCAAGCATCTTGAAAGGATCCCCAGACTCCTTCTCCTGAGATCTGAAGAGTTCTATGGGACCATCTCGCTCTTTCCTGAGTCAGCCAAAGGAGATGCTGTTCTTTCACTCTCAAGTGCCCAGTTTGTTTGTTTCGGGAATGAAGCCATTGTGTAAAATTTGGCACATCTGAACTTCCAGCAGTTCAGTGGCCAGGGAGAAGAGCCTTGGTTTGGCTAATGATCAGAGAAAGCCACAGTGCAGCAGCAGGGACACTCTTTGGGGCTGACCCAATGTGACTTTTGCCTGCAGCAGAAGACAGAGTAAAGAATGAGAGGAATGGATGAAGGCACATCCCACCAGGGCATTACGAAAAAAAGCCAGCTGACAAGAAACGGTGAGCTGGAGACGTGAAGATCCTCAGTTGCTTTGACGTATCAGAAACGTTTTCCTGAGTTACTCATATGGCTTGGGATTGACTCTGCTGTGTCCTAGTCTCCTTCAATGATTTTCATACAAATCTAAGGGTTAGGTTGTCATTAAATCTTTTGTCATTAAACCAGGAAAAAAATGTAATAGACAACTTAAGAGTAGTTTAATACTTTTGCAAATTGATCAAACAGCTGAGGCCATTTCCAGTTCCCAAGAAGTTGAGTCCTCAGGGACGCCAAACGTGCAACATAGTTTAAAAACGAAGCAAAACCAAAAAAGGCCATCTATCTTTTTGTCTGTCAGACAGAACTCTGGGAGGCCCCTCAGATTACAAGGTAATTAATCTTCTTTCAATCATAGGAGTTAGTGGAGCCATCTCTAATCAGAGAATGCAGAAAACTGCATTCAACGCCAGGTGCTTCACGATACTGGGTATGTGGTCTCAGAGAAATCCTCAACCTCTCAGGCATTTGGTTTCCCCACTTGTAAATTGAATTTGGGACTGCCTACTTCTTTTCTGATTGTGCTTCCTAGAGCTGGGCCATGAGGAGGACTTTGGCAGCTGAAGGCCCAGCCTCTCCACCTACAGCATATAGAACTGCTCTGGGTCCCTCTGTATTGCAATATCAAGTTTCTGTCTAAGCTTTCAATAAAAGGGTTTCATTGAGTGAAATCTATATTTTTCTATTGCCAGAGAGTATGTGTGCTCCTTGGAGAGAGAGAAAAGGCAACCCCTCAATGAGGCATGGTCACATTAAAATCTTTCTTCCTCAACTTCTCAATCCTTCCAGGATCCTGGACATGCATGCACACATGCCTGGTGTGTTTTTCAAGCTGCCAGGGCCAGGATTTGAACCACTGTTGACCCTGGAAACATCCCAACTCCCTATGCATAGGGCCTAACCCCTGTGCCATGAAGCCAGTACAAAATATATTTTTTAATAAAATAAAATAGAAAACCTTAAACCACTTAATTGGATGAAGTGGATTTTCTAAAAAGAAGTCACAGTTTAAGAAAGAAAAATGTTATTAAGATTTGTGCCCAGATGTTGTACACACACAAAAACCATAAGCACAGAGCATCAGTATCATTCTGGAGTCAGATCATCGATCATTAATAGACCCCAAGGCAAGGCTGATTTGAGTATTACTTATATCCCATCTCATTAATCCCCATCTCTAGATATTTGATGTGTAGTTGCTTAATTATCAATTTTTCAATAAACAAAACTATAATATTCATTTATCAATATTTAATATTAATCCATCAATATTTTATATTTATGAAAAAACAATAGAAGCTCACATGAAGACCTGTTATAACAATAGATTCTTTGTTCCTCAAGAACCTGTTTTAGGGACCAGCAGTTAGCGTAATGGCTGTCGCTGGACTCCCATGTAGTCGACCGCGGCCCAGACCCGGTGGCTTAAACTCACACCAGATGCATGTGCGTGTGTGCCCAAGATCCCGAGAGGAGAATGGAGGAGAAGGGATTGCGGCATGGCCACCCTCCCTGGTGGGTGATTTCTCGCTTTCGATCTCTCTGTATCTCTCTGTCTCTCTGGCGAGCGCTCATGCCCTATAGCAAAAAACTCTCAAAAAAAAAAAAAAAAAAAAAAAAAAAGGAACCTGTTTTAGAAGGTCTAATGTGGATCCGAGCCTGCCATTTAGGTCACACTTGAAGAAACACTTGTTTGTGTATGCCTGGGATCCTTAGAGGCAGATCCTGGCATGAGTATTGTCCTATTAATCAAGAAATTGTTCCCAGTAGAAACTATCAGAGAAGGGCAGGGAGCAGGGCAAGGAAGAGGAGGGACATAAGCTATGCCTGTCAAATTCAGGTCAAGTCCCAGCTTCAGTCCGATGCTGCAAGGGGATCCTTCAGGGCATGTACCTACAAGAGTCAAAGGACCTGAGCTTTCACACACTGTCCAGCCCATTCTTGGCCAAGGCTGGCCCACAAGAAAAAGAAATACTCAGTAGCCACCAACTTTCTACAACTTGGGGGTAAACAGCTCCCACAGCTTGAGGGTGGTCCTCTTGAAAATTGAAAGTAAAGGTATAAGTAATTAATCATAGGGGATCTGGGAAGAGCAGGCAGTTGGGAAGAAAGGATCTGGGTGGAGATCCAAGCAGATATAATGAAGGGATCTGGGTAACCAAGCAGATATAATGAAGGGCTTTTTGTAGACCAGGCAGATGGGAAGAGGAGATCTGCATGGAATAGGTGGGTGGGAGGAGGGAATTTAGGTGGAACAGGGCTGATAGAAGGATGGAATCTGGGTGAATGAGGCAGATGGAAGGAGGGGATCTGAGTGAATCAATTTTGCTATAGGAAACTGCACTTTATCAAGTATGTCAGACTTAGGAGGCCAAAATGTAACATAGCATATTCAGTCCAACATGCTCCATTATTGAAAAATTAGACAACAAATACAAAACCATGAAAGCCCAAGTAAATACTTATGTCAAGCTTGGATGAGCAAATAAGAAAGGAATATCTAAGATTAGAATTTTACAAGCATCAGGGGGTCAGCCAGTGTCCTAGAGGTTAGGGAACTGGATCCCACATGGCTGACCACATTTTTTGAATCTTGACCCAGCAGTTTGAGAAAACATGCTGGGCACATGTGTGTGTATGCTCAAAATCCCAATAGGATGAAGAAATAAAGGAGAGGGGATTGTAATATGACCACACTCCATTGAGTCCGATTTCTCTCTCTCTCTCTCTCTCTCTCTCTCTCTCTCTCTCTCTCTCTGGTTGGTTCATGTACTCTCCAGCAAATTTTAAATGAAAGAAAGAAAGAAAGAAAGAAAGAAAGAAAGAAAGAAAGAAAGAAAGAAAGAAAGAAAGAAAGAAAGAGAATGTTGCATGCATCAGTAATCTCATGTAAAGCAAAGGTCCATTGGATATGACCCTGGGGTTCCAAAAGAAGGTTTAAAAAATTGTTGGGATTGCATTTCTTTTAGACTGTCTTTGAGGGAATCTTTATGGAAAAGCTTTCCGTTTCACTGCATTTTTCCACTGTGAAATGTTCACCTGTTATCCTTGTTCCCTCCAACCATTTCAGCATTTCAATCCTTTTCTTTCATAACACTGAACCATAAATTTCTTGTGGGTGAGGATCTTGTGTGATTATTAATACGCTCCAGTGCCCATAGGAAAAGTCTTCACAAACTTGGAGCAAGTAGTAAAGACTTACAGGTTGCTCAAGTGACCCAAAGTTCAAAGTTTTATTCTGATAGTTCCATGCAGCAAAACTTTTCCTAGACTGACATTGTATTGGCTTCCTTAGCTAGTCAACCAAGATTCCCTCAGGTGATTAATCCTAATTCTGTAGGTAATTAATTAGCCAAATACTTATTGAGCACCCCTTGACTTTGGAAAAGTCACAAAGTGGTATAAAACACAATCTAAGCACCCTCTGTACTTCATCTTTTTGAAGGAAAAACAATGCTTAACAGATATAAATCAAGAGGGAATAAATATGACAATATAACCAAGCAGTACATTATCAAATGCTACTAAAACTCAAGTGGTAGAAAATATATCAAAGAGTTTATTGTATACTATAAAAGCAAAAGGAATTAAAGCAGTTTTCATATTCTTTTTTTTAATTTACATTCATTCACTGTACATCATTATAGCATACAAAATGAGATTTTTTCCATCCAGAATCCACTGTATATTGGCTCAATCAAGCATATCAACATGTGTGTTATTGTCAACAAATAATTGTCCATTTCTTGTTTCCTGTATATTTTGCCTTTTTTTTCCCGTCCTTGATTCCCTATCTCTCACCCTTTGCCATCTCCCACCCTCCTCCGACACTGTCTGGTATCTATTGTTGCTTTCTATGCCTTTCTTCCCCCACATTTTATTGTTTCACTAAATATCTTAATTAATCTAAATATTTTCAATAGCAAGCACAGCTGATATATCCCTATCCATGAACACAAGTCTGACTTTAGGCATAAACCTCAGTGAGTAGGATGAACATATTATAAAGTAGGACCTAGCTAGGGCTATACAGCTTACTGTAGTCATCAAATAGATATTTTTAATGCATTTTTTTAATTAAAAGAAAAAATGTTTTAGTTTTTTTTCTGAAACTTTTTTTTAACTTAATTTACATTCATTCCCTAAGCATCATCACAGCATACTAAATGTGATTTCCCATCCAGAATATACTGCATAGTGGTTTAATCATGCATGTTATTATAAAAAATTTTCCATTTCTAGTTTTATATATATATATGTAATATAATATTTATATTTTATATATAATATAATATTTATATATTTATTTTTATATAATGTAATATAATATTTGTATATATATTATTTTTTTTTTACTCCTATTTCTGACCCTTTGTCCTTTCCCACCCTTTTCTCACACTATCTCTGGTGTCTACAGTAGTCTTCCATTCTTTTTCCCCCACATTGTATTGGTCACACAATTTCTTAAATAATCTAACTACTTTCAATAGCAAGTTCAGCTGTTAATTTCAAGAAAGCAGTTTTAACTTAAATCAAAGAAATCCTAAGGAATGTTGCTTAAAACTTAAAGCCGGGAAACAGGTTAGGATTCTGTTCAAATGGTAGGTACATGAACCTATCAACATCTTAAGACAGGACACAAATCCTTAAAACCAGACAACAAAGCCTACAAGAAAATCAGCAATGTTTTAGTCAAAAGTCATAAAATTCTATTTCACCAGTTCAGTCTTTATCTCCTGTTGTTCTATTTTTCCTATTAAATTCTGGGATATAATATTCAACTCCAGACTTGTCCCTATGATTAAGTTGTCCATTTTCTTAGTTTTTGAACTCTTATTTCTGTGTGTCTGTATTTAATTTTCCTGATATAGCACTCCCTTGAGAACTTCTTGGAGATCTGGTCTGGTGCTGGTAAATTCTTTCAGGTTTTCTTTATCTGAGAATGTTCATATCTTTTCTTCCCACAGGGAGGATAATCTTGCTGGATACAGTAATCTTGGTTGAAATTACTTTTCCCTTAACACTTTGAACATATTTTCCCATTCTTTCCTTGCTCGCATTGTTTTCAATGAGAGGTCTGCTGTTATCCTGATGGGATATCCTTTGTAGGTAACTTAATGTTTTTCTCTTGCCCATCTTAGTATCTTGTCTTTGTCTGTGGTTTTGGTCAATCTGGCTATAATGTGTCTTGGAGAAGATCTTTTTCGGTTGATTCTATTTGGGGTCTTTTGTACTTCTTGGGACTGGATCTTTCAGTGCCTCTCTAGGTTTGGAAAGTTTTCTTGCAGGATTTCATGGAATAGATTATCAATGCCCTTATTAGTCTCTTCACCTTCTGGGATACCAATTATCTGGATGTTTGGACATTTGATGGTATCTAGTATTTCTTGTATTTTATTCTCATTTTTTTGAGCCATTTTCTCAGTCTTTGTGGTTGATTTTTCCTAGGCCACTCATTTTCTCTTCTACATTTGAGATTCTATTTTTTGTATGATCTAATCTGCTTTTAATACTTTCAAGGGAGATTGACTTCCTGTATTACAGCTTTCATCTCTAACAGGTCCCTTTAATTCTTTTTTAAAGTGCGTAATTCTTCTTTTAGCTCTTGCAAGAATTTCCTCACCTCTTGGAACTCATGATCTCCTTTCTCCTTTCTCTTCTTCAGTTTATTGTCTCTCTTCTCTTCCATCTCTGTTAACTTCGCCATTATGAACATTCCAAATTCTTTATTAGATATTTCCATGATTTCCATTGAACTGTCTGTGGATGAAGAAGAGTTATTCTTTTCCCTGGAAGGAGAGGTATTTTCTTGCTTTCCCATATTTCCTGTGGTCCTGCAGTGATTTCTAGCCATCTGATGAATGGTGGGTTTCTTCCTAATTCTTAAAGTTCAATCTGAGTGTTCAGGAGCAAGTAGAAAGAGATGATCTGGAATCTCTTTGCCATTCCGTTGTGATACCTTTGTGTAGCAGATTCAGTAGATATTGAGGAACATATTAACCCTAATAATATTTGAATGTTTGGCTAAAGTTCCATTAGATCTGTCTAGAAGCACAGTAAATGGAGATGACGAGCAGAGAAATGAGATAAAAAGAAAAGAAAGCAGACAGAGAGAAACAACAATGACAAAAATAAAGAAACAGAGAAAGAGAAGGAAAAAACTAAAAAAATTACTATTTATTTAAAAAAAAGCACAAAATAGAAAATTATGTGGGCGTGAGTCTGCTGCATGAAATCACTAGTTCTCAGGAGCCATGAAGAATCTTCGTCTGAAGACCTGCCTCTTGTCTCTCCTGCCTGGGTGGGAGGGGGAGAGGGGATTATTAACAAGACAAAGATGGAGCTGAGAGCAAGAGAATACTTTACCTTTAAAAAATTTTAAAAAGGAAAAATTACAAAAAAAAAAAAAGAGAAGACAGAAGCAGAGAGAGACAGAGACAGAGATAGAGAGTCAGAGATAGAAAGAAGGCTAGAGGAGCTCTCTACCACTCAAGTTTGTGGGCTGGAGGCTGAACTATCAGTAGAAAATCTTCATTTCTCTTTTACCCTGAAATCACTAGTTCTCAGGAGCCATGAGGAATCTTCATCTCCAGTTTTCATATTCTTATCAGTTCTGATCAGCTGGTTGTGATTGCCTAGAAAAATCTTCTTCAAAGTTTCAGCTCAACTTAGAGTTGAGTCAGCATGTACATTGATTAGCAATGTCTGCCAGGATAAGAGATGATGTCTGGTCACATGAGTGTCCCTACAGACAGTGTGCACTCCATGGTCAAGAATGGTTTAACAGAAGAAAGCTTTTGGAAACCAGCTACCAAAGTTAAGTCCAATGTCAAAATTTTAAAAAGAATTATATTTTCCAGGAATAAGTTGGCTTTCTCCAGAATACCAACATTTAGTTCACAAATGGAGCCGTTTCTGTGTAAGCTAAGCTCATCTCAGTGCCTGATTCTTCTCTTTTCCAGACAAGTTTGTCAAATCAGATCCCTCTTAGAGGGCTCATACATCTAAATCCACATTGATCAGAAAAATAGGAACAGTGAGGGACAATTGGTCTGAATTGAATGTCAATAGAGTGATATATACAAAACAATTTCCCCATTCTCCAGTGATACCCCAATGCTACTTGGACATTATTTGGCAAAGGAGATTGTAAAAAAATTAATCATATCATACCTAGGCTTGGTTGTCAGGTAAGAATAGTGAGTATAGGGGAAAAAAACATTGAACTCGACATACAACAGAGTTGGGTTTAGGCTGGCCCAGTCTAAACCATGCCACCTGCAGGCCCTGATAGTTCTCCAGCCACTTTCTGCAACAAAGAACTTTAAAATTTATATATTGGCTTTCTCTCTCTCTTTTTCTCTCTTTCTCTTCTCTCTCTCTCTCTCTCTCTCTCTCTCTCTCTCTCTCTCTCTTTCTCTTTCTCCCATGGGGTATGTGCACTTGCCAGAGACAGAGAGAGATAGTTAAAATAATAAATCACCCCCCAAAAGGGATGCATGCTGCAATCTCTTTCCTATAGCCTTCTCTTGGGACTTTGGGCATGCATGCACATACACCCAGCATGATTTTCAACCTTCCCAGGCTGGTATTCAAATTGAAGAGTTGGCCATGTGGAATCTAGCTGTCTTAACCTCCACACCACTTGCTGACCCCTGTACTGGGCTTAGTTTAATTGCTGAAAACCCCCTGAGAGGTAGATAGACTAGCTATAGGTTTTTCATTATAGTCAAGAGAAGTAAGGCTATTAGACTTGACTACAGGACTCTTGACTTGGTGGGGACCAACACCCAATTGTCCTTACTTTATGTCTAGTATCCTTACATCTTTCATAGTTCCTAGCCTAATTAGCTTTGTACAGGGGGGTTCTTACCATTCTAGTATTTTTTATTTAAGTGCATGCAGTTTTAAAATTCCATAAGGAGCCTTGAAATCTCAAAAAAATTCCAAAGTAATGTTCTATTTATGTATAAATGTAATCTTTACTCAAATACCTTTTTGCTTAACATTAGCAACCACATTTGCCTACTGGTGATGAATTACTTGAAGCACATTTTTGGCTAACATGTAAAATCCAAAGCAAGTCCCATGTAATAATTGTAAGATTCCATGAAATTGATGAAAATGGTGGCAGAGACCTATTGGTAATATTCACAAACCATCAATAAATAAGAACTTTGACCATTTAACAATGAAAGAGGAGAAAGTAAACAATAAATGTGCTTTAAGTCATGATTTAAATATTGAATAATTCATAGTGGTCTTTGGGGAAACTGATGAAACTCTTAAATGTTTTCACTCCAAAAAATGACTTTTAAATGACATTTCAACAAAAAACAATGGCTAAGAGGTGCAGTTGAATAAATTTGCCCAAACTTTCATCTCTTGATTTACCCTTTGTTCATTCTAAAAGTTAATTGATGCGTCTATGTCTTATGTTTTGCTAAATGCAAGATAAAATAAATTATTTGTTTTGTCAATGTATAGACCCAATAAGACCTTTCTACTTTCTTCACTTTTATAAAATGTTGGTTCTAAATTTCAAGTGGATTTATTCTCAAAAGTCTCATTCTTCTACCATTTTTCCTTAAATAATAGGTATCGCCTCTTTATAGTAGGGACTTATTAATGGTTGATTGGATGAATAGAAATGGTTTCTCACCTCAGACATGACCTTACTTAGACCAGCTTTGATCAATGAGCATCCACAGCACCATTTCTAAAGATGTTTAGGAGTCCTGAGTCTTTCATTCAGAAAGAAGAAATTGGTAGCACTTTATTAAATTTCACCAGTATGTCCCCTGTTCTACCTCAATTGAGTCATAAATAGATGTGAAATATTTGCTTCATGCCAAAAACACTTACTTTGTGCTTATACTGTGCCATCATCCAATACCATGGCCTTCCTTTCAGAACCACATAGATTAATTAAATGATTTCAGATACAGAATAGTTTCAATCTGACATAGAGCTGTATAAAGTCAAAGACTAGTACCTATCAATAGACCACAGATGCTGAGAACCTGAAAGAAATTTAGAAAAGAGAAAAATGGAGTAAGTGGATGAATTAGCATCAGTGGAAAAATGATGGATAGAAAGGAAGAGAAATTATATGCCAAAGTGGAGGAAAGGAAGCATTATAGAAGGTAAAATGAACCCCTGGCTTCTGGGGACTTAGAAGAGTTGCACTGAAGAACTGTAGGGAGTTAGGTAAAGATGAGAACATCCTAGCCCCATTTCATGTCCTATTTTTTTTTTTAGATTTTTGTTGTAGGGTGTGTGCACTCACCAGAGAAAGAGATAGAGGCGAGGAGAGAAGAAAAGTGAGAAATCCCTCCCGACCCCCAGGGAGGATGACCAAGCTTCAATCCCTTCTCCTACATTCTCCTCTCAGGATTTTGGGCACACAAGCACAAGCACCCAGTGTGATTGTCACGTATCAGTCCAGGACTTGAATCACAGAGCCAGCCATGTGGGATCTAGTGTTGTAATTACTACACCCACCTACTGGTCCTCAAATCTAGTCTTCTACGGATGACCTTTTAGCAGCCTCTTTCACTGCTCCTCAGTGTCTGTGTGCGTATGTGTATAGGTACAGACACATGCCGCGACCTCTTTAACTTTCCTATTCGTTGAATTTTAATGTTTCTCGTCAACAAGGGACATGCTCCCCGCTATATGAAGGCCTAGGTTTGCAGACTGCCAAATCCTGTTTCTCCAGATCCAAAGAAATGATCAATTTGGGAGTTGTATCAATTATCTACTGCCACAATAATGCCACATAATTAAAAACCATAAAACCTCCATGGGCAGCAACAATAAAATTTTATTTGGCTAACAAGTCTGCAGGGTTCAATGATCTAGCTTGGACTTGGCTGATCTTGACTGGACTGGCTCACGTGTCTTGGGAGAGCTGGCTGTTGACCCATTAGAAAGGTCTCATCTGAGCTGAATGGAGGGACTCAGCTCTATGTCTGTGTCTCTCATCATCTATCAGGCTAGTCTGGGCATGTTCACGTGCTGTAGTAGAAGACAAGTTAACAAGTCCAACTGCACAAGTACTATTAAAGCCTGTGTGCGCATCACCTTTGCTAACATTTCATTGGCTAGAGCAAGTCACATAGAGTCAGAGTGAGAGATCCATCACGATAGGGCAAATGGAGATGGAGAACTCAATGATGCAATCATGAGGGTTATAACACCTTGTAACTAACAAGGCAGGGAAAGGACCAGTAGGTAAGGTCATGTGATCCATTAGGCATTCTTCCCTAAAGCTTTCTTCCAGCTTTGAACACCAATAGGAGGAGTGGGAGGAGTTATATTATTTTTAAAGTGAGCTAGCTGAGCAGCCAACATTTTCCCAAGGCTGCCCTGCTCTATTCAGAATAAAGACACGGGCAATAGGCCATGCTTGGATGCCTCAGACCATCTGCCAACAAAAACAGAAAAAAAAAATTAATTATGAATGGTGTCTTCCCATGCTAATCATTTATTGTAAAGGATTTCTCCAGCTTGTTTATAATAGCTGTTGCCTAAGGCTGCATGCTGTATAAATTGTCTGATTACAGGATACAGAGCGCTTCTTAATAGGCCTCAGCTGATTAGGAGAAGGGAAAGAAATTAAAGAGGCCATTTCCCTTTAGGTATGCAAATACCTCCCAGAACAAAAGACAAAGATATGATAGACCACGATGAAACACACCCTCTTTTCTTTTTACCTTAAATTATGTACCAGACAAGGAGCAAGCTTCATTGCATGTGTCAGCTGAGATGTGAATGGTCTAGTAATTGAAACAATACCAATGCCAGAAATGCATGTTAGATGTCGACTTAAACTAGCTCCCTGGGCAGCTCTGCAGCAAATGGTAGTGTGGGGCTTGGATCTCTTTGGGTAAGGGGTCACTTCTAACTTTAGGGTAATTTGACTCTGGCTCATTGAGCTAAATTTGTTTGTATCACATTGGCCTTCTCATTTCTGAAGTCAAAATTTGCTTGTCAACATCTGGCAGGGAGGGCAATTGGAAGGCATACTAAATGTGCTTGAAAAACAGAGGGATACACGGTTAGACTGAGTTCTTCTCACTTCTCAGGTGCACACACAGATTCATACATATGCACACACATACACCTCATGGTCATACACACACAAGCATATGAACATGCACATGGCATGCAAACACACATGCACATACACACATGCAAGAGTGTCTACTCCTACCAAGATTTTTTTCTTTTTAAAATGTTCAATGGTAGTGCCAGCAGGTGTCATAGTAGTTAAGACACCATACTCCCACATGGCTGAACCACAGTTCAATTCCTGGACCTGGCAGTTTGAAAATCACATTGGGTGCATATGTGCGCGTGCCCGAAATTCCAGGAGGAGAATGGAGGAGAGATTGCAGCATTGCCATCCCCATAAGAGGTGTTTTCTCACTTTCCCTCTCCTTGTCTCTCTCCCTCTCCAGAGAGTGCATGCATTCTATGATGCTTTGAAAAGGTATATTTAACATGATATTTCATTTTTCCAAAGGGCAAGGATTTCATAGGCCTCTCTTCTCAACCAGTTGTAGTAACTAAATGCAGAAATACATGAATATGCCAAAGTGAAGCTTCTACCTTTAAGGTTTTTGCCATGGGGCATGAGCCCTGGCCAGAGAAAGAATGAGAGAGAAAACGAGAAGTCCCTTCCCAGGGAGAATGGCCTAGCTGCAATCCCTCCTCCTCTATTCTCTTCCTAGGATTTTGGGCACACGCACACACACACACACACACACACACACACACGTGCCTGATATGATTTTCAAGCTGTCAGGTCTGGGACTTGAACTGTGGTTTGCTATGTGGGAGTCCAGTACTCTAACCACTATGCCACCTGCTGGCCTCAGTTCTACCTATTTGGAAGTAAAAGTCCTGTGCCTCAGATTGCAGAAACTTTCAGCACCGAGTTTCAGCATCCTGGTGAATGAAAAGATGCTAACTCTTGTAGCCTACCTGGGTGGGCTTTCTCTGCTTCAGAGTTTAGTAATCTCTTGTACAGCGTGTCAATGCTTCATCAGAGCTAAATTAGTTTTCTATTGCTGCATATCAAATTACTCCTGAATTTAGTGACGTAAACTAGCAGCATCTATTATCTTACCGCGTCCATGAATTAGGAATCTGGGCATAATTTAGCTGGGTCCTTAGTGGCAGGGTCTCTAACGGACTATAATCAAGATGTTGGCCAAGGCTTTAATCCCATCTGAAGGTTCGACAGGGGAAGGATCTACTTCCAAGATCACTCACATAGTTTTTGGCAGGATTTAGTTCCTTGTAAGCTTTTAAACAAAAGACAACCTGAGTTCTTCACCAGTTGGCCTTCTCCCTCAAGGCTAACACACAGAAAAAAAACAGAGAGAGAATGCCTGCAAGATGGAGGTGATCATCTTTTTTATTTAAAAAGAGTTTTTTATTTAACTTTATTTATTTAAATTTTACCAGAGAGAGAGCAAGAGCGAGAGCAAGACAGAGAGAGAAAGTGAAAAAGCAAGCCGCCAGGGCTGGGACTCAAACCGTGGTCAGCCATATGGGAGTCCAGTGCCCTTAACCACCATGCCACCTGCCAGCTCCTGGAAGTGACAATCTATTGTAACCTTATCTCAGACTAGGCATCACATCACATTTTCTGTGTTCAAATCATTAGAAGCAAATCACTAAGTTCAACCCACACTCAGTAGAAGGGTTGGACTTCACAGGGTGTGAATACCAGGAAATAGGGATCATCGAGAGCTATGATAGAAGACTGCTTATCCCAAGACCTCTTTGGCGTCATTAACACCATGAAATCCTCTCTCAACAAACTCCTGCCCTTTCTTCTCATACAAGTTACCCCCCCCCCCCCCGACTGTCTCAGATTGTTGGCCTTTGCATTTGTGATTCCCTCTGCATACTCCATAAATGATTGATTGATTTTCTCATCATTTGAACATCAATTCAAATCCCAACTTAAAAAACAAAATCTCTCCACCTCCCCACCTTAACCAGCCACATATTTCCAATCATTAACTTGCTATCTCTTCTGCTGTTTTTATTGCCTTTACGAGAAAAATATTTACTAGTTTACTATTGCTACAACCCTCTATGGACATTATTTCCTAATAATATTATTAGGAAAGAAAGAGGCACAGTATGTCTTACTCAGCATTATAGTCCAGTGCACACAGCAGGTGTATCATATTTAATTAATTAAACAAATGAATGTGACTCAAGAAAACTCAACTCCAAAGGTCAAACAGGTTGTTTACCTCCGAATGCCTCAGTTTCACAAATACGTAAAATGGGAACAAACTCTCCCTCGATCCCCTTTTTTAAGGGGATACCTGAACAACATTTTAATTTTGATGTGTAAAAGCAGAATGTAACTATTACATGTAACTATTATTTTTCGTGTATAGTTACTTAGGTAAAAAAAAATTCTCTTCAGGCTCAATAGAGTGCAACAAAATCTTAAGGACATGGCTGGAGAAACAAACAAGAGACAATTTGATTACAAAATAACTTTGGAGTCACAATATCTCAGTTTCCCCATCAATATTTATTATTGGATATGAGTCCCTCCCGAGACTATCTTGAGCTAAAATAGTTTGGAATAGTTGATTTAATAATGCCAACAACATTTTGTAGAGAAAATATAAAGCTACTAATTCTAAATAAAATTAATTTGGTCACTTCTGAATCTAAAAAGAAATCTGGGACAAGCATTGAATATAACTCAATTAGGATTTCTGACAGACCCAGCCCATAAGGCAGTGGTTACGTGCTGGACATTGGGAACCAAATCCCACATGGCCAACCATAGTCCAAATTCGAGCCTGAAGGCTTGAAAAATATGGCAGGTGCGTGTGTGCCCCAAATCCTGTTGGGGTGGAGAAATGGAGGAAAAAAGGGTTGTAGTGTGAACATGCCCCCATTGGGGAGTGCTTTCTCTTCCTCTCCCTCCTCTCTTTTTCTCTCTGATGAGCACACACAACCTCTGGCTATCAAAAAAAAAAAAAAAAAAAAATTCCTGATACATGCCAATGGTCTATAGAGTCCATAGTATAGAATATTTGGAATTGAGATTGGTCAGAAAATCTAAGATGGATAATCACCACCTGGAAGGTAGCTTCCAGCTCTGAATTTAAAATGTAAATTCTCGATTAATGGATAGATGTGTAATAAAAACAACTATCATAAAGTGTTAATGTTAGAATCTAGGTGGTTACACACATTGAAAATATCATGATAAAATATTGAAAAAAAATGACACCTCAGTATGTAGAATTTAATTGTGCCAATCTTTACTAAACACATCTACAGAAGACTGTAGTGCTTCTCTCACTTCCTCTTTTTATCCCATTTGCCAGATTGTCACACTGAATGGTGGTTCGCCCCAAAGCAATTTTCAGAGACTGTGTCTGGAAACTTCTAAGGCTGACAAGCTGGTGAGAGATATTCCAGAGGCATGTCAAAATGCAAAGTGTAAAGAGCAAAGAACCACCAAATTGTCCACTCCTGACCTCATTTGACCCCAGGAGAAAGGTGGGGAGGATAAAAAGGTGGTCAACTTACAGTCAAGAAAATGGAAGCCACAGGAAATGAACTGATCTCTTCAGGGGTGACACAATTGCATGGCAGAATCAGGATTTGAACTTGAGTCACTGGACTCAAACACTTACATCTACAGTTTATTAATAATAGCTAACATTTTACTCAGCTTTTACTATGTTCCAAACTTGGCTGGTGCTTTTCATATACTAACTTGTGTATTTCTCCTCAGAACAATTGCAAGAAGCAGAAACTAGCTTTATTCTCTCTCTCTCTCTCTCTCTCTCTTCTTTCTCTTTTCAATTTTTGCTATAGGGCACATGCATTCTCTGGACAGAGACAAAGAATAAACAAGAGAGAAATGGAAAGTGAAAAATAACCCCAGAAAGGATGGCGACACGGCCATCTCTACTTCTCTATTCTCGTCCCACACACACGTTTTTCAAACTGCCAGATTTGAGACTCAACAGGTATAGTTGGCCCTGTGGGAACCAGCGACCATAACCCCACCCTATCGGCTGACCCCATCCTTCTCATTTTATAGAAGGAAATGGAGGCGCAGAAAGGTTAAATTGAAATACCCAAGGTCACAAGGCTCATAGAGGGTAAAGCTAGGATTTAAATACACTCATAATCCCAAGGCATCTCCATGCTAAGAAAAGATACATGTTGGTCATTGTCAACAATCATTTAAGGGTTTCTAGGATTTGATTAAACTTCTGCTCAAATGAAATTCCCTATGTGAATTTATATATGAATTTTTCAACAGCTGTAAACTTAACCTATGAATGTTCTCCTTTCCTCATAATTAGTGCTATATAAATGTTCTGTGAGTTTAAGTAGATTTATTAGTCACTACAAACGTAACCATTTGGGAACACGTTGAAGCCTACGTGAGTTGAGGTCTTTCCCGAATCTCATCCGATTTTGGACTCATCAATGCTTCCACAATCATGTGGGCCAATTTCTTAAAATAAATCTCATACACACACGTGTGCACACACACATACACACTATTGGTTCTGTTTCTCTGGTGAACCCAAATACCAAAATTTCTCAGGATAATCCCTCAAACAAATGACTTGCACTTGAATTGCAGTGTCAGGGTCCATGGTCTCTGGAATAACTTGAATAAGAAATCCTGAGCATCTTGTTGAGAAAAGACATGTGATTCTGAGTGAGAATGGGCCCCACGAGCAAAACTGAAAAGGTAATAACTGAACATATCCTATGTGTTTATTGTATTGCTCTGTTTAATGTACGTACATCAATTAATCCTCCTGTAATTCTATGCTATAAATACTATCGCCATCCTCAATTTATAGATGAGAAGAGTGAAATCTGAAAAAGTTACTATGGGATCAAACTCAGAGGCTGACTTCAGAGCTTGCATTGTAAATCACTCTTCTAGGCAGCGTTATTTGTGTTCCACATTTATTAATCTCATTGAGAAAACAGAAAATGACCATTCCATGGTGTAGGACCACCCATTTTCCGGCAGGTAAAACTGGAGGATTAGAAACTTGAATCCACATTGGTGTCTGCTTTTTCCACAAGGAGCCAATCTATCTGCTGTTGGGAACAAAATTCCTGTTTCTCAGAAGAGTGCCTTTGAAGAAAAAAGAAAGGAAGGGAGAGAGAGAAAAGGTGGGGACAAGCTGAATGCATAAGAAAGACCTTCAGGAGTCTTCTTGGAAAGCAAACAACTTTTGCAAAGCAACATTTTGATGAGTTAAGTGCAAATGAATCAGGAATAATGAGAAACATATGGGCTAAATTTTCCTTAAAATATATGAGTTTAAAAATTAAGAGGAAAAAGCGCTTGAGGAAAATGTGTTTTAAGTTTTAGCCAAACTGAAAACATTCACAAAATGGATCGAGATATTTGTCGAGCCCACAAAATGACTAGGTTGGTCCATCTTGGACAGATAGAGTGATAAGGAAACAGATAAACAGTGGAGGGAGGCATGTTGGCCGATCCGGGACAGAGCTTTATGATAAAACTGTTCCAGGCTCTCGGAAAGCTGTAAATTGGGAATTCAGAGAGAGATTGCTTTTCTTTCGTTTATTTCTCCAAATAATACAAAGCCCTGCACTCTCAGTCTAATACTAATGAATAAATAATACAGTTGTTTGAAAAGCTGTCTGCTGAGAAACACAAAATATCGTTGGTGGTTTGTTTTTTGGCGGGGGGCATTTTTTTAAAGGCCTTCAAAATCTGTATTAGAGAATCAAGAAACATGGAAGATGTACTGAGATTCTTGGTGCTGGAACACAACAGAGAAACCAAGGAGACTCGATTTAGCTTGCTAGCATCTGGGTGGCAAAGATGGTTAGTGTCAACCAAAAAGGACCACAAAAGCGGAAATTTTCTGTGGTCAACTGGAATTGCAATCCAGCCGGAGGGTTTCCCTGGAAGGGAAGGGCTCTGGGCAAAGACTCCACCCAAAAGCACCACATCTCTTTCTAAATACCAGGGATTGTAGTGCCTCCTCTCTCCATACCAATAGAAAACTAATATTTCCATCATTTTCCATTTACACTCTCACAACAACAAAGTTCCACTTTTGTTTTTAAACCATATAATGTTTAAGTAAAAGGGCAAAAGAAGGGGTTTTAGAACTATGTATTTATTTATAAAAAAGCAACACTTGGGCTGTCCCCATGGCCTGGAGTTTAAGGGAGCTGGATGCCTCGTGGCTGACCACTCAGATTGAATCCCAGCACCAGCAGCTTGAAAAACACACCAGGCATGTGTGAGTGCATGCCCAAAAACCTGACAGGATGGAAAAGTGGAGAAGGGATAGCAACATGACTATGCCCCATTGTGGGTGCTTTCTCCTTCTCCCTCTCTCTCTGGTGAGCATATGCACCCTCGGACAAAAATAGACAAATAAATAAAAGCAATGCTGATGCCCAGTGCTGCCTTGAGATTGCCTTCCAGAGAGCTGTATGAGATTCAAAACTGTTACCAATGGTACCAGGACTGGACCAACAAAGAAGGCAGATGAAATGGCCCAAAAAGAACAAGTAATACTTGGCCTTGAAAATCAGCTGGTTTTTCTTAAGAATGAGCTTTAGATATCCACCACTCTTTGGCACTCCTCTCCCTCAAAATAAAGCTTTTTGTTTTAAAAGTTTATGCATTTGGGACCAGCAGATGGCATAATGGCTACATCACTGGGCTCCCACGTAGCTGACTGCGGTTCAAGTCCGGACCCAGTCGCTTAAACTCACACCAGGCACATGTGCGTATGTGCCCAAGATCCCGAGAGGAGAATGGAGAAGAAGGGATTGCTGCGTGGCCTTCCCCCTGGGGGGTGATTTCTTGCTTTCTGTCTCTCTGACTCTCTCTGTCTTTTTGGCAAGCGCATGTGCCCTATAGCAAAAATCTCTCCCTCTAAAAAATGTTTATGCATTTATTTATTTCCTTCATGAGAGAGAAAGACAGAGAAGGATGGAGAAACAGAGACAGCACCCCCCCAACAGGGTCTTGACATGGAGTTCTACCTCCAGCTTCAGTAAGCCCCAGATTATCAGCATATATACACCAGATCTATTCAGGGAGGTCTTCGGACATGAACTCAGAACCTTCCCATGTGGGTCAGGCTTGCAGAGCATCATGTCACTGTCTGCCCCTCTACACACACACACACACACACACACACACACACACACACACGGCTCTTCACTCACTGACTGGAGCCTCATCTCCTTTTACTTCTGATCTTCCAGGGACCTGCAGGGAGATCAAATTCCTTCATGGCCAGTGTCAACCCCACTCTACCTCCAAGAGGGGCCAAGTGGAATCTGGTCATCAAGAACTAAGAACAAACACAAATACAGAATATTGAGTGTTTCCAGTTGTGTAAATGGGCCAAGCCTGGGCTTGGATAAAGAGAACAAAAATAGAGCAAGTTCCTAAAATGAGTCTGTCCTCCTTACCCCAGCAACAGAAAGATGCATTTTTAACTCTTGCCGAGTTTTGTAACTTTCTAAAGCTAAACAAACTTGCTGTGGTTGATGTAGGGGTTTCTAGACTCAAAGAATACAGGCTTTGGGTTTCTGCCCGAAATTGTCTCACTTGTCTTTAACATCTAGAATGTCTTTAGAAAGTAAAATACTGGGGCCAGCAGGTGGCGTAGTAGTTGAAGCTCTGGACTCCCATGTATCCGACTGTGGTTCAAGTCCCGGACCTGGCAACTTACTTTCTCTCTCTTTATCGCTCTCATGTGCCCTACAGAAAATTGTTGAAAATGTTTAACATAACAATAAATAAAATTAAATATTCTTTAAAAAAAAGAAAAGAAAGTAAAGTAAAATGCCTGGCTGTAATGGAAATAAAAGTCAGAGGGGGAAAATAGATTTACAGAAGACATTCTCTGTCTTCAAGATAACCAAAGGAAATCAATACAAATCTAAGGACTTGGAGAAGAAAGAGAAGAAATTCTTGAGTGGAAATAAAAACAAGAAGGGTCTTTCTGAAACTTCTTTTGTAAGAAAAGAGCCTCAAC
This sequence comes from Tupaia tana, assembly GCA_026018925.1. Taxonomy (NCBI): domain Eukaryota; kingdom Metazoa; phylum Chordata; class Mammalia; order Scandentia; family Tupaiidae; genus Tupaia; species Tupaia tana. The sequence continues at coordinate 35,633,705 of JAKSZU010000018.1, forward strand.
TTCAGAGACCAAAGGCTTTTCACTTACCAGGTAAGCAAGCTGATGAATTCTTCTGAACCTCATTTTCCTCTTCTATACAATGGGGCCATCTTGCAGGGCATTGGAAAGATGAGACATTCTGTAGTTGATATATCTGGCACCTAGCAGATAATCCATAATGGCAAGCCTTCTTGTTGGTTCCTAGAGAACATGCAATTATTAGGTCGTTGGAAAAGTCATGACACATCACATTTTTTACATAGAAAAATATGTCATGACTTTTCCGACGACCCAACCCATGAAAGCAACCTGTTTCCATTTCCTCCTACCTGCCATTAGGCTAGGTTGAAGGAAACGTCTGAACGTTCTCGGAGTCCCAGCAGAGCAGCGTGGGCCTTCTGTGCAGCGATAATTCTGTGGAGGTGGGGTGACATTTCTGAAATGCCTTGATTGACACCTTCAGTCATAAAAATAAAGTAAAATAAAGTAACCTCTCTCTCATTAAGGAATACAGAGAACTCTCCTCTAGGCCACCCACTTGCAACATGAAAAGGATGGTGCTCTGTGAGAGTAGAAGTTATTCTCAAAATGTATTCAGGAGAGCACCCTGGTCCTTTTTTTTTTTTTTTTTTTTATAGACCACAGATTAGTTTATTTTTAACACCCATCATGCCATGAATTCATAGGGAATAGGTTCCAGAAACTCAGGCTCCTTTCCATTGGTTCTCACAAAGTGTCCTTCTCTGGGTGGAGCAGGCTGGTGCTTTAGTTGAACCCAGTTCCTTTCTCTTTGGCTTCTTTCTTTTTCTGGTCATTTTCCTTCACACGTTGTAGGAAGCTATCTCTGCTCTTAGAATGTTTAATATGCTCAATACGCACATTGATTCTCTTGGCAAGAATCTTGCCCTTAACTTGTTTGTTCACAACAACGCCAACAGCATGCTGGGTAACATTGTAGACGCTTCCAGTTTTGCCATGGTAACATTTGTGGGGCATTCCTTTTTGAACAGTACCCATTCCCTTAATGTCTACAATATCACCTTTCTTGTAGATTTGCATATATGTCGCCAAAGGAACAACTCCATGTTTTCTAAAAGGCCTAGAGAACATATATTGGGTGTCTCTCCTCTTTCCCTTTGTGTTCGTCATTTTGGTTAATTACTGGAAGATGGCGGTTCCGGTCAAAAGCTTCCTTTTTTGTGGGAACTCCACTGCCGAAGCTGACCAGAGGGGTACGAGGTAAATGCCTTTCTTGGGTCTTGAAAAATGTGAACATTCAATTCCCAATAAATGTTTCTGTGGTCAGGTTCATTAGAGACACAATCAGTTAAACATCGTTCGACTGGCTTAGTAGAGATCATCCTGCGATTTTTCATATACTTTTTAGAGAACCAGGGAATATCAAAGAAGGATATGCAGCTTGGAACTTTTCCAGTATTTATTAGACGAAAGATCTCTTCCTCTGGGACTTCATGATTCAGAGAACACATCTTGGAGAGGGTGGTGTAAGCAGTGCTGATCCATCAGCAAATCCCTTTTTCTGCATGGTTCATAGAAACTGTTTATTTAATTACCTTTTGTTGTTGATTATTTTCTCTCTTACACTTTTAGTACTCAAATGGGTTGCACGTCTGAGTCATTTTAACATATTTTCAGGAGGAAAAAAATTAAATATGGAGCCTATCTCAGACCCTCAGGAATATCAGCCTATGACTCTGTATTTTCAAAATCCTCCACTGGCAAGTTTCGAGCAGCTGACCTAGACCAACTAACCAAAGCCTGATATTTGGGAACCACCCCCCAGTCCTGTATTAATGATACCATCTTCTATCTTATCATTGCAGACTTCACAGCCATTGACATGAGTCTTATCAAAAGTGAAACAGCCATGAGACAGTGCCAACCCAAAGGGAATTTTGAAACCTGCAGAAAAAGAAAAAAGATATTTTCTTTCCATTCTCCAAACTCAAGTAAGAGCAATCATTGCCTTTCCCTACAACCCATTAATTCTATATTTAGGAAACTAAAGTGAAAGGGGAGGAAAAAAACCAACCACAACCTCACACACTACGGAAAAGATTGTAGATTCCCAGTGGCTATGTTGGCAAAATGCAGAATGAGTGACTTTCTGTGGAGTGTTACCATTCTCGGATTAGATTTTTTTCTTTTCTAAAGTAGGTGAGTTAATTTATCTTGGACCAGCATTCCTGCAGACAGAGTAGAGACCTGGTATCTTCATCACCCCTAGAGGTAGTGTAATCTAGACATGCCAAGTCCCATGGATGCCTGCAAGCAGTTTTAAAAGGTTTTGGTTAGCTCCACTTTTATTAGAACGAAAGCTTTTCACAAGTAAGAGATTTTATGGGAGTTATTTTTAAAGTAATGTGTTTTTATTGGTTTCTGGTAAGATCAGTGAAATCACATGGCATTTTTAAAGAATTTTAAACCAAAAAAAGATGTTCAGAAAACTTGCCTGAAATACAAAAGCCAGGAAGGACAGAATAAGATATTTGAACACCAGGGGGTTAATGCCAAGATAGAGTTCTAAGGAAAGAGAAGAAAGCGGGAGAGGAATCTTCAAGTCAGGACAAAGATAAACTGAATTCAGCATCCAAGAGGTCACCCAGTTATTGAGGTGCAAATGCATACATCTCTCTTTGACTCAGTTGCTCTTGTAGATATGGGGATCATGATTTGTTGTGCATGAAAAGTAAGCTCATTAGAAAACGGAACCTGGGAACCAGCAGTTAGCGTAATGGCTATGTCGCTGGACTCCCACGTGGTCAACCGTGGTTCGTGTCCCGGACCTGGTGGCTTAGAACTCACGCCGGGCATGTGTGCGTGCGTGCCCAAGATCCCGAGAGGAGAATGGAGGAGAAGGGATTGTGGCCATCCCCCCTGGGGGGTGATTTCTCACTTTCTGTCTCTATGTCTCTCTCTGTCTGTGTGGCGAGCGCACGCATCCTATAGCAAAACCCTCTAAAAAAAAAAAAAAAAGAAAACGGAACCTGTTTTCAACTACTTAGACCTCTGAAGAATAAAGTAAGTGATACCCAAAAGTCTGAGTGACAGGAAAGCCAGACACACAAATTACAGAAGATCCAAACTGAAATTCTCCTCCTCTTCTAAAAAGATCTTCTTAGTCTTTACTGCTTGTTTTCTGATTACTAAAGTAATACATGATCAGCGTTAAAAATCCAGACATGTCTCATGCGGCCTATGAAAAAAACAAACAAAAAATTTCATTCTTCAGGTGAGTAAGTGAATCAAGAGAAAGACAGCCCTAGCTGCGGTAGCTCACACCGGTTTACTCTGCTACCCCACAGGCTGAGGCTACATGGGAGGGCCAGGTTTGATTCTCAACCCACCCTAAAAGCTTCATAAGACTCAGGAGGCTGAGGCAGGACGGTTGTAAGCTTGCAGTCAGCATGAACAATGTAGAGATGCCCTGTCTGAAAGAGCCAAAGGTGATGCGCCTGTAGTCCCAGCTACGCAGGAGGCTGAACCAGAAATACTTGACATGGCAAGACCCTGTCTAAAAAAAACAAAAATGGAGAGAGATAGAGAGAAAGACTCACCCAAGCTTCACAGCAAGTCAGCTGGTAACTAGGACTAGAAACCAGATATTTTAATAGCTCTCCAACACAGTTTATAATCCTCATCTGTATGTGTTTCTTATATACACATAAGGAAGGATACATTTACTACCTATTCCTACTCCCTTGCTTTTGGTCGGAACATTGATGTCCCTTCCAGATTTATGTGTTGGGACATGATGCCCAATGTGATGATAGTCTTAGAGGTGGAAAGTGATCAAATCAAGAACTCTACCCTCATGAGTAGAATTAGTGCCCTTGTAAAAGAGGCTCGTGGGAGCTGCCTCCTTTTCACTAGGTGAGGACATAGCAACAAGGCACCATCTGAGGAGAAGAGAGAGCTCCTACCAGAAACAGATCTACCAATATTTTGATCTTGGACTTCCCAGCCTAACTGTGAGTAATAAAGTCCTATCATTTATAAATTACCCAGTCTAAGGTAAATTGTTATAGCAGCTTCAGATACCCCTAAAATGCACAAGCATGCGCACGTGCTCACACACACCACAGTATAATAGCAAGCTTCATGAAGAAAAGGCACAATCCATGTCTTTCTAACACAGTATGGTAGACCAAGTTTCTAGCACTTACTAGAGGGTTAATAAACACATGAATGATTAAATGAGTGAATCTTTCTTTTTAATTTTTGGCCATAGGATGCATATGTTCACCAAAGAGAGACAGAGAGAAGGGAAAGTGAGAAATCACCCCCCAAAGGTAATAACCATGCCACAGTCCATTCTCCACACTCCTCATAAGATTTTAGGCAAGCATACACGTATGTCTTGTGTGATTTTCAAGTTGCCACATCCAGGACTCGAACTGCAGCCAGTCACTTGGAAGTCCAATACCTTAACCACCATGCCACCTGGTGGCCCCATGGGTAAATCTCTTTACAATGTTTTTCTGCCAAACTATGGCTGCCTTATAGCCCTTGAATCCAGTACAACTGTGCAACCACATAGATGCATAAATGTGATATAAAATTTACAAAATGAGTCCTCAGAGCTCTTCCCTCTGATTATGGAATATAATAGAATAGCGGATACCCACCTGTCCTTTGAAAAGGATGACTTTGAGGGAGACATGTCTTCCAGTCTTCTAAATTACTAGCTTCTAGACACCTGGTACAAGTTCCATCTGTTCCATTGTGATTGTGTGGCCTTTGAACTGGCAGAGATGACAATGGTGTTAGCTACACTATTCCACTGCATTGGTATAAGGCTTAAATACAACCATAATTTGGAGAGGATAAAAGCTAGCAATGTTATAGAATTTATATTTTAGAAAATAAATTGTTCCAGCTGTAGTGATGCAAGATGTGAGGAGCCACTGCAGGAGGCTGAGTCCATATGAACAGCCTAGGTTTGATTCTGGGCCAATCTGGACAGGCCAAGCACGGTAGCACACACCTGTAATCTTAGCAAACTGGAAGGCTGGGCAGAGACTTACAATAGTGAAATCCTGTCAAAAAATACCTATTTCTTTCTCCCTAGTCCCTCTTATATCCTCTCCTGCTAAAAAATAAAGAAAAAAAGAAAAAGAAATTTTCTTAGAAGTTCTCCTATCCATTCAGGTACTATAAAATGAAGCTCTATAGATGTAAAAGTGCTTTCATAAAATATGGACCCACATCACTGTGGATTCTGGTTGCTTTTATAGAGTGTGAACACTCTTCTTTTTGAAGAATAATCTTCAAGGAGATCATCTCTCCTCATGAACTCTGAAGAAGGATTCCATCTGTTTCCTCCAGAAGAGCATCATCTTCAACCTTGAAATGCCACCTGGCTCCATCCAGATTCAATTTATTTTTTAAGTTTGTTTTGTTTTGTTTTGTTTTCCACAAGGCACGTGTGCTTTCCGGAGAAAGGTAGAGAGACACAGAGAAAGGGAAAGTTAGAAATCACCTCCCAGAGGCGATGGCCATGCACTAATCCCTTCTCCTCCATTCTCCTCTCAGGATTTTGGGCATGCACACAAACACTCCAGTGTGATTTTCAAGCAGTCGGATCCAGGGCCAGAGTCATGGTCAACTATGTGAGAGTCTAGCGCTTTAACCACCACACCATCTGCTGGTTCTCCAGATTCAATTTTAACTATGAGACACACATTACTCAGAATTAAGTGGTTTACTCATCTTGGACACAAACTGAGAAGAGAAAAATTTGAGTCTCTGGCTGCTATTTCTTGGAGAGTCTTAAATGGATACAAGATTAAGCAGTGTTCATTGTTCAATGTACTCAACCATCTACCACTGAGAGTACACTTCCTATACCTTCTCCCATCCCTCTTGGTAGTAGAACTTTCCACCATTTCCCTTATTACTGGGTTAACTCATAAGCAGTCATTAATGGCGTTCACCAAGTATGAAGAGAATTCAAAAATTTCATAGAAAAATTGAATTATTCTGGTGCAAAAAATTAAATTCTATCCAGTTTTTTCATAATATGTACTTCTCATGAACATTTTGAAAATCCCTCTTACGTCACCTCTGTCCACACTGTAGAACTACATGCATTTCCTGGCAACCTGTGGTTGAATGAAGCCATCCAACTAGTCATCACAAATGACTTGTATGCACATGTGATATATGTCACTTCTAATCTAGAAAATTCAATTGCTAGTATAAATGTCTTTACCAATCTATTTTCTCTGCCCTGGCATCCAAAAACACTTCACATACCAGCCGTGCCAGAGTATAGCTAAAGAGAACAAGATCCCCCTCCAGCCATCCCGAAATAAACATGAACAAGACATTAATTTTGGTGTTCTAACATGCTGAAAATTTGGAGTTATTTGTTACCACACTGTAACTGTCAAGACTATGGCCTATACATATAAGAAACCATTCCCAAAACATAGTAACTTAAAACAACCATCATCTTACTTGTTCATGACTCTGTGTGTTAGCAATTCAGGTTGGGCACAGCAGAGTGGTTCTTCTGTGTGTTTCACTCAAGTCACTCTTACAGCTGCAATCCATGGATATATTGAGTGGGAGAGGGTTGATCCAGGGATCTTCAACTGGTATAGCCCATCTCTGCTCCATATGTTCTCAGTTTCAAGTAGGCTTGCCCAGACTTCACTTCAGACTCATCATAGCAAGAGCAAGAACAGAAGTTATGATATCTCCCGAGTCCTGTGATAAGAATGCCCGCATTCTATTGCTCAAAGAAAATATCTAGCTCAGACTGAAGGAATAGAAAATAGGCTCTGCTTCTCAAAAGGGGGTGGGGAGAAGCAAAGTCACATTGCAGAGGCAGAGGAACATGCACATAAGGGTAGGAGGAACTTGTCGCCATTTTATTTATTTATTTATTTTGCAATTTATTTCATCATCTCATGATTAGACTACTGATCTAGAATATTTAGACATTGAAACAGAATCTTGTCTATTTGGGGGTAGAAGAGTGGGGAAGTATCATCAACAAGATTTTACTAACAAATACATTAACTGGGAAGTGTGTCATTACACCATCTGCCCACAGATAGCTGTCATTACCCAGGTTTTATGACACCACATGGCCTCTTTTCAACCAGTAAATGCTCCCCATCATCACCACCACCACGGGGATGCCTGGGCCATGTCCTCTGTCATTATTTATACAATTTTTTAAAACATATCTCTCTCAGGAAAATGACTTAGAAAAATCAGATTGTTTTCTAAGATTCGGAGTCTCCAGTTTTGTTTAAGTGGATGGAAATTCCAACAATGACTCCCACAACATAGAGCAACAATTGATATCTGAAGACAGTGAAGGTCATCAGGACAATTTGTATATGATGAAATGGGAAGGTGGGCAACTCAATAAAAGCACTGATAGGTAATAATAACAATTACTTAGTGCGTATTTATATGACTATTGCTAATAGCAGTGAATACTGAATAAAGCTTGCACTTTCCTAAGAATGATATATATTGATCAAAATGTGGGAGACTTTGAATAAGCGGTAGAGGGTTTATAGGAAGTCTATGTTGATTTCTGGCTTGTACAACTTTAATATACTGAAAATAAAACTCATTGAAAAAGGATAATTACCAGAGAGAAGAAATGTGAGTGCTGAGAAGACAATGGCAGGGCACATCTCTTTTGCGCCCCTCTGTATTTTGAATCCTATCCAACATTCTACTTTCACCTGTAGCCCCTCCTTGCTAATGCCCCAGAGTCCACGGGTTTGTTCCCTTCGTACCCTGGACTTAGACCTACAGTGTTTCCATCTTCTGGTGCTCAGAGAAAACCTGGATCTATGACCAGCATGCAGGGTTTATGGACTGGACATTCCAGATCCTACCTTCTGCTGCTACCTTAGATACCGTAGATAAGGCAATGGTTGGTGGGGCACCTGAGGACAGGAAATGCTCCCTCAGCCACATTGCCCCTGAAGACTACAAGGAGACTGAAAGGCTGCTGCTCCCACAGATGGAATGTGAGTGTACTTCCCCAGGGCAATTGGATGGATGCAGCTCAAGAAGTTCCAGAATTTGAAAGGGCAGCTGGCCTCTGGGCTGGTTCTGAAGATTGTAGGAAAATTGTAACGTGGGCCCTTGGAGTTACTTTCTGCAGGTTTACTGCCTGTTACTTGACAGTTCATTTTGCCCTAGTATGACGTCCTGTTTTCTGGTGGCCATGTGGTGACTCTTAAAGAAGGAAACAAGTCCACCTCTACCGGGAATCCATCCTGAGCTAGCCAGGGAGGCTGTAGGGCATCACCCACCCTTAATCCATGCCCAAATGTGTATTTCACTGTTGGCCTGCCTGGCTTAACCATTTCATCAACTTTCATGTAAAATTGCAGCAGAGAGTTCCAGCCAAGACTGGATTTCTGAAATCTCAATACCTAAGAATCAATGATATATGTCATTTTACACATGCCAGTAGACTTTTGGTTCAAAATGGTAGAGAAATCACATACTTTTTTCCCCCCTCAATGCTAATGAAATAACACTAGTAACTTCAGGAGGAAATTCCTCAGTAGAACAATGAGAGTTGTTTCTGGAATGTGGAAAGTGTATGGGCTTCTACTGATGCATAAATCATAGCAGTGGAAGCTGGAGTCCAGCACCCAGAGAAGGTACCTCCACAGGTTGAAGACATTCTTCTTGGGAGAGTCATAGAAAGGCTATCAGCTATCTGTCTGTGGGTAAGTCAAACAGAAGTGAAGAGGAACAGGAATCTGGATGATAAATAGAAGTTCTTTCAGGCTCCCTTGTTCCATTGCCTATTCTTTTTTAAAAATAATTATTTTATTTAAATTTTTAAAAAACATTTAATTTGACCAGAAAGGGACAGAGAGAGAGACAGAGAAAGTGAGAACACAAGCTGCCAGGTCCAGGACTTGAACTATGGTTGGCCATGTGGGAGTCCAATGCCCTTAACCACCACACCACCTGCTGGTCCCACCATCGCCTACTCTTAGTATATGAGTAAAGTATGGTTTATTCCCAAGGTCTGAACTAGGGCTCTTGATATGGCTGTCAAGTGCTTCTTTCAACATTGAAGAGGGCCTAACCTCTCACCACCATATGCCAAGGTTCAAATCATCAAGCATATCCTTAAGGGAAGATTGTGTTGGGAAGCAGAACTCTACAACTTAAATGAAGAACATCTAGTGCATAAATCAACAGAGTTCATAATTGACACACATAAATGAGCAACCAAAGATCAGGAGTAAGGTGGGAGGGCCAGATGGTAGTGGAACAAAAACACAACTAGATCCACATGGTCTAGTTCACCTCTTGAGTTCACATCTCAGGGTCTCTCTCTACACACCAAGCATGTTCATACTTGCTTATGATCTGGGCTGAGTAAAGCCGGGAGTGGATCGTGGCATAGGAATCTTATTGGTGGTGATAGTCTCTATGTGTCTCTGTCTCTTGTTCTTTCTCTGTATCTCTATGTCTCATTGAAGAAATACATTAAATAATTAAGGTAGAAAATTCACTGGAGATAACTGGTAGCCCAAAGCGAACATGCAAATAAAAGATGACCCTGATGAAAATAGAAAATTCAGGAAATAGTAGAGAATTTTTTTAATTGCCAGAAAGTGTGGGCACTCATCAGAAAGAAAGAGAGATAGAAGGGGAAAAGGAAGAAAGCACTTCCCAGTAGGTTATGATCACACTGCAATCCCTTCTCCTACAGTATCTATCCCATTTGGATTTGGGGCAGGCATGCACATATACCAGTGTGTTACTCAAGCTACTGGGGCCAGGATTCAAACCGTGGCCAGCCATGTGGGATCCAACTTTATTACCCAGTAAGTAGGTCATGGGACTGGTCCAAGAGAATTTTTTTTTTTTTTTTTTTTTTTACTTAAATAAGTACACTCAGAGAGATTTAAGACAATATTGCTTTCATGGAAAAAGAACAAGCTATTCAGAAGTAAAATGATCAGAGGTTAAGAAAGAGTACCTTAGAAATAAACACATAATAATGTTGTGGGTATTTATGCTTACCTAGTCAGTATCCACTCTTCCTTCAATCCTTCTCAAAAGAACCCACGTTTTGTGAAATATCGCTTCATTCCACGGGGCCTGTATGACTCAACAGGCAATTTTTGATGGTTACAATGGAGAGAATGGGAGTGTGGGTACTGGGACTAATGCCATGATAGCCCTCACCCCTTGAAAGATGCCCATGTGCTCATCCCCAGAGCCTGTGAATATGTGGACCACACATGGTAAAAGAAACTTGGCAGATGTGAGTAAGTTACTGGATTGTCTGGTTGAGCCCATTGTAATTACAAGAGCATGTACGAGGGAGGCAGGAGGATCAGGGTAGGAGGAGGAGGGCCAATGGAAACAAAACAGTGACTGATGTAAGGAAGGGGCTACGAACCATGAAAGACAGGTGGCTTCCAGGACCTAACAAAGGCAAGGACAAAGATTCTTCCCTGAAGCCTACAGAATGACCATAGTACCACCAACACCTTGAGTTCAGACTTCTGACCAGATCTGCAAGAGAACAAGTTTGTGGCCACTGACTTTGATATTTTGTTTTGGCGGCAATAGGAAAATAACACAAGAGGTGGTATTGACACTTAGCAGACAGAGCGCAAGGATGCTAAATGTCCTGAAATGCTCTAGTGATGGCTTACAGTGCAGGGTTATCATAAACAAAATGCTCATTGTTCCTTAGTTAAGAAACACTGGAAGCAATTTAGACGTGTCTTCCTCTTTCTAGTGGCTAGGTCAGGAGTGGGCACATGACAGAAGTCAGGTAAAAAGATGTAAAGAGGGTTAGATAGTTTGGCGAGATTTCTAAGAGGACATTGGAGGTCTCCTCTGAAAAATGACTAAGAAGGAAACCTCTATACAGCCATGCTGGGGACCAGATTTAGGATAAAGTCAGCGAGCACTGTGGGTGACAGAACAAAGATAGAAAGCATTTAGATCCTTCATGACATGTTTGAAAAGGGGAGCAACCAGTCCTGATTCTATGTCTCCTCTGGTTTTACAACTGTACACATTTTTAAAATGACTTTTATCATTTACAATGGCTACTTGTTCCAATTGACTTCATTTGGGTTTGGTACTTTCTATAGTTCCAGGAGTCCATTGGGGGCGTGGTCTTGGAATAGAGCCCCTGCAGTTAAGGGAGGACTAGTATACGGATACATGCTTCCAGATGAATGAAACCTGAAAACACAATGCTGAGTGAAAGAAGCTACTCACAGAACACCAGCTAGTATATGATTCTGTGTGTATTAAATGTCCAGAATAGGCAAACCTATAGAGATAGAATTGGATTTGTGGTTGCCTAGAACCAGAGGCAAGAGGGTAGAGGTGGTGAGAGAGGCTGAGGAGTGACTATGAATAGGCAACAAGGTGATTTATTTGTTTATTTATTTATTTCTTTATTTCAGATGATAAAAATCATCTAAAATTGATGGCTGTGCACACGTCTGCCAATGTATTTAAAAACATTGAATTGTTTGATTTAAACAATTCAATTGTATAGCATGTGGATTATATCTCAATAAAGCTATTAAAATCATTTTAAAATATAGAGGAAAACATTTTATACATGAAAGTTTATATTAAACAGAAATACTAAATAGTAAGCAGGATTTTTTAAAGTTCACATGGAAGGGTCAGCAGGTGGCATAGTGTAAGGAACTGGATGCCCACATGGCTGTCCATGGTTTGAGTCCTAGATCCAGCAACTTGAAAATCACACCAGGCACATGTGTGTACCTGCCTAAAATCCCAAGAAGAGAAAGAAGGGATTGTGTCATAGCCATTACCTGGGGCATGGTTTCTCACGTTCTCTCACTCTGTCTCTCTGGCAAGCACACGTGCTCTATAGAAAAAAAAATAATAAAAAAAGTTCACATTTCACTCCAGAAAGAATTTACAGAGAGAACAAATAGGTTTTCTACAAAGTATATGAGGAATCTACATTTAATTTGTCATAAATAACACAGAATACTGAAATAAAAAGAACAAATCTGAAAAGTATTTTTCAAGAAATGATTTTATTTAATTTTATTTATTTATTCATTTACTTTTCATTTGACCAGAGAGAGACACAGAGAGAGTGAGAGAGAGAAAGTGAGAAAGCAAGTCACCAGGTCCAGGACTCGAACTGTGGTTGGCCATGTGAGAGTGTCCAGTGCCTTAACCACCACACCACCTGCTCCCCCTGAAAACTATTTTTTTAAATGATTTTGAAACTAGAATTTTATACTCAGCTAAGGTGAGCGAGGCCCAGCCCCAAGGAGTGGGGGATCTATTGCACTATGCCAGAGATGTGGTGGAAAAGGCCCAAGACCTATTCATGCCAGGGACATCCACAGCTGCACCCATGATCCCAGCTGGCTGCTACTCTGGTTGAGGGCTGAGAATCATTATGTGAAGACCCCTGCGAGGGTATCTCTCTGTCTCTCTGTCTCTCTTGTGAATAAACAAATAAACTTAATGTAATTATGAGGGCCTGGAAGTAAAAATATTTCTTCAGACATGTAAGGATTTAAAGTTTTGTCCACATACTTCTTCTCAAAATGTACTCGACAGTATAATGTAGCAATCAGAAATGGAATAAGAGAAGATGTGGAACTTAACAAGAAACCGAACCCAAGACAGAAATGAAAAGAAATCTCAGGATGAATTCTGTGAAGCAAATCTAAAGAAACAATATATATTCAAGATTGAATTAAAGGTCAGAGAACTACAAGAAAAGCCTTTAAGGAAAAAGGAGGTGCCTTCTTACACACAGAATGATTAAGAACCTACATGATCTTAGTGTATGGCACATGTTGGATGTTCTTAGCTATGGCATAACTACAGGTGCTTTCTAAAACAACAAGAACAATAAAAATCCCAGAAACTTCTGGGAAAAAACAAATCTTTGGCGCAAGTATAGCTGGCTCTCCATATTCTCATTCATAGAGTCAACTAATCACCTATCAAAAATATCTGGGGGGAACGAGCAGTTAGCATAATGTCTATGTCGCTGGACTCCCACGTAGTCGACCGCGGTTCGCATCCCAGACCCGGTGGCTTAAAACTCACGCCAGGCGCGTGTGTGTGCGTGCCCAAGATCCCAGGAGGAGAATGAAGGAGAAGGGATTGTGGTGTGACCATCCCCCCTGGGGGGTGATTTCTCGCTTTCTGTCTCTATGTCTCTCTCTGTCTGTCTGGTGAGCTCACGCGCCCTATAGCGAAAAAACCTCTCAAAAAAAAAATACATATTTACATCTGGGGAGGGCCAGCAGGTGGATTATATCTCATGTGGTTAAGGCACTGGATCCCATATAGCCAATTGCTTGGTTTGAATCCTGAACCTGGTGGCCTGAAAAACACACTGGGCGTGTGTGCATGCATGTCCAAAATCCCAAGAGGAGAATGAAGGAGAAGGGACTGTGGAGCGGCCATCCCTTCTGGGTGGTGATTTCTCACTTTCCCTCTCTTCCTATGTCTGTCTGTCTCTCCCCAACAAGTACACATGCCCGATGGCAAAAATCTACAAAAAAAAAAAAGGAGGGGGAAGCATTGAAAAGTAATAGCACAATAATAAAAGGTAATACAAATAAAGAACAATACAGCATAAAAATATGTACACAGTATTTATATTGTGTTAGATATTAAAGTTATCCAGAGACAATTTAAAATAAATGGAGTGGGGCAGGCAGATGGCATAATGGTTATATCACTGGACTCCCATATAATGACTGCAATTCGATTCCCAGACCGAGTGACTTAAAACTCATACCAGGCACGTGTGCATGTATGCCCAAGATCCTAAGAGGAGAATGGAGAAGAGAAGAAGGGATTGTGGCATGGCCATCCCCCTTAGGGGGTGATTTCTTGCTTTCTGTCTCTGTCTCTCTCTGTGTTTCTGGTGAGCACATATGCCCTATACCAAAAATCTCTCTAAAAAAATAAATAAAAATACATTTTAAAAAAGTATATGGGGCAATGTGCATAAGTTATGCACAAGGAAGAGACTTGAGCATCCACAGATTTGGGTATCCAGAGGGAGTCCTGGAACCATTCTCCCAGCATGCTGAGAAACTGCTCTAAAGGCAAACTAAAAAGTCACATAAATTCAAATAGCAGAGGACACACTAGGTGTGTGTGCCTGTGATCTGAACTAACTGGGGGTGGGTTGTGTTGTAAGGACCCTATTGGGGATATCACTTTCTTTCTCTGTCTCACTCACTCACGAAAGAAAGAAACTAAGAAAATTCTAAAATCAAAATGAACTTTTACTCGTCTTACCAGACCCTTGGAGATTGTACCTTCACCTATGTTTCTAACTCATCCCATATCACTTCTCACACTACTCAGTACTCCAGAGCCACATTGCCTTGCTTCCACCCTTAGAACTAACTAACTGATTCCTGCCTCAAGATCTTTGCATCAGCAGTTGCCTTTGCTAGAAATACCTAAAATATTCTTCCTCTGGCTCTTTGCTTGGCTGGCTCTCACCTGTCATTTGAATCCCAACTGAAATGCTACTTTACGAAGAAATCTTCCCTGACCATGTACTATAACACAGTGTCTTCCTCCTCTGTCTTATCACTCAGCTTTATTTCCTCCAGAGCACTTACCATCAATGGAAATTGTCTTATGTATTTGTTTAATTGCTCAGTGTTGGCACTCCATCCTCCCCACCCCCAGGGAGGCAACTTTCTTAGGGCAGAAACTTTCTTTCTCCTGGCCTTATTGTCTTTGCAGCATCTAGAACAACACTTGGTTCTAGTAGCTTCTCAATAAATATTTATCAAACATGTAAACACTGTATTACTATATGAGTTTGATAGCTTTAAGAATGTCACAAATTAAGGGAAAAGCCTTTTATTTTTAAAGAAACTAGGAGACAGGGACCAGGAGATGGTGTAATGGTTGTGTTGGTGGAGTCCCAGATAGCTGACCACAGTTTGAGTCCTGGACCTGGCGGCTTAAAAGTCATACCTGGCTGGGACCGCAGGTAGCGTGTTGGTTAAAGGGCTGGACTCCCACGTGGCTGATCATGGTTCAAGTCCCAAACCCGGTGGCTTGCTTTCCTTCCCTCTCTCTGTCTTGCTCTGGCCAAATTAATAATAAGAAAGAAAGAAAGAAAGAAAGAAAGAAAGAAAGAAAGAAAGAAAGAAAGAAAGAAAGAAAGAAAGAAAGAAAGAAAGGAAGAAAGAAAGAAAATAAAGAAAAATAATTCTTTAAAAAAAAAAAAAAAAAAAACTCATGCTGGGCACGTGTGCATGTCTGCCCAAAATCCTGAGAGGAGAATGGAAAAGGGATTGCGGTGTGGCCATTCCCCCTGGGGAGTGAGTTTTTGCTTTTTGTCTCTCTGTCTTTCTCTGTATCTCTTTCAAGCACACATGTCCTATAGCAAAAATCTCTCTCTAAAAAGAAAAAAGAAAGAAGAAAGAAAGAGAGAAATTAGGAGACATATTCATAATTATGAACTAGCCCCTGAGTGTTGACAATTAAGGGGTATTTTTGGTGAGACATAGAATGCATCTAGAAAAACTGATGAAAGTTTTTTTTTTCCTTTTCTCCAGGAAAAAAAAGCAACGTTTGTACATACACTCTGTATAGCCACAAAGTATGATGTGTGCAATTTCAGGATTTCCCTCCCAGGTTGAGAAACTGGGCTTTAGCCTATATAAATATCATTTGTAATTGGCACGCAGTTAGCAAGTGGGCGTTGCTTAAGTAGCTACCTGTCATTTTCCCCCTTGATGACCTATACCATTTAAATAGGTCTGACTAAATGAGTGATACGTCATGGAACAGAGAAAATGGGGTTGAGCTAGCAGGAAGATTTAAAGGGTCAAATCCTCTAACCCCTTGCTGGGCATGAGTGCTCTTCCAAACAACCTCAGCAGACACGATGATCTTATCAACTGCCCTCCTGGCCTCAGTTAACCTCTCTGAAGAGCTATTAGCCCCATCTAAGGTAATTTATCTTTAAACACATCAGTCTCCTGTATTTGACTGTAAATTCACTGAGGACAGGATTGCCTAAGAATAGCTAGTGCTGAGTTCATACAAAAGTCCATTGTTTACAGAGACCAGGCACTAGACACCATTTTTTCCTTTAATTGAATAGCCATCACAATCCTAAAACATGTATTCTATAATTATTTGCCCATTTATTTGTTGTTGTACTTTCTTCACTAAAATGTGAATTTCATCAGATCATCAGTTACACATGAACTCAGTAAATGCAGCTGAACAAGTGAGTGAATGAATGAATGAATGACTACTCCACGTCAGGCACAAGTCTAGACACCAGCAATGTAGAAGAGAACAATATGAGAAATCCATTTCTCTCTTAAGGCAAGCAAATAGTGAGCAAAGAAAGACTATAAATAAATAATAGATTATTTCGTTTTCATGTATGATACGTTCTCTAAGATAAAATCAGTAAAACTGGTTCATGAACTTCAGAGAGACTTGTGGCAGGAGGATGCTCTATTAGATAAGTAGTCAGGGGAGCCCTCTTTGGTGAAGGAGCATTTAAGAAGAGCTTGCTGAATGGTGAGAAGGAGAT
Source organism: Tupaia tana (assembly GCA_026018925.1). Classification (NCBI taxonomy): domain Eukaryota; kingdom Metazoa; phylum Chordata; class Mammalia; order Scandentia; family Tupaiidae; genus Tupaia; species Tupaia tana. Next base: position 35,650,281 of record JAKSZU010000018.1, read on the forward strand.
GGAAATAGGGAGATTCTGGGGAAAAGGAATATAGGACGAGGGAGTAGGAAGCACAAAGGCCTTGAGGTGGGAGCTTGGCATAGTCAAGGAGCAGAAAGAAGGAAGGCCATTGTGCCCAGAGATAATGGGTCCCAGCAAGAGTTTAGATGAGAAGTTTGAGGACACTGACAGTGGCCATATCAGGTGGTATAAGAACTCTGAGTGTTATTCCAATTACTACAGGAAGTCACAAAATGATTTTACAGAAATAGGAACTGGTCTAATATCTTTAGAAGATTTTCCTGGCTTCTGTCTGGAGAATGGACTGCAGGGGACAAGGAAGTACCAAGGTATAAGCAGATGGATGAGGAGTAGATTAAAATCCGGCAGGGAAGGATGGATTCTGTGGACCAAGGGGCCTAAGGTCTAATCTCAGCCTTGTCCTGAACACTTGTGGGTTAGGTGAACAGTTCTCTCACCCACACCTTCATTTTCCCACTTATAAAATAAGAGGGCTCAGAGGGCCAACTTTCAGACCCATTTCTACCTTGATTTTTCTGCAGACTTCTGAATCATAGTTTTGTCCTTGTCATCTATATTCAGAGACAAATCTAAAGACAGGCCCTGCCTGGGCCTCCCTGAGATCACCCAGCTGACAGGGACAAATCTCAGACCAGCTTTAAGACGCTCTTTGGCCAACGTGTGCCGATGGAAGTCTATCCCACCCTCCCACTGGCTCCACAAGAGGGGACCACGATGCCTACTGGATATTCTTCTTCGTCAAAGCAAAAGACAGACAGCACCCGGCTGTACTCATCAGTGAAGCCTTTGATCAACCATTATTTCTTGTTTGGCAATTTGCTCCCTTAAAAGAACCCATGGGCACCCCTCAGGGCTCATCTCAATGTCTCTTCTTAGAAGGAAGATGTGCTCCTTCCAGGCCAGCATTCCAAAGGTTGTAACTTATTGGTGTGACTGAAGAGGAAGGGGGTTTGGCCGGTTGGATATTGAATCTGGCTCTCCCTTCCTCCCTCCCTCTTTTCCTCCTTCCCTTTCATCTCCCAAAGTGGTCCTCTCCTGGCTCCTGGGAGAGGGCTGGTGCTGTGCTGGGGGTCACACCCCTCCCCTCTGACTTCCTCCGCTCCCTCACCCTTCGGATACTTGCTTATGCAGCTGCTCGATATGAATTCCTCACATACATCTCCGGCCAGCCAGTTTATTTTTATAAACAATAAATAGGATGACATTCCTATGGTGTCCCACTCTGGCTGGCCTAGTTTACAGAGCTGGGGAGACAGAGATGGAGGGTTGGTGGGGTTTATACAGATGGTGGGCCTCATGTCATAAATCTCATAAACACCAAGTGATGGAAGGTTTTTTTTTTCTTTTTTTAGGAAACACAAACAACAACAACAACTCACTCCCCCACCCTGTCTTCCCCCCACCCCCAAGATCACAAGGCATTATCGAGACCCACAAATCATGACCAGATGATATTAAGTTGCTTCAATAACATTCTGGATCCCTTCCGGTGTGTTATTTTTCTTCATTAGAAACGATAGCCCAAGTGCACCAAATCCTCTTTCCCTCTCCTCAAAATTTATAGATCCCAGTCTCTAAACTAATTGTTAGTTGCACACTAGGCCGCAAGCTGTTTGTCCATGGAGCAATTACCTCTGAGGCCTTGATTAAAGGCGTGGGGGATGCACAAGAGTGAGGAAATGAAACACCCCAGCAGTGCACGCAGGGTGTCCTGGCATCGTCTGTGGATGAAAGTGAGTGAGAAGCTTCCTTATCCATCACTGACCCTTGTTCAAAGCCTGAGATGTGACAGGCACCTGACACGGGTTGCTGACTTCTTTTATGTCATTTCAGGCCAAGGTAACCTCCAGGCCAACAAGAGCATTTGCTCAGGTCCTCCATCTTACCCTCCCAGGTTGGAATATTTCCCACAGCTCCTAAACTCATCAACCTCCCTGTGAATATGCAAAGTAAGGGACTCCTTGGCTCAAAATGATCTGAGGGCCATGTACCTACTGCAGCAAGAGCATCTCAAGATCTAGGTGGCGAGACCAGCAGATGGTGTAGTGATTACATCGCTGGACTCCCTCGTAGCTGACCGTGGTTCAGGTCCTGGAACTGGAGGCTTAAAACACACCAGGCGCGCATGCATATGTGCCCCAAATCCCAAGAGGAGAATGGAGGAGAAGGAATTGTGGCATGGCCATCCCCCTGGGAAATCATTTCTCTCTTTCTGTCTCTCTGTCTCTCTAGCAAGCAGGTGCACCCTATAGCAAAAATTTCTCCCTAAAAAAAAAGATCTTGGTGCTAAAGCTAGATATGCTCTCACAGGCTACCAGATACCACCCCTACAATGGCATCATCCATCTCAGGTATTCTATTATAGCAAAAGAAGATGAACTGAGACACTTCTCTTCCCATTTTACCCTCCACTGCTCTGTTAGTAACTCCTGACATCACTGTCCAAAAAAAGTCTTTCTTTTTTTTTTTTTTTTTTTTTTTTTTTTTTTTTTTCGAGAGAAATTTTTGCTATAGGGCACATGTGCTCACTGGAGAGACAGAAAGACAGAAAGTGAGAAATCACCGCCCAGTGGGTATGACCACACTGCAATCCATTCTCCTCCATTCTCCTCTTGGGATTTTGGACACTCATGCACACAAGCCTGACATGAGTTTTAAGCCACCAGGTCTGGGACTTGAACCACAATCGAGTACATGGGAGTCCAGCAATGTAACCATTATGCCATCTGCTGGTCCCTGTTCAAATAAATTTCTTACATTCAATTCTTGTCTTAGGGTTCACTTAAAGAGAAACCAAGCCCAAAATACTTCATGGCTCTCTTCTTCTTTGTAAAAGGCATTGATGCCAGTATAGTGGCACCCTTTTTAAAATGTCTTTTCCTTTACCAGAATTTTTCATTCATTATAGTTTAAATAAAGACAACAATAAGAATTCTTTTTTTTTTTTTTTGGGGGGGGGGAGAGGTTTTTGCTATAGGGCGTGCGTGCTCGCCAGAAAAACTCAGAGAGACAGAGAGACAGAAAGCGAGAAACTGCCCAGGTGGACGGCCACGCCGCAATCCTTTCTCCTCTATTCTTCTCTCAGGATCTTGGGTACACACACACACACACACACACACACACACACACCAGGCATGAGTTTAAGCCACCAGGTACGGGACTTGAACCATGGTCGACTACATGGGAGTCCAGCGACATAGCCATTACGCTAACTGCTGGTTCCAACAATGAGAATTCTTATTTTTCTTTAAAAAGTCAGAAAATTTGGTATCTACACATTGCAGCCCTAAGTAGGAGTATTTAATTAATGTATTTATTTATCTGTTCGTTTATTTAAATTTCTCAGAGAGCATGCATGTTCACCAGAGAGAGACAAGAAAGTGAGAGAGAGAGAAATAACCCCATCGGGTCACTCCTTGATCCCTTCTCCTCCATTTCTCCCTCCTTTGGAAATTTGGCACAGGTATCCAATGTATTTTTCAAGTTACTGGGTTTGGGACTCAACCCATGCAGTTAGCCATGTGGGATCTAACTGCTTTCACCACCACACCACCAGCAGGCCTGGCAGCTGCGCTCTTAAATGGACTCATCCCCTCCAGTTTCTTACAATCCACCTCAGGGCCAGTTTCATTCTTTCAGGTCAGCTTCCCGGTCCCCTGTGAGCAGTTGAGTTTTTACACTCCTGATTTCGACATAATACTGGACCTTTCTAAAGTGCTATGAACAACAAATCAAGCAGGTTCTTACATTCTGCTTAGTTTTTTTCTAAAATCTAATAGAGGGACTCTCCAAGATTTAGGAGAGTATGTCTCTTTTTATTCTTTTGAAATTTAATAATTAAATGATTTTTAGAATGATTCCCCCCAATTTTTACAGCAGAAGGGATTCTCTCGTAATCTCCAGCCAGACTTTGGCCCGTCTCTGTAAGCAACTTTTACTTTATTCAGATTCAACAGGAAATCAAACCAACGGATTTCTCATTTGCCTTCAGTTCATGATGGGTTTCCATACAGCCAACGTTAGTGGTTTTGACTTTTCCTTTGCGTGCATAAACATTCTAAAATAATTCCCATCTTTCTTCTACCTCATATCCCACTACTACTAATATTCATGGGTCCTTCCTCCCAAAGTGGTTTCCCAAGCTTCAGTCAATTCCCTTCCCTCTCACATCACTTCATAGTACCATTGTTATCCTAATAATATAATCAAATGATAAATTTAAAAAAATTCAGTTATGTATTTTAAAAAGTGTACGTGGGGGTCTGCAGGTGATAGCATGATAGTTAAGGGCGCTGGATTCCCACATGGCAGATGATGGTTCAAGTCCCAGACCTGGTGGCTTGCTTTCTCACTTTCCCTTTCTCTCTCTGGTAAAATGAAAAATTAATAGTAACAAATGGAATTAAATAAATTAATAAATAAAATTTTATTTACAAAAAGTATAGGTGACCTAATGTAATAGTTAGGAATAATATCCAAGTTCTGTCAACTGAGGAAATTAGATGGTTGCCTGGAAAACAGCATTACTTCTGTGTCATGAGACTGAAATTTCATTAGTGTCCTTTTTGGTATAGCTTCTATAGGGCCAATATTTAGGATAAGAAAGGAGAAATCTACTCCATGGTCCAAACAATATGACTACATATTTGTAAAGAGCCTGACATTAGAAAACCAGCCTTTTCACTTCTCTGATGGCTTTTCAACTACAAAGATAAGCAGACCCTTAGATAAAAGTGGCTCTGAGAAGTTTGTATTATCAGGAGAACTAAGTCACGGGCCCCCTTACAGCTTCCTTATTCCTTCTCTAGGTTTGCCCTCATGAGTGAACATATAGCAGCCAGGACTTAAAACCATCAATGAATACACTTTTGTCTCAAATCTGCTTTTCAGTAAGAGTTTTCTGTTAAGAATGGAGCCCTGCAGAATAACAAATGTGTCCATGACATCTTAGCTTGGAGGAAAGAGCAGCCTTTCCCACTCCGAGAGGAAGGGATCCAGTACAGCACAGGGTCAGAAGCTATGGCACTCATGGGACATTTTCCAGGCAATGAGTCTGTACATGAAAAGATGCCACAGAGGGGTTCCAAGTATGGAGATATGAAGACACAGAACCCAGCATGCTGTAGGCTCTGTGTAGTCTGAGAGTGGTAAAAGGACACACACTTGCTAGCCCTGCTTGAGCAGGTGATTGGAGAGACTTGGTTATATCTGACAGAATGAGAGGAGAAAACTCAGACTATCAGAAGCAGAACTGAGAATGGGCTGAAGTACAGGACTTTCTCTCTGGAACAAAGTAGGAGATCATACCAACATGCCAGGGAGTCTCATCTGGGCGAGGTCCTGGTCCTGCCTCTCCCCAGTTTAAACCTCTCTAAGTCTTCCTGTTGATTTTATCATAAAGCCTAAACCACTAAACAAAGATTTTTCAAGACCACTGTTTTCACTGGGTTCACAGAACTTAACCTGTTTCTCATTGTCTACATGTTGTCTGACCACTGGGCTGAGCCCTGGGCAAGTCTGGAGTGTGGGAAGACCCGAGATGACCCAGTCATGGTGCCTGCCTTCATGGAGCTGATAGTCCAGTGGGGGAGACAGAAAGGTGCCAAGTAGTTTTCAGTGCTACCTGGTAAGGGCTGTGAGAGTTCTGAGCTGACAAGAAAAAAAGGAGCATTAACTCACTGGGCAGGGGAAGTAAAGACTTCGAATCTAAGATCCTCCACTGGGCCTTGAGGTACAATTTGCTCAGTGGAGCAGGAGGGGAACAAAGACAGTCCTGCAGGGCAGGCAGAAGCAAGCACTGTGTCCTATAAAAGCCCAAACCGAGCCCTGAGCCCACCAGATGTATGGCTTGTACAGAGGACAACTTCCCTCTTGCCAGGATGATAACTGCCTTTGACTTTGATGTTCCTCAGTTTCCACACTCATGTTAGCTTTTCTGCCAGAGCTGAGTACTTGTTTGTTTTGTCTGGACAGAGTTTTGTGATGCTTCTGCTGAGGGAAACAGCTACATCAATAAGGTCCACTGTTTTGTTAGCTTTATCAAGTAGCAGAATGTCTGCTTTGGTGAGCTGGATTTTTGTCTCTCCATACCCCAGAGCAGCTATTTTCCAGCATGTTCTTTTTCACTTTGTTAATTTCTTTACACAAGCCTCCTTTCTTTTTCTTTTCTTTCTTTCTTTTTTTTTTTTTTTTTTTTTTTTTTTTTTTTTTTTTTTGAGAGGTTTTTGCTATAGGGTACATGCCCTCACCAGAAAGACAGAGAGTCTCAGAGAGACAGAAAGTGAGAAATCACCCCCAGGGGGGATGGCCACACTGCAATCCCTTCTCCTCCATTCTCCTCTCAGGATCTTGAGCACATGCACACAAGCACATGCACCTGGCATGAGTTTAAGCCACCAGCTCCGGACTCGAACTGCAGTCAACTACATGGGAGTCCAGGGATGTAGCCATTACACCATCTGCAGGTCCTGCCCACTTTCTTTCTTTTATTTTTTTTAAATAATTATTTTTATTTAACTTTATTAATTTATTTACTTGTTTAATTTGATCAGAGAAGGACAGAGAGAGAGAGAGAGAAAGTGAGAAAGCAAGCCACCAGGTCGGGATTCAAACCGTGGTCAGCTATTTGGGAGTCCAGCACTCTTAACTACCATGCCACCTGCCAACCCCAACAAGCCCACTTTCAAACAAATATTTGGTGGGCTTTTGCAGCAATACATGTGTGTGTGGGTGTGTGTGTGTGTGTGTGTGTGTGTATATATATATATATATATATATACACACTATATTGTATATAATATACAAACACAATATTATATTGTATATATATTATATACAATATATTATACTCAGAGAGAAATAGAGACAGACAGAGAAGGAGAGGGAGTAAGTACCACCCAATGAAGTATAGTCACTTTGCTATTCCTTCTTCTCCATTTCTCTATCCTATCAGTAATTTGGGCACTTATGTACACATCCCTAGTGGAACAGGATTCAAACTGTGCACTCAACCATGAAGGATCCAGCTCCCCTAACCACCCACCAGGCTGTGTAGCTGGCCCACGTCAACATTCTTGTAACTATTAAACTTTGTTCATGCCAGCCAGTGGCTTACAACTACATTTCTCAGACAGATTTTACTCATCAAACAAATGTGCTCAAATGGCAACGCCACTTGCCTGAGTTCATCAAAATAGAACTTAATAGAACTCACAAAATGAGACATTCTGTTTTATTCTTCCATTGTTGTAGCTATTTTACGGCCATGATATTGATTGAGGAAAGATGAGAGCAGCTACTATAGAAAGCTGAAATCTCTAACTTCCTTCCATCCCACCCTCCTTCCTTCTTTTCTTCCTTTTTCAGCACAAAGGAGAACCACCATTACCCAGGTTCTGAAGACAGGGTAATATATATATTTTTTAAGAGAGTTTTTTTTTTTTTTTTTTTTTTTTTTTTTTTTTTTTTGCTATAGGGCACATGTGCTCCTTGGAGAGACAGAGAGAGACTGAGAGACAGAAAGCGAGAAATCACTCCCCACAGGGTATGGCCACACCGCAATCCCTTCTCCTCCATTCTCCTTTCAGGGCTTGAGGCATGCACACACAAGCACCTGGTGTGAGTTTCAAGTTGCCAGATCTGGGACTCAAACTGCAGTTGACTACGTGGGAGTCCAGTGACGCAATCATCACGCCATCTTCTGGTCTCCAGAGTATTATTTTAAATCCCCAAAATATTATATAAATTATTGGATCATTGGAAAAGTCATGATGCATTTTGCATAGAAAAATATGTCATGATTTTTCCAACAACCCAATGTAATATTTTTTTTTTTGAGAGGTTTTCGCTATAGGGCGCGTGCGCTCGCCAGACAGACAGAGAGAGACATAGAGACAGAAAGTGAGAAATCACCCCTCCCCAGGGGGGATGGTCACGCTGCAATCCCTTCTCCTCCATTCTCCTTTCGGGATCTTGGGCATGCATGCACACGCGCCCGGCGTGAGTTCTAAGCCACCGGGGCCAGGACTCGAACTGCGGTCGACTACGTGGGAGTCCAGCGACATAGCCATTACGCTAACTGCTGGTTCCCAACCCAATGTAATATTAAAATATAGAAAATATAATCTTTTATGAGTATATTTCTAATATTACATACATATCCAAAATGTAAATATATGTAAATTATGAATACATATTTTATAAATGGTACACACACAAAGCTCAAAAAGTTCACAGAAAGTATATTATAAAAAAAAACTATGCATGTATTTCAAGTTTTGCAACAAAATAAACTATAATTCCATTTCTCCATAGATATTTAAAGTTCCCTCAGATGTATCAATGCTTGTTATTTGACAAGCACTGTTCAAAGAACTTTGTAAATAAAAATTTTTAATTTCATAAGAGTATAATATGATAAATATATTTTACAGATGAGGAAATTGAGGCAATAAACCATTAAATGACTCTCCTAATATCATGAAACTAGTTTGTGGGAAAGAAAGGATCTTAATTCAAGACTCCAAAATCACTACATTTAACCTCTGATCTATTCCTGGAATAATCACATGGAAAATAATGAACTATTGTGGTTAATATTGTGATGAATAAGTTTAAAGATCTTTTTTTTTTCTTTTCAGTTGCCAAAGGGTAAATGTGCTTGCCAGAAAGAGACAGACAGACAGAGAGGGAAACAGCACCACCAGTAAGGCATGGTCAGGACACAGTCCCTCCTCCTCCATTTCTCCCTCCTGTCAGGACTTTGGGCATGCACATATATGCTTCCATTATGTCTTCCAAGCCAGTGGTACTGGGATTCAAACCACGATCGACTCTGTGGGATCTGGCTCACTCTCACCATGAGGCTATGGGGCCAACTCAAGTTTAAGGATCTTACAAGGAGCTTCCTCTGGTTAGATGTCTATAGTGATGGAAGGACTCTCTGAGGAAGAGACATGTAAGCTGAAACATGAGATAAGATATAATTAAGTTGGCATTGGGAAGTGAGAGAGGAGCTAAAAGGCAGATGACAGGCAGAGGGACAATGAGTATGAGCTTTGTGGGAGCGAGTCTGTGGAGACAGTGTGATTAGGTTAGGGATGGTAGGTTCACACAGTGGGAGTTTTCTTTTGTGGTAGACAAAATAATGGCTCCCAAGGTGTCCATGTCCTGATCTGGAAAACTGAATATGTTATCTTCCATGGCAAAGGAGACTTTGTAGACGTGTTAATGGCCTTATGAGGTGGGGAGATTATCTTGGATTATGCAGGTGGATCTATTCTGATCACACGAGTCCTTGAAAGCAGAGGTTTCCCAGCTGTGGTAACAGAGAAGTGTGACCATGAAGAAGAATTAGGAAAACAGATGCTTTTGAGGATGAAAGAAGGGGGAAGGCCAAGGAGAGAGGATGACCTATGACCTCCAGAAGCTGGGCAAGGCCAGAACACATTCTCTTCCAGAGCCTCTAGAAAGAGAAGCAGACTGTGACGCCTTAACTGTAGCCCAGCAAGACCACATCACACTTCTGACACCAGCCTTGCCAGTGTGTGCTATTTAACCTGAGTTGGTGGAAATTTGTTACAACAGCCATAGGAAACACACATGCCATGAAAACCTATGGAATGACGAGCAGATGAATGGCACTGTTTGTTTTGTAGGTCCCAGGTTAGAGTCAATTATCAGCCTAGTAATGAAGGCCAAGGGTCTCTGTAGAAACTCTCTTCAATGATATTCCTAAAGTATTTATATACTTGGGATTCTCCACCATCCTAGTTATTATTAATAGCCAGCACACTAAGGATAGGCTCTTGCTGATGATGGCATTACTCACGAGCACGTGACTATTGGCTGGACAGCTCTGTGCAAAGGGAGACAGTGGCCCAGCCTCAGATGGAAGGAGTCCACAGCCTAGGAACTAAGGGAAGTATTAGAAGGAGGCAACCAGGTAAGTGCCACCCAGATGTGTGTGAGTGTGCACATGCATGTGTACATATCCACACACACTCGCACTTTTCACAAAATTGTATGAAGGGTTATTTATCTGACCCAGAAAGAGCCAAGCCATTGCCAATGTCCATTCAGATTTTTTTATTGCCCAACAAATTAAACAACTGAGATAGTTTTGAACTGAGTCACACTAGAGATATTCCAAGATCTCTGGCCAATAAGATCCCAATAGCTGCCCTATTTCCATCTTTTATAAGTTCCATATGTTTAAGTCAGTAGAATTCAACCGGAATATACAATGCCAAACTTTAGATTGTCTAGCCAGGCTTTTTTTTTTTTTTTTTTTTTTTTTTGCTATACAGATTGGTTATTCCTAATAGGAAACCCATGGTCTGCTGCCCTTAGGAGAAATTTTCTTTCTTTTTTTCAAAGTTTATTTATTGCTTCCATGAGAGATAGAGACAGAGAGAGAGAGACAACACTCCCAATAGTGTCTCAACATTACAATCCATCCCAGCTTCAGTCAGCCCTGGATCATGAGTATACACATGCCCAGTGTATTCAGGAGGTCTGAACCTGAACCCGGAACCTTCCCATGTTGGTCATTCTCACAGAGCATCATGTGTTACCATTATGCCCCTGTCTGGCAGCCATGTGGGTAAAATTTTTAAACTTCCAACTTTTTAACCTAAACTCATAGTAAAAAAAATTCCATGTACATCCAGCACACATATATTTACATAAATAGTTTCATATTATCACACAGTCTTAGGCTTTACTTTCATATTGTTGCTATAGTATGTCAAATGATATTTTATTTTGTGTTTTAAAATACTGGTCAAGACTCATTTAATTCATTTTTCTAGTTCACTTTCTGGTGATGAAGTGGTGACAATACTCAAATGAACAACACTGGGCTAACAGCTAAAGGATTCAGTGCTAAAATAGGAGCTCCGGGTGGAAATAGCATAGCCTGCTGGGACCCAAACCTGCAGCATGTCTGGTGCACTATGTAGAAAGGCAAGGTTCCAGCAGGAGGCGGTCTCAAAAAGTTCGTGGAAAATGTGAATTATGAAAAGACTGCATAGATTTAAAAAAATTTTGCATCAAAATAAACTCATACTGTATGTCCATATTTTCATGAACTCGTCATTGTCGTCTTCTTCTTCTTCTTTTTATTGCCAGAAGATATGTGCCCTTAGCAGAAAGCAAGAGAATGCACTGAAGGTGCATGATCATGCCCTAATCCCTTCTCCACTTCTCCGTCTTCTTGGGATCTGGGACACGCACACACGTACATTCACCTGGCCTGTTTTCCAAGGCTGTTTGTTCAGCCACAGATTGTGAATTCTTGAGTCAGACACTTTGGATTTTGAAGCTTGAATCATAATGGGTGATTTTGAGTGCGCTATTTCACCTCTTGGGCCCTAGTATCTTCATCCACAAAATGAGCATAATAATGAATTTCGTCATTGAGAGAGGTTGGTCTGAAATGTGGGAATTAGTACAGGACCAATGTTGAATCCTCATTAAACACTAACTATGGTCCTCATTGTGGTGTTATTCTTTCTTGCTTGCTGTCAGGGTAGAAATGTTCTCAGCTGGGCAGACCCAAGCTGGGCACTGAAGACAGTCTTTCCCACCCCTTTTCTTCCAAGTACCAATGAAGCCTCCCCACCCCAGCCGCTCCCCAGCTCTCAACAGTAGCACAATCGTCCAGGCTACAAGTGCCAGAATCACATCACGCAGAGCCTGCTAATCCTTCTTGCCCTCAGATGTGGTTAGCCAGGATGGGGAAGGCAAAGAGACTGGGGTTGCCAAGTTGTTACACAGGGCAGCAAAGCTGAGCTGCCTGAAGCCTGCAGCCAGGAGCAAACGGGAAACAAATTAGTTCAATCCCAGAATGTAAACCGACATTGACAGAGATGCATGGAAGAGCCAAGCAAAGAAAGCACGCTGTAATTTCTCTTCTGGTGAGCAGAGGGATCAATGCCATAGGGCATATTCCCATCAAAGACCCTGCACAGCAGCATATATAGGCCCCTTGGAGGGTTCCCAGGTGAATCAGGTGCCATGATCAGCTTGGGGGAGGGAGCCATGCCCTCCGATGTAGCTAGTTTATACATTACTGTGCTTGAGAGCCATGTATTAGAGCTCAGTGAAAAAATGTAGAATGCCAGAATTTAGAGATCTTTTTGTCCAGAGACTTTCACACTAAAACTGCATGAATGTGCATCATGGGGTGCTGGAGGGAGAGGGAGACACCGTACAAGTAGGTTTTCAGTTTCAAGCAGTTCTCTTTCATTTCAGATTAGGTTGAACCACGTCAAATTGCCATTTTTGTCCATCAGAAGTGACTCATTCTTGGCGATCCCATTTGATTCAAAGGTGGGGAGACTGGACAAGAAATCTTATTCTAGCTGCCAGCTCTGGGCAAGAGGGCAGGGCAATGGGATGCAATCTATTTCTCCATCCCAGACCCTAGTCCAGGAACTGGCATACACCAAGAGCTGGTTGTCAAATAAATGGAGCAGGTATAAATTCCTTCATGGATTCTTTCCTTCTCTTATTTACTCATGAATAAGCATTCATTGGTACTAGTATGCATCAGGTATTTGTCTAAGTGCTGAGTTACAGCAATTAAACTGTGCTTTATTTAAATTTAGTTAAATTACTTAAGAGCAGACAGGCATGGACCTTCCCCAAAGCCATTTATAGTCCAGCAGTGAAGTAGACATTAAACAGACAATGTCCTGAGTATTTATTACAATTGTGATAAATGGTACAAATGAATGAGTGCAAACAATCCTTGACTACTTACTAGATGCAGAGCACAGGAAGGTTATGGAGATTAAAAAATGCAGCTGCCCAGGGGAGAGAGCATGGTAGACAATATACTGCTTCCACACACCGGTATATTTCTCTGAAAGATTGTCCTTTTCTCAACTACTTAGCCTAAACATGACCATGTGACTTGTTTTAGCCAATGAAAGGTAAGCATGGGTGATCCTTTGGTCACTTCCAGGTAGAAGCTTCAAGAGTCAGTGAGTGATGTTCTCTCTTTCTTCTACCACAACAACTGTTGCTTCATTAGGTAGAGTCTGAGCATGAGGCCACATGGAACAAAGCCCTAGACTCTTCCCAATAGGTGTGAAATATAAGCAATAAATAAACATTTGTGCTTATAATTCCCTAAAATCTTCAGATTGTGTAGTTAGGCTATTCAGCATTAACTTGCCTGACTAATATGGTAGTCATGCACATGGATGCTCCATATAAAACCATGTTATAGTTTTCTATATCCTTCCCCCAAGCCAAGCACGGTGTCTTCCATAAGGTGAGTATTCAGCAAATGATCACACATAAACAACTCAACACTGGACGTAGTGCTCACCATGAAAGAAGGGTGCTACAATTTGTGTCACCTCCAAATTCACGTGGTAAGATTTGGTCATGATGGATTAAGAGGGTAAAAACTTAATCTGACTATGATTTTTACATTTTTTGAGAGATTTTTTGCTATAGGGTGCATGCATTCACCAGAGAGACAGAGAGACAGTAAGTGAGAAATCACCCCCCAGAGGGGATGACCATGCTGCAATCCCTTCTCCTCCATTCTCCCCTCAGGATTTTTGGGTACACACACACACACACACACACACACACACACACACTTGGCATGTGTTTCAAGCCACCAGGTCCATGATTCGAACTATGGTTGACCATGTGGGAGTCCAGCAGCATAACCATTATGCTATCTGCTGGTCCCAATATGACTATGACGTTGAGAGGTGGAATTTGGGGGAGGAGAGTAAGATCATGATGCAGCCCCATAATCAAACATTCATCTGTGTCCAAAGAAACACAGACACATACACACCCTTCTGCTCTCTTACCACCCATGTGGTGCTCTCTCTGTTACCCACCAGCCAGCAGACACTCAGCAGATGTAGCCTCTGCACCTTGAACCTCCAAACTGTGACTATTCTTATAAATTACCCAGTTTCAGATAGTCAGTCACTAAGCAACAGAGTATGGATTAGAACAAAGGACAAGCACGGTGCTCTGAGAGGTCCAAAAAGGAAGAGCTCCCTTCAGCTCAAGAATGGGAGTCTCTTGAGCACAGGCTGACCCACCCTAAGTGCTCAGTACATGAACTAGTATGATCACCATCGGTAGTCCTAGTCCATGCTGTGTTCAAGGAATGCCTTGCAGGCAAGTTGGACCAGACAGAATTTTACTGCCTAGGGTCTTTTTTTATATTCCAGGTGGCATGAGCTCTAACAGCTGTGACCGCACATCCTTAGACCCTCATTAGCAGGGAAGAGAATGCATCCTTCTAGCTCTTACTGTTCCAATCCCTAGGAAGACATCTTATTGGCCTAGTTGGAGTCAATGTCTTTCCTTGAACCAAGCCCTATAGTCTCTAGGTAAGATTTAGCTGAATGGTGCAGCCAAATTTGGTCTTCTCTTTCTGCCCACACAGAGCAGCAGCTGTTATAGAAAGAACAGAGGTCAGACTAATTGTGAGTCCAACAGCCTCCCTCTTTTCATACGTTAAATGCAATTGCTTACCAAATACTTGCTATATGGAAGACACAGTACTTGGCATTGAGAAGGGACTTAGAAAACATATAAGCAGAAGGGGCTTGGGAGGTTAAAGAGGCAGAAGCAACACAAAGGTACAGCGTAGATAAGTGTCTAACCCCACTACAGGTCCCTCCTCCCGGAAAGCTCTGGTCCCCTCTCCGCAGCTGGCTGCCAGCCCTCCTGCACCCCCGCAACCCCAGAGGAGTTAAAAGGCACTGCAGCTTGCTCCTGAGCTTGAGAGCCAAGTTGGATGGGAATGAATGGGGCTCTGTGAGGCATCTTGTCGCTCTCTCCAGGCTGCTCTGCTCCCATGTACTGAGTGCTCGTGTTTCTGTCTCCTCTTCTGTGTTTATAGGGCTGGGCAGCTGCTGCTTCCCCGCCTCTTCCCTGGGTGCCTCAGGGCAACAGAGATGAAGCCACTCAGCACTGGGATGTGTGAGCCGACCTGTCCAAGCCAGAGGCTTCACGCTGCAAGAGTGAATGGGTCTACTCAGAGCTCTGGAGCTCACAGGCTGGGTATCCCTGGATGCTGGGGCAGCTGGCACATGCTGAGCAGTAAGGAGCAGAAAATACGATGCAGTGACTTAAATAAATCAGGGACTATTTTTCCTTTGTAATGCAAGTCTAGCTTTAGTGGTTCAACTCTGAGACTCTTTGGGTCTTTTCCTCACTTGGCAAGCTGCCCCCTTGCACTGCCCCTTTGCATATGACTCCAACTGCCCAGAGCTGCACCTGTCTGCAGATGAAGCAAAGAAGAATGATATGCGCAGGAGGAGGAAAGGACACGCTTTGTCTGTTTCTCTCTTTTTTTCCATTAAAAAAAAATTGTGGGAGATCAGCAGTTGGCATAATGGCTGTATCACTGGACTCCCACGCAGTCGGCCACAGTTCGAGTCCTAGACCTGGTGGTTTAAACTCATGCCGGACGGGTGTGCATGTATGTCCAAGATCCCGAGAGGAGAATGAAGGAGAAGGGACTGTGACTTGGTCATTCCCCTTTGGGGGTGATTTTTCACTTTTTGTCTCTCTGTCTCTCTCTGTGTTTCTGGCAAGCACACTCGCCCTATAGGAAAAAAACTCTCAAAAAAAAAATTTTTTTTTTGTAAAGTTTTTGGTAGACCTTGTTTTTGGGGGGTTTTATTTTATTTTATTTTATTTTATTTTTTGAGAGTTTTTTGCTATAGGGTGTGTGGCGAGCCTATAGCAAAAACTGAGAGACACAAAGTGAGAAATTACCCCCCAGAGGTGAAGGCCATGCCACAGTCCCCTCATCTCCATTCTCCTCTTGGGATCTTGGGTACTCACACATACGTGCCCATCGTGAGTTTGAGTCACCAGGTCCAGGACTCGAACAACCATCGACTGTGTGGGAGTCCAGCAACATAACCATTATACCATCTGCTGGTTCCATAGACTTTGTATTTTTTTTTTTTTAATTTTGCTATGATGTGTGTGCACTTGCCAGAGAGAGAGAAAGAGAGAAAGTGAACAAGCATCTCAGCGGGGATGATCACACCACAGTCCCTTGTTCTCCATTCTCCTCTTGGGATCTTGGGCACACAGAGATGCATGCACATGCACCCACTGTGTTTTTCAAGCCATTAGGTCTGGGACTCAAACTATGCAGTGGGTCATGCAAGATTCAGCCACCCTACCCACCATGCCACTGGTTGGCTCTGTCTGTCTCTTTTATCAGAAAAGCAAAAACATTCCCCCCAAACTCTGAAGATTAATACCTCATTACCCAGATCAAAAGAAACTAGAAAAACAGATATTTTGCTTTTCCAATCTTCATAGCAGCAACAAATGAAAAATGTCTTGGGAACAAGTGTAGGTCAGCCAGTTAACTGTGTCTGGTCCAGGAAAACTACCTCTCCAAGCCTGGTATGTCAGTTTGCTGGACTAGCATAACAAAGCACTTCAAATTGAGTGGCTTGAAAGCAGAAATTGATTGCCTCACAGTTGCAGAGGCTGGAAGTGCGGTGGCAGGACTGGAAGTCTGCTGGCAGCGGTGTGGGTTTCTTTAGAGGGCTGCGAGGAAGAACCTGTTCCATGTCTCTTCCCTTTCTTCCCAGGCTTTGCTGGTGATCCTTGGCATTCTCTGGCTGTAGAAGCATCACTCTAATCTATGCCTTCATCTTCACATCTCCCCATGTGCACTTCTGTGTCCAAATTCCGCCCCTCCCCTTTTTTTCCATTTGCCAGAGGTTGCATGCACTTTCCAAAGAGAGACAGAGACAGAGAGTGAGAGAAAGAGAGAGAGAGAGAAAGGGAAAGCGAGAAAGCTCCACCTCCATGGACCAGAATCCCACCGCAATCCCTTCTCCTTCATCTCTCCCTCAGTCAAGATATTGGGCACACACACACATGCCCCCAGCATGCTTTCATGCCAGGTCAGGACTCAGACCATGTGGTCAGTCATGTGGGGTCCAGCCACCTTGACCACCAGGCCACAGGCTGGCCTCACATTTTCCCTCTCTTATAAGGACAATGGTCATACTGGGTTAGAGCCCACCCTAATGATTGCCTCTTAAATTAAAAATTACATCTGCAAAGACCTTGCCTTCAAGGAAGGTCACATTCTAAGTATCGGGGACTAGGACCTCAATGTATGAATTTGAAGGATACACAATTCAACCCATAACACCATTTTTTTTCATCTCAAATGAGTGTCACACAGGTTGCTAACCCACACCGGTTGTGAGTCTTAAATGGAGTCATTCACATAAGGAACTACTATATGGCCTGGCCAGGAGAGAGTGCTCATATGCAGCCACAGTGGGTGGGCAGGCCCCTGTAGTTCCATGCTCCTATGGCTGAGGTCAAGGTCAGGGCTGACAGAAGGAGGAGGAAGCCAAGATGGAGAGGGAGTCCTTAGTGCCCCAGCCCCTCAAGTTTGCTGCTGTGCCTGACATGATGCTTTTAGATTTCCAGCCAAGAGCCTAGAATGCACATGACCAAGAACCCAGGAGCTGGTTCATGTGTTCCAAGATGGCCCCTCCCATTGCTGGTCCAGGATAGTCAGTCACCTGAGATAGCAGGATTTTTGTCTCCAATTCAGAGCAGCCCCACTGGGCACGCATTTCCAGGGCATTTCCAGGGGAGCAACCTTTAGCAGTTCCAAGGGAAAGGCAGAGGGGAGGTCCCCAACCCTCGCTTGTCAGTCTTCCTTTCTATGTAGCAATGGCGTCCACCTCCTCTTCTGGGGGTGACTGCTTATTCTTGCAGGAGCAGGCCATGCTTTGATCCCAGGTTCCGAGGGGCTGTTCTATCTCTGTTTTGAGTAAATTACAAGGCTCTTCTCAGTGGCGGGGGCTTTATTGTTCTGCCAGGACATCTCCCTTTGTCAAAAACACAATAAGTTGTTGTAAGTAGTACTTTTTTAGGTTTACCAAGCAGACAGACTAATTGTATCTTTTAATCTGGGTCAAACTGCTCTTGCTTATTACAAATTGGCTCTGAATCCTAAAAAGAGGGGAGAAAATGTGAGGAACATTTGCAAATAATTTAGAGGCAGAATTACCTTCAGACAAACATTATGTCATGTTGGGGAGAAATGCTTACCCAGTCCTCAGCCCACGTATGCTCTGGTTGGCCCAGAAGGAAGATGAGGGACAGAGGATGTTCCCTTCACAGATTCTGACTGCTCAGACAGATCTTGAACCAGGGGAACACCCCTCCTTCAATGCATGCCTCCAGGTATAGCAGGCTGAAGAGTGGCTGCCTAAGGTAGCAGGTGTCTAGTCCCTGAGATCTGTGATTGTGACCTTATTTGGAAAAAGGGTCTTTGGAGATTTGACTAAGGTAAGGATCTGACCCTGAATTGTTCAGCTGCGCCCTGAATGCCATCATATGGGTCCTCACAAGAGACAGGCAGGAGATTTAACACAAAAGAAGAGAAGGCAAAGATTACGGTGACACAGCCACCAGCCAAGGCATCCTGGCAGCCACAGAAGCTGGAAGAGGCAGGGAACAGAATCTCCTGAGAGCCCCTGGAAGCATGATGGCCCTGATAGGAGCAGTTACCTTGATTTCCACTCAGTAAAATTGACTTGGGGCTTCTGGTCTCTAGAATGATAAGAAAACATATTTCTGCTGTTTTGAACAACCCAGAGTGTAGACTTTGTTATATCACCCTTAGGGAACTAATGGTGGTAACTACTGGCATTGGGTCTTACTGTACCCACAAAAAAGACCTTCCAAGGTTGAAGAGGCCTCAGAGTGACATGGGAAGTATCATAAAAAAATCTGGCCTTTGGAGTGGTATTACCTCGGTCACTAGCTTCTGTGTTGCTACTTTCTAGCTGTGTGACCTGGGACAAAGGACTTCACTTCTCTGAACCTCAATTTTGTCTTCAGAAAAATAAAGACTACTGTAGCTCCTCCTGATATTGTTTGAGGAGTCATTAAGAAAGTACATGTACACCAGAACCCGGCATGGCAACAGCCTGGCTATTAGTAGGTTACCTTTGTTTTTTTTTTAAGTTTTAATTTTTATGTCACCTCTGTTGACTTTCCAGGGACTGTTCCCAGAGTGTCCTGGAAGTTCCCTGGGGTACTGCAAACTGTATTCATATCCTCTGAAAATTCAATTAATTTGGCAGGCAGTGTCCCTTGTGAATTGCATGGACTCAGCTCTCTGAGGGTTCATTTCCCCTAAATTCAAAACTGTTTGCAGAAAGAGTTGATGGCAATGTTAGCCCAAACCAGGAAAGTGATACCTATAACAATAGAGGCAAGAAGGATATTTCCTTTACCCAATTCCTTAAAAGAAAGTTGTTTTGGCCAAGACAATACAAGATTTAGCCACATTCAGGCAGCTCTAATAATTCTCCTTAGTTGGGGCAAGATGCAGTCATTCAATCCATGGTGTGTTTTCAGAGGTACTCCTGCATCACCCACCTCCTAAACGCCCTTACTATTAGAACAATACATTCTACCATTAGAGATTTATTCCTTTGGTGAATTCAACATGGACTTGAGAGCCAAATATCACTAAGATGCCAATTCCAGTTGTTAATGTCATAATACGATTTGCTATTAAAAACCTTTCAATGATTTCTGATGCTGCAGGAAAGCTACATCTTTTCCGTGATCTCCAAGGCCAACATGGTCTGAACTTCTCTTTTTTCTTATATCTTTCTTCTAGCTGTTGCAGTATTCTGTGGTCTCATACCTCAGGTCTTTAAAAAAAAAAAAAATGATAACTGCTCTATCTAGATATGTCTACATAGCCAAAGTTCTTCCTCCCACTAACAACCTGAGTTCTTGCTGACAAGAGAAGGGGATCTCCTGCTCACTTCTGTATGCTCAGGATCAAATCCTATGCCTGGTGTATATCTTTTGCTACTAAGTGCGTATTTGATGAATGAACAAATGAAACCAATTCTGGAATTATGACACTGAGAACGCAATAGTTTTGTTTGCTTAACTCAGAGAAGAGTAGAAAATACACAAGATTAGAAAAGAGAGAAAATGAGGACAGAGAGTCTGTTCAATAAGTACTCGGTTTGACTGTAAGGAAAAGAAAAGAACAATGTTAAACTAGGTAAGAAGTCCTGAACTAGGCTGTCCAAAGCTGGCACGGCCCTCTGGTTATTAGTAACCACGTTTCTTTGAGTTTCACCAATCTTATGGTTGGCTTCAATCCTCAAGGTTACCTCAAGGTCCAAAAAGATTGCCAAGGCTCTAGCACCCACACCCATATTCCAGGCTAGAAAAGGCACAAGGGGGTAAAGGTAATATTACTCAGATAAATAAGCCCCTCCACTTTTCTTTCCTTTTTCTTTTCTTTCTTTCTTTCTTTCTTTCTTTCTTTCTTTCTTTCTTTCTTTCTTTCTTTCTTTCTTTCTTTCTTTACAAGTACAAGGACACATGTACTTGCTGGAAAGGTACAGAGAGAGAGAAAGTGAGAAATCACCCCCCAGAAAGATGGCCATGTCACAATTTCTTCTTCTCCATTTTCCTCTCAGACTTTGGGCATGCCCACATGTGTCCAGAGTGATTTTCAAGTTGCTATGTACAGGACTCAAACTACATAGTCAACCATGTGGGATCCAGCCACACCAACCTCCATGTCACCTGCTGGCCCAATAAGACCCCTTTAACAAGCTCTCTCAGAAATCCCTCACAACAGCTTCTACTTGCATCTCATTGGCCATGCCTACTGGAAAATGTAATGTTAAAACCATCGTCAGCCAAATAATACTGTTGGTAAGGAAGAAGGGGAGATTAGATTTGGGAGAGGCAACCAGCAGTCTTGGCCACTGAAGCTAAGACCTTGGAAGAGGAATCCAGGGCAGAGCCCTTCATACTGTCACTCTACTCACTCACGAAGGAGGTATTTAAAACCTACGGAGCTCCTGGGACTGGGTACTGGACCGGGAGGGGGAAGAGTGACTGCGAAGACAATGAGACAAGGTCCTCATAGCCAACATGCTCACCTTCAAGTAGAAGACAATGTTGATGAGCTGCAAGGAGGTGCTACGACACCTACAGGTGCTAGGAGAGACCTCATAGTCCTAGAGATGTGGGGGGAGGCAGGTCCAGGAGGCAGCAGGAAGTCTAACGTATGCTTTAATTTTTGCCATGTAAGAAACAGATATAAATACCAGCTATAGTGTGTGTGAAAGAGGAGGGTCTGATGAAGGACATTTAGAAGAAAAATAGGGAGGCAAAGCATTAATGACACAAAGAAATGTGGTATTATCTGTTGAAGATATTTTGTAGTTTTATCAACTGTACTAGGGAGAAATGTTCATCTGTTGAAATATCCATTTTGTAAGATAAATAATAATGTGATTGAATGTGTAAAAGAAAATGAAATTTAAAAATAATTTAAAAATTAAATTAAATTTAAAAAAAGAATAAACACACACACGCACACACACAAAAAAAAAAAAAAAAAAAAAAGTAAAGAAAGAAAGGAAGACTGTTGTTGTGGAGAATGTAGTCCAGGTAGAAAGAAAAGCTCAGGAGAAGACACAGAGGTCATGGAATATGAGCATTCAGACATGAATGACTGCAGGAACAAGAACGAAGCTGGAAAATAACCCAGAAAGTCAGCACCAGGTTGTCACAACCCATCTGTCCCATCCCCGTCAGTGTCCTTTCACTTACTGTGGCCAATTATATGGACCTTTCATCCGTGTCCCCAGTGAGTCTATCATTTTCCTTTTTTTTTTGAGTGATTTTTGCTATAAGGTGCATGTGCTTGTCAGATATGCAGAAAGTGAGAAATTACCACCCAGAGAGGGTGGCCACACCACAATCCCTTCTCCTCCGTTCTCCACTCAGGATCTTGGGCATGCACTCACACGCATCTGGCATGAGTTTCAAACCTCCGGGTCTGGGATTTGGACTGTGGTCTGCCATGTGGGAGTCCAGCAACGTAGCCATTATGCCATTTGCTGGTCTTTCATTTTCCATCTTTTTTTTTTTTTCTTTTGAGAGGTTTTTGCTATAGGGTGCGTGTGTTCGCCAGAAAGACAGAGAGAGACAGAGAGACAGAAAATGAGAAATCACCCCCGGGGGGGTGGGGGGGATGGCCACGCCACAGTCCCTTCTCCTTCATTCTCCTCTCAGGATCTTGGGCACACACACATATGCACCCAGCATGAGTTTAATTCACTGGGTCCAGGACTTGAACTGCGGTCAACTACATGGGGGTCCAGCGACATAGCCATTACGCCAACTGCTGGTCCCTCATTTTCCATCTTTATAAAAAGGTTTTCTATTTCTTCCATGAGTGAGAGATGACACAGAGATAACACCCCTGAACAGCATCTTTATGCCGTGATGCACCCCCAGCTTCAACTGGCTCTGGATCATGAACACACGTATACCTCTCATACTCAGGGAGGACTCTGGACATGAACCCTGAACCTTTCCATGTGGTTTATCCTCAAGGAGCATTGAGTTTTACTTTTGTGCCACCTCCCAACTTTGTTTCTCCTCTCAGGGCCTTAGCTCACCTGCTCCCTCTGCCTGGGGCTCTTCCCCTCCATGTCACCTGGCTGACCCCTTCTCAACCTCTCAGGCTCAGATCACTGTGCGCATCCCAGGACCCAGCATAGCCTCAGTCACTTGTATGTGCCAAGAGACACTTCTGCACATTTGGGTGAATAGATAGGCACAAGAATACTCACTGCTGCAGTGCTTGAAATGGAAAAGTCTGGAAACAAACCAAGTCTCTACTAATAGGACAATGGAAGCATTACAGGGTGGGCATCATGCTCTGTAAGGCTGATGGTGGTTCCTCTGAGCTGGAACTCCAGAACTCCTGGCAGCAGCGTGGAGAACTGCTGACATGGGCTTGGAAAAGATAGTAACCACTAGTTGTACTGAGTTATGGCATTTATAACTTTAAGGTTTAAAAGGAAATGGTGGGCTGGCCCAATAGTCTAGTGTTAAGGGAACTGGATTCCACATGGCCAACCACGGCTCTGATCCTAACCTACGAGGCTTGAGAAACTCACAGGGTACATATGCATACCCAGAATCCTGACAGAACAGACAAATGGAGAAGGGATTGTGGTATGACCATGCCCCATTGGGAGGTGCTTTCTCTTTCTCCCTCACTCTCTGTCTCTCTGTAGAGTGCACACACCCTCTGACAATAAAAAAGAAAAGGAGGGAACTGCAGGTGGTGTGGTGGTTAAGGCACTGGACTCCCACATGGCCAATTGTGGGACAAATCCCCAAATCGATGGCCTGGTTTCTCACTTTCTTTCTCTCTGGTGAGCATGATGCCCTGAAGCAAATTTTAAAAAGAAAATAGTAATAATGAGAGATAAAGTGAATAAATTGATTTTTAAAGAAGAAAAGAAAAGGAAATGAACAAATACAATGTAGTAAAATTTACAAGCCTGTATGGGAAAATTCAGAACAGTGGTTACCTCCAGGAAGGAAGGAGGAGAATTGCATGGGAAGAGGCTTTAACTATATGAGGGGGTCTTTGAGAAGCCTATTAAAAAATGCATATTATGAAAAAAAAAAACTGCATGGATTTCAAAATTTTTTGCACCTTGGGACCAGCAGTTAGCGTAATGGCTATGTCGCTGGACTCCCACGTAGTCGACCGCGGTTCGAGTCCCGGACCCGGCGGCTTAAACTCACGCCGGGCGCGTGTGCGTGCGTGCCCAAGATCCCGAGAGGAGAATGGAGGAGAAGGGATTGCAGCGTGGCCATCCCCCCTGGGGGGTGATTTCTCGCTTTCTATCTCTCTGTCTCTCTCTGTCTGTCTGGCAAGCGCACGTGCCCTATAGCAAAAACCTCTCCAAAAAAAAAAAAAAAAAATTTTTTTTGCACCAAAATAAACTCACATTTCAATTTCCGTTTTCCATGAAGTTCCCTCATATTTGCAAGGTTTCCTTTCTTAAACTGAGTTGTTAAGTATCCCAATGTTTATGAAAATACTCTCTATGGCTTTTTTTAATGCCTGAAATGTTTTGACATAATGTATTTTAAAAGAAGAGGAGGGGAAGTGTTTTATATTCTATAAGAAATGCCGCTGGGGTGTAGTGGGGGTGTGAGGTGTCCGGGTTGCATATGAACCTCAAAAAGCTCCTAGAATCCCATTCGTGGCCTGAGGGCCCTGGCCTTGGCAGGTGGTCCAGCCAGCCACACAGCTGCAATATGGCAGTGCTGAGAGCAGCCTCCCAGGGTGCCACCCGCGGCCCACTGCAACGTGGAGTGCCTTCCCTGGGAAGTCATGTTTCCTCCAGGTGAAGGATGGGATCGCTCCATCTCTGTCACCTGCGCAGAGAAGGAAGCGCTGTAGAGAGACAGATTAGATCATCTATTATCAAGTAGGCAAAAGATAGACTGAGGAGGCACCTGCAGCTCGCCAGATGTTCTATCAATTATCAGAGTCATGGGGAAGGCGGGCCTGACTCCCTCCTCCCTGTTTTTCTAGTGCAGCCTCTCTAGGGAAGAATTAGACAAGAGATTGGCTCAAAACTAGCCTGATGAGGAGGAGTGGGTTGGGGGCTGCAGGCAGCCACTAGGTATGTTGCTCCTAGGCTGCAGAAATATTCAAAAGATAGGATAAACTTCCCCTGGGACCAGGGATGAAGTGTAATGAATCTCTCCCCTAGAGATATTTCTAAGAGTCCCTGGGGTTTGCTCCACCCCTTGCCACTCCTGCTTGCCTGTCCTTGGGGAGTAAGTGACACAAGGCTACTAATCCCAGCGCAACCACACACTTGAAGCCTACTACCTTCCAAATCTAGAGGCACTTCACAGTCTGGCCTAGAAACCTCTTTTTACACCTGCAGGTATTCTATTTCAGGGAGTCTGAGGGGGATCCTGGATAGACATCCTGCAAAGCAAACTGATGTAATTCTCAAGCATCTGAGAAGCTGGTACACTTGGCCTTAAGCTATAGAAGGCTCTGCTGGAGGAATGGGAGCATCTGGCTTATTGGGAGAAAAGGAACAAGATGAGGAGACAGATACTGGATTTTCTGGGAAAGAAGAAAATAATGTCCTGGAAATATAACTCCCATCCCTCTTCCTGTCCCTGAGGACCTCACTCAGCAATTAGGTTACATGGGGAGAAATTATCCTTTAGAATATCATAGCAGAGGATCAACCTCTGCTTTACTCTATGTCAGTTCAGAACCCCTACCTCCATCTCCCAAATACCATCACTTGAGGTGCAGGCAAATTTCAGATTCTAAATTCAAGGGAGGTGTATTAGTCTGTTCAAGTTGCTGTAACAAATATCATGAGTTTCAAAACCAGAAATTTATTTCTCACAGTTCTGGAGGCTGGAAGTCCAAGGTCAAGGTATAGGCAGGATTGGTGTCTTCTTTTTTTTTTTTCTTCTTTTGGAGAGGTTTTTGCTATAGGACACATACACTCGCCAGACAGACAGAGAGAGACAGAGAGACAGAAAGTGAGAAATCACCCACGGGGGGATGGCCATGCCACAATCCCTTCTCCTCCATTCTCCTCTCAGGATCTTGGGCACGCATGCACACGCGCCCGGCGTGAGTTTAAGCCACCGGGTCCGGGACTTGAACCGCGGTTGACTACGTGGGAGTCCAGCGACATAGCCATTACGCTAACTGCTGGTCCCCAGGATTGGTGTCTTCTGAGACTTCTCTCCTTGGCTCACAGGTGGCCACCTTCTTCCTATGTCTTCATGTGGCCTTTCCTCTATGTGTCTGTGTCCTAATTTTCTGTTCATTCAAAGATATAGTCAGATTGTCTTAGCACCCATCCTAAAATTATTTTAACTTACTTATGTCTTTAAAGGCCCTGGTTCTAAATGCGGTCATATTCTGTGGTCTTAGGGATTAAGGCTTCAACATGGAACTGATATCCTTACACCCAGGGAAAGACCATAGGGAGAAAGGAGGTCCCAGAACTTGTTTGGTGCCACCCTGTTGGGGTCACTGCCTCCTCTTCCACTCTCAACACCTGAACTTCTTGCCAGCCTCTCTGGATCCAGGTGGGAGAAAGGCAAAGGAATGAGATAAAAGTAAGACCACCTTATGGTAAGGCAGATCTTGAGTACAACAGGAATTGAGGCTGGTGTGGGTGAGCCAAAAAGTCCTTGTGGGTTCCTGAGTAAGGGAGTGATAAAACAGGGTTTAAAAATGGTTTTCTGGGAAAAGTGTTTATGGGATGGATTACAGCAGAGAGTCCCACAAACTAAACCAGTGAGTCAATCTTGGTTTCTGTTCTTGGGTTTATTTTTCTAGAACTCAATCCTGGGGAAATGGGTTCTTTGCAAGCTTTGTTGATTATTCACATCAGAAAGGAGTTCTACTTATTGCGGGTTGTTTGTTAATGGAAACATTTAAGATCTAATCAAGAGTGTAGAGAATAGTCTAATAAGCCCCCCTCTGCCCATTCCTGGGCTTCAACAATGATTAACTCAAAACTGATTTTGTTTCATCTAAAGCCCCACCCATCCCCGCTCAACCCCGATTACTTTGAAGCTAATCCAGACATCATATATCTTTAAGATGCTCAGATTGCAAGGCCCTACAAGAGCTGGAGATTCTGTTCTCTTTGGTTTCTTACTGCTACGTCATTTAGCAAAGGAGAGTCTTGCCCTTCCTCTTCCACAAACATGGCCTCACTCTGCTTACATGATATTCTACTTCACATCGTTATAGAGGAAAATTGCACTCTGGTGATTCTTTCTGGAAGTGTTTTCAGCTGGAGTGACTGCAAGGTTATCTTTCTCGGCACTTCTACTATCTTCCTCCTGCCATTTTACCCACCCTATGCCCACTTTCTCTGAATAGAGCTCTGTTTTCTGATTTGTTCGTCATTTCCTTTTCCCTGATTTCTAAAGACCTTTCCCCCACTCCCCTATATTCTAAGACACACGAATGGCGAAGGGAATGACGATAGCCTGAAAAACTGGATTTTCCATTTTCTCTCTCCCATGCACCATACCAGCCTACAAGTTGCTACAGCTGCATGAATCAAAGAGAGACTTCGCTTCCAAACACATGCCGACCTTGTGTTTTGAAACTGCAGATTATCTCAGCCATAGCCATACTCCTTAAATAACTAATAAATGCAAAAGTTTGGGAGAAAAAATTATTATTACTTAAAGAGCCAGGGAAAGATAGCAAGGTTCTTCTAAAGTTACAACACCATCTTTAGCAGCTGCAGGGTACTTTAAAGCAAGGGGCCGGGGGAGGAAAGATAGGGCATATTTCAAAGCCGACTATTGCAGTAACAAAAAGCAAAGGGGGTGTTGTGCGGCATACGCCAAGTGTTTGAAGTGGACAAGATTTCTAGCAGGTTGCCTTGATGCCTGTACATACTTAATAACAGATGTTTGGTCTCGCTAGGCAGATAATTGTCCTGCTGTAAGGTTGACTTGACCTGCCGGAGCGGTCCAGCATTGGGCCCCGCAGCAGTAACAAATGATCCTAGCTTCTCTCTTTTTTACTAGGGGAATGCTCAACCACGCTTCCTTTTAAGCACATAATTACTCGGCGGCAACCGAAGCCCATACATCCCCCTCTCCTAATGGCCACGGAGCCATTCGGCCATAATTTATGGGGACAGGGTTCAAAGTTTTAATAATATTTGGATAATATCATTGCCCACATGTCGGTGGCGTTGTGATGAATAGAAGGAGAGTCGGCTGATTTTGATTCCGTGCATGACAGTGCGAGCGTTAACGACTGGGTGCCCGGCGTGGCCTTTATGGAAACTGCCACCAGGCCATCAGCTCATGAATTATAGATCCGGGCATGAAGGATTATAAACAGCAGTGGGGATCACACAGGGCCGTTGTTCATGAGGAACTGTCCTGTTAGCGCCTCTTCCTTATGCAGATAAATGAATTACAGGGAATACCAAAACGGCGTAAATAAACCCTTAGTGGATAATGTATTAGCACATCAACATAAAAAACCCAGAGCTGGGGCCTGCTCGGGGATATTTATGTTTATACTCTCTGCTCAAGTGGCTCCCTGATTTTTTGGTTTCTTACGGCTCACCTCATAATTCCCACATCCTAACGGCACCTCTGGGCACGTCTCTCGGATGCTCCGCAAAGCCCGTTGACATGTGTGCACAAGTTTGCACAGAGAATCCCTTTTGGGCAGGCAGATGGATAAACGATGCTCTTCAAATGCAAGGCAGATGTAGGATTTCCTTGATGACGATCGAGGTACCCTCCGAACAGGGGCCACCCACTGGTAAATGCTTACGGAAGAAGAGGAGGCATCTCTAATCTAAAAGTAGGAAGAAGGGACATGCTCTCAGCCATAAACCAGGTAGGAAAGAGCTTTAGGGATGATCAAGTTCAACTCCCACGGATCCCAGAGCCCAGGGAGCAAAATAGAAGCTTAAAGAAGAGAAGGGATTCCCCCTAAATTATATAACTTTGTAGCCAAGCCAACATTCTTGACTTCCAAGTGTTGCCCCAGGCGGCCTTATCTGGCCTGAGTTTTCTCTCCCTAAAATGTAAACACTGAACACCCTGCCCAAAGTGATAGCGTTAAGACTAAAACAACGTTTGCCAACTTCCTCCTGCTAATCTAGACTGACTCACCCTGAACTTTGACAAGGTTCGCGTGCCATGAGCAATCACTGAACTTACACACTCGATATCCATTTAATCTGAAGGATTTATTTAGAAAGAACAGCAATTATAGCTGCACCTCAGAATAACTAGGAAACGGTGCATTTAAATCTCTTTAAATAGCTTCCAGGAGATCTAAATAGCTCCCATGCCCAGGTTCTGATCTTGAGCTGTGTCTTGTCTGGGCTTTCTTACAGAGACGAGGGGGTTTTAAAGTAGGTTTCAAACATGGGGGGTTCTTCCTATCCTGTGAGGCACTGCATGGAGAACTTTCTGCTTTCTAAACCATCTAAGGATGTGTTACCTTTTTTTTTTTTTTTTTGAGAGGTTTTCACTATAGGGCGCATGCGCTCACCAACAGAGAGAGACAGAGAGACAGAAAGCGAGAAATCACCCCCCAGGGGGGATAGCCATGCCGCAATCCCTTCTCCTCCATTCTCCTCTCGGGATCTTGGGCACACATGCACACACGCCCGGCGTGAGTTTTAAGCCACCGGGTCTGGGACGCAAACTGCAATCGACCACGTGGGAGTCCAGCGACATAGCCATTACGCCAACTGCTGGTCCCCCCTCTTTTTTTTTTTTTTTTTATCTTGCCAGGAGAAAGGAGGTAGCAGAAGACAACTACATTAACCCAGCCCCAACATTTTCTTTTAATTATCAAACAAAAAATGGGCATTTTTAGTTCATGGTTTTTTGTTTTTTGGTTTTTTTTGAGAGGTTTTTTGCTATAGGGTGCGTGCGCTTGCCAGACAGACAGAGAGAGACATAGAGACAGAAAGCGAGAAATCACCCCCCAGGGGGGATGGTCACGCCGCAATCCCTTCTCCTCCACTCTCCTCTCGGGATCTTGGGCACGCACGCACACGCGCCCGGCATGAGTTGTAAGCCACCGGGTCCGAGACGCGAACCGCGGTCGGCTACGTGGGAGTCCAGCGACATAGCCATTACGCTAACTGCTGGTTCCCATAGTTCATGGTTTTATGAGTTTTATCACATGCATAGTATCACACTCAGGATACGGAATTCCATCACCCAGAAACCTCTCTTAAAAACCTCTCCCTTGACCTCTACCCCGTAATCCCTATCAACCATCGACCTGGTCTCCATCACGAGAGTTCTGTCTTTGGGGAATGTCATATAAATGAATTTATATAGAATGGAACTGTGAGAGACTGGCTTCTTTCACTCAGCATCTAGCCAAGTCCTGAGTAGTATCTATAGCTTACTCCCCCCTGCCCCCATCCCACTGAGTACTATTCTACTGCAGAGCTTAGACTTCTGGTCCAGTGGGTACCAGTCACTCTGTGGGATGACGGTGGTGGCCCTGACACATGCTGTGCACCAGACTTTGTCCCAGTGTTTTATTGTACTAACTCATTTAACCTGTCCACAACCCAGCTGGGCAGCTTCTAGCGTTGTGTGCATTTTGCAGGTGAGGCAATCGGGCCATAATTTGTGTAGCCCACACAGCAGATCAGACAGGAATCACCTCGAAGGTGAGGACAGGGTCTTACCTTGTGTTTCATAATAGGAGATCATACCCATAAACATCTCTGGCAGAGAGATGAGAAATGTAAATCCCAGAGAGCTGTGAATGGCTAATAGCATTCCCTTCCAGACAGCAGGAGGACCAGGGATTGAGGAGGACGGCTGACACGACCCATGCAAAGGGAGCCTGGTGCTCCCACTGCCTTAGGCCCCTGAGGACGACAGAGCTGCACCCACTCATACCCCACAAGGGGAAGTGGGCAAAGCAAAAGACAGTACTTAATCTGAACATGGTGGCTGACGAATAGGAATCACCCTGGGGCTGCCAACCTCGGACCTCCAGTAGGCCAGCCATCAGCCACTTCATCCAGTCTCCTTCCGAGCCTGAGATGCTGCTACAGCCTTGGGAATCATAACTGCCTACAAACGTAGATGTGGAATTCCAGGAGTCATTTCACCCAGTATTGTACATGTGGGGAAACTGAGGCCCAGAGAAAGAATGGACTTGTCCAAAGGCACACCCCAAGTCAATAGTAGATCCAGCAGCAACTCAGATCCCTCTCCCCACTCATCTTCTCATTCATTCAAGAAACACTGAATTAACCACAGCTTTTTTCTAGAAGCGGAAAACAAATCATGAGTAAGACACAGTACTCATCTTCCTGGAGTTATAGTTTTGGCAGAGAGAGAGAGACATCAAACAAATGATCACAAGTAAATAGATCATTTAAAGTTATAGTACAGATTTGAAAATTGTCTTGAGATACACTGACAGTATGTTTCCTACTAATTCCAGCTGCTTCCATTTCCTAAAGCAAAGGGTGAAATTTCCTAGAGCTGTAGAAGTCTCCATGGGTCCTGTGCATCAGGTCATGTAAAAATATAATGAAATGGTTGTCTAGCTTCTTATCATAGATGCTGAGTACTGACTCCCCAAATACCACTAAAACCCTGTGGATAAGTAAAGAAGAGTTGATTGGTCACTGCAGTGAGGAAGAAGCCCACCTCCACAGGTAGCATCTTAAGGCAGGAAGGGCAAGGTCATTTTTGCTAAGATTCTGAACTTTGGTAAGGAGGGTTTTCAAGGTGGCAGGTAGAGGCATTGGTGAGAATTAGATAAGGACCCTGTTACGATGGTTTAAGGTTGTTGGAAATAGCAAGGGGAGGTTTGGGAGGGGAGTATTTCCAAGAGTCTTAGCATATAAAGTATTGGATGCTTTATATCGAAGAGCTGATGGGTCTTGCAGGATAGTCCTATAATGAACAATAAAGTTAATTGACTAGGCAAGAAGATTTCTGGAACAGAGAAGTTATGCTAATGAAGACAATGCAACAGTAAAGTCATGTCACTCTAGACTGTAAAACAAGTGAGTTTCTGGCTTTGCTTCTCAAAGAAGAAATAACTGTTCATTCTAAGTCAGCCAATAGAGGCAATAATAGTAGTGATACTTATCTTCCACTCTATGCCAATCAGTCCATGTCAGGAAGGTGTGAGAGCAAATTTTTTTCTTTTAAAGAATTATATATTTCAGGGGCCAGCAGTTAGCGTAAGGGCTATGTCGCTGGACTCCCATGTAGTTGACCATGGTTTGAGTCTAGGACCCGATGGCTTAAACTCACGCCAGACGCATGTGCGTGCGTGCCCAAGATCCCAAGAGGAGAACGGAGGAAAAGGTATGCAGCGTGGCCAGCCCCCCTGCGGGAGGGGTGATTTCTCGCTTTCTGTCTCTCTGTCTCTCTCTCTCTGTCTCTCTGGCGAGTGCACACACCCTATAGCAAAAAAAAAAAAAAAAAAAAAAAAAAAAAAAAAACCTCTCAAAAAAAAGTTATATATTTCATTTTATTTATTTATTATTATTATTTTTAAATTTACTACAGGGCACATATACTCACCAGAAAGACAGAGAGAGAGAGAAGGAAAGTGAGAAAGCAAGCAGCCAAGTCTGGGACTCAAACTACAGTTGGCCATGTGGGAGTCCAGTATCCAAACCACCATGCCACCTGTTGGCCCCATGAGACCAATTTTATAGCTGTTGACTCTGAAGCTGAGAGGAGCCCAGGTGCACAGCCCAAGGCTTCTACTTGGAAGCAAGAGAATCGGGATTCAAATCCAGATCTGTACATATCTGTCTCTGCTCTATTGCAACCCACCTAAAAGAAAAGACAAAAATTACCCTTAATCCTATCACCAATAACCAGTTCCAACCTTTTGATGATTTTTTTAGTCATATAGCATACATGATTTTAGTAATAATTTAATTATTTTTTCTCAATTGTTGCTAGCTCTTTCCTAAAGTCATAGGTTTCTTCCGTGCTGGGTCCTATCCACTGCTGCATTTTCTGGAAAAACATGGCAAAATTCCTCCAGAAATTACCCTCATCCACTCTCAGCCCATGTCATCAAGTAGAGTTCACCCTCCCTCTCTACCCTATCCCTGGTTAGAAGTTATCATGTACCCAGGTCTGGACAATAGCTTAAACCTGAGCCAAAGTGATTGATTCTGAGATGGCCATAGCTACAAGCTAGACCAATGAAAGTCCCCTTAGACTTTTTCTGAGACCACTAGGAAGAAATGCCTACTTTTCTCTAGTATACCTAGATATAGAGACTCAAAAGCTCAAAGGCGCCTGTGGACATCTTTGGTGTCAACTGGGGAGAGGGTGTCAAAAAATGAAGTCCACAAAAGCAAAAGCAGGGCCAACATACAGTATTCTGATAAGTTGGCTGAGCTTCTGGATCCAGCTATGCCTGAAGCCTTTGAACACTTTTGAACTGTATAGACATAGGGGCCAATATGTTCCTTTTGTAGCTTAAGCTAGTATGAATTGGTTTCCAATTCATAAATATAAACTACATGGGCTTTGTTCAGTTGTTCTAAGTCCTCGAATCTCATATCTAACGCCGAACTGTTGAAATATAGACCTGGGGGCCAGCAGATGACATCATGGTTATGTTGCTGGACTCCCACAGGCCAACTGTGGTTCAAGTTCTAGACCCAGTGGCTTGAAACGCCCTCCAGGCACGTGTGCGTGCATGCCCAAAATTCCAAGAAGAGAGTGAAGGAGAATTAATTGCAGCTTGGTCACCCCCCTTGGGGGGTTGATTTCATGCTTTCTCTCTCTGTCTCTGTCTCTCCAGTAAGCATGCACACCCTATTGCAAATATATCTCTAAAAAAAGCCCTGGAGGGACCAGCAGTTGGCACAATGGCTGTCGCTGGACTCCCATGTAGTCAACCGCGGTTTGAGTCCTAGGCCCGGAGGCTTAAACTCACGCAGGGCATGTGTGCTTGCGTGCCCAAGATTCCAAGAGGAGAATGGAGAAGAAGGAATTGCAGCGTGGCCATCCCCCCTGGGGGGTGATTTCTCACTTTCTGTCTCTCTGTCTCTCTCTGTCTTTCTGGAGAACGCACGTGCCTTATAGCTAAAAAACAAAACAAAAACAAAAACCCAAACAAGCAAACAAAAAAGCACAACCCTGGAATATCAGCAACTCACATTTCCATTATGACCCCTCCCTCATCAAACTCCTTTAGTAGACGTTTATACTGTTCAAACTTGAGAGTTATACATAAGCTGTTTATTCAGCCCAGAATGTTCTCCTTTAGCACATACCCACCAGAAAAACTCTGGCTCAGACTGAAAGGTTCAAATTGAGGATCCGCTCTGTAAAAGCTGCTGGCCAAACACCTCCTTTTCCTCCTCACTTCTCACCACCTCCACAGCTACCTATACCACCATCACTATCTTTACCACCTCTACTACCACCACATCTACCACCACCACCTCTACCACCACCTTTACCACCGTCACCACCATCACCACCACGACTACCTCTACCTTCAATCCCATCTCTTCCGGACTGATTGAGCCTTTTTTTGTGTCATTTCAGAAGATCTATCTCATGCTTCTCCAAGGGAATTTGCAAGTTATTTGGGTATTGACTGGGCTGTAAGCTCCTGTGGGCAGGAACTTTTGATTTAACTGTACATAGCCTGGCCCATAGCAAGAACTCAGGCAGGATATGTTCTCTGAGTAATGAACAGGGGATTCTGAGACCCACATTCCTCTGCATGAGACCCAAGTAAGGCTCTTGGCTCTCATCCCTCCCCTTTCCCCGCTGCCTCAGCAGCACTGGATGTATTTAGTCCTCATCTCCCAGGCTGGTGTAAAGATGACCCTTTGTCTGTGCCACCACAAAAGCACTGCACTGATTATAAAGGTGACCCCTGATGCCCCAGTACTGAGTAATAATGATAATGCTATTAATAATAATGCTGGTTTACCAGGAAAGTCACTCCATATTTTTTTCATTTTTCTATGGAGAAATGTGCCATGACCTTTCCACCACCCAATGTTTACCCTTTGTGCCAGTCGTCGTAGAAGGGCTTAAGAAGCACAAAGAAATCAGACAGGGATCCCAACTAGGAGTTGCCTGCTCAGTACACTGGGAACCTCTTAGAGGCAGACACTAGCTCTCTTTCAATGGTCAGATTCCAGAGTCTTGCCAAACAGACCAGAAGTCTACCAATAATGGTTAGATAAAATAAGCTCTATTTCTATATATTTACTTTTTTTAAAGAGGTTTTTGTTGTAGGGCGCGTGTGCTCACTGGAAAGACAGAGAGACAGAAATCACCCTCCCCCCCGCCCCAGGGGGATAGCCACGCCACAATCCCTTCTCCTCCATTCTCCTCTCAGAATCTTGGGCACACACGCACATGCACCCTGAGTGAGTTTAAGCTGCCAGGTCTAGGACTTGAACCACAGTTGACTACCTGGGAGTCCAGCAACGTAACCATTACACCATCTGCTGGTCCCTTGTATTTACTTTTTAATCTTTGAATAAAATGCCCTAGCACAGTAGTTCTCAAATTTCAGAGTCCATTGGAAATCACCTGAAGGGCTGGTTAAAACACAGATTGCTGGAGTTCTCTTTCCCACTCTACAAAATGGTAGGTGGAAAGCTGAGAAGCAAGATACTAAGGAGAAGAAACCTGAAGCCAAGGAGTCTGATGCCAGTGGCAAGGTTAAAAAGGGTGACCCCAAGGCTAAGAAGTCCAAGAAGGGGAAACCCCTTTGCAGCAGAAACCCAGTCCTAGTCTGCAGCATTGGCAGATACTCCCAATTTGCCATATATTCCAGGAAGGCGATGTACAAGGGGAAATACTCGGCCACTAAATCCAGGATTGAAAAGAAAAACAAGGAGAAGGTTCTTGTCACAAAACCAGTTGGTAGAAACAAGAATGGTGGCACCCAGATGATTAGCTTCACAAAATGCCTAGGTATTATCCTACTGAAGATGTGCCTTGAAAGCTGTTGAGCCATGGCAACAAACCTTCAGTCAGCATGTGAGAAAGCTGCGA
Source organism: Tupaia tana (assembly GCA_026018925.1). Taxonomy (NCBI): domain Eukaryota; kingdom Metazoa; phylum Chordata; class Mammalia; order Scandentia; family Tupaiidae; genus Tupaia; species Tupaia tana. The sequence continues at coordinate 35,685,756 of JAKSZU010000018.1, forward strand.
GCCAGCATCACTCCTGGGACCATTCTGATCATCCTCACTGGATGGACATCACAGAAGTAAGAGAGTGGTTTTCCTGAAGCAGCTGAGCAGTGGCTTGCTACTTACTTGTAACTGGACCAATCAAGTTCCACTGCGTAGAACACTCCAAAAATTTGTCATCACCACCGCCACGAAAATTGATATTAGCAAAATAAAAATCCCCAAACACCTTGCTGATGCTTATTTCAAGGGGAAAAAAAAAGCTACACAAGTCCAGACACTAGAAAAGTGAGATCTTCGACACAAATAAGGAGAAATACGGGATTACAGAGCACCCCAAGGTTGATCAGAAAGCTGTTCCTCAGCTCCAGGTCTACTTACAATTCATGTTTGCCCTTACAGATGGAGTTTATCCTCACAAATTGGTGTTCTAAATTTCTTGCCAAAGACGTAATTAAATAACTGATTAAAACAAAAGACGAAAGCAAAAAAAAACAAAACAAAACAAAAAACAACAACAAAAAAACCCCACACACATATTGCTGGACCTGCACACAGACATTCACATTCTGTAGATTAAATGGGTCTGATGATTTACATTTCATTTTCTTTTTTTTTTTAATTGACAATGTGTGTGTGTGTGTGTGTGTGTGTGTGTGTGCGCGCGCACACACACACACACACACACTAGACAGAGAGAGACAGAGAAACAGAGAGAGAGGGGAGGGAGAAAGTACCCTCCCTCTGTTGGGGCACAGTCATGAGGAATCCCTCTCCTCCATTTCTCTATCCTGCGGGGTTTTGGGGCATGCACATGTGCCCAGCATGTGTTTTAAGCCTCAGGGTCCAGAATTTGAACCACAGTCAGCCATGTGGGATCTGGTTTCCCATAACCACTGGACAACGGGGTCTGTCTGATGGTTTGCATTTGAAATGAGTTCCTAGCTGAGGCCAATGCTGCTTATCCAGCCACCCAAGGTGAGTGACAGGGAACTGGAATTATGAATTGGGAAACCCAGAAAGGATAGGAAGCCCCACCCCATTTTTCTCTTATCCTATCCCCCACCTGGCAGCAAGGCCTTTCTGGGCTCTCAGGGCAAAGATGAGAGGTGTCATCAAAGAGTCCACAGAGAGGCTCTGAGCTGGATAGGTCTGGCTGTCCTACCTGGGGAAGGGGTGGATCCCTGGAGGACCTGCTATTTATCCAACAAACAGAAGGGGCTAAGGCCCCAACCCAACCTGCTTTTTTGAGTAAACACGTTCTGAGCCGCCTGTGTAAACATGCAGCATTGTCTATGGGTGGATTAAGACTGAGCAGAAGCTGGGCTCTTTTCCTTTCCTTCTTTTTTTTTTTTCTCTTCTTTTTTTTTTTTTTTTTAACTCTGAGAAAAGCCATTAAGGGATTAACACCCCGATTTATGAAAATGGAGGATGATAAAGGAACAATGGGGTGACAGCATTGTGTAAACGACATTGATTCATTTCAGAGACAGGGCTGTTAACTGGGAGAAATGGAGAAATAAATGGAACAATGAGGAGATGCTTTTACCAGCTTGTCATTAATTAGCCGAGAGTACAATTGTTTTATTGTCCTTTTTGAAAAATACAAAATTGGTAGGAAAATACAAGCACTGAGCAAATCGATTATTCTGTGTCACAGGCTGACATCTGCTTTTCCTTTTCTCCTGAAGCTCCCTCCACCCCCGGAAGTTGCTTCCTTGGGGAGGAAAAGAAACTTTCCCTTGGCAGAAGGATCCTGTGGGATCTGGGAATAAAATTACCCCCCCCCACAAGGATACCCCAAACTTCTTGAAGCTTCCTCAGCCCTTTTCTGGCCTTTAACAGTAGGAGGACCAGGGGGGTGAGTGCGGTTCCCCTGGGAGGTTTCTGGCAGCAGTGGGAAAGGACACGGAGCTTGGGGAAAGGAGATGAACCTCGGGAGGCAGTAAGGTGGGCACAGTGGTCTCCCACCTCCTCGACAGGTTGGCCAGAGCAGCTCTGCAGGTCATGACCAGGTTCCCTGTCCACCCATTTTATCTGCAGCTGGGAGTCGCATGGTTGAACTAGGATGCAAAGGCTTCTCCAGGCAGGGAAGGGGCTCAGATCGGGCTGGCAGCCCTGGTTTCTCCCTAGAGGCCCAGACAGTGCCAGTCCTGCTGTAGGGGAGGACTCATGTCTGGTGATGGGCATCTACAGAAGACTTCTCTGATTCTAGGAGGTGTCCTGTTAGCGTGGGTTAGAGCGGAAAGGCATGGCATGGGCTAAGGGCCATGGAGACACACAGCCCATCTTTGGGGGATCTCAGTGGAACACCCCTGACACGTGTGGTCTGTATTATTCTCACCCATTGGGCCAGGGCAGAGGTATGGCTGCAGAGGGACGCTAGACTAGCTGAACTCAAGTTGTGTTCACCCCTCCATGTGTAAGAGCCTTTGTGATTCTGAGCAAAGGTCAGAATTTGGATCCTAACCTACCCAATCTAGAAGAGCTGACTTATGAGGACTATTTCAAGAAAGAGTCAAACAACTGTCAAACAATGGCACAATGGGTTAATAGCACTTATAAAGAAAAGGAGCTCACAGTGACAGTTTGCCTGCAAGGAAACTGTAAACAGCTTTGCCATTGTTCGTGTCTTCTGTGACTATTGGTCATTGTTTGGCCTTTAATCTGCAAACTCTATAGATATAAATATAGCTATCTTTATAGCATTGTATCTTTATAGCCCAAGATACAACAATGAAGCTTTCTATCTTTAATTTTATATTTATATAAAGATATCTTTATTCGGGAAGAGTATATATGTCTGCCTCACATATAAATGTTGACCCATCATAGACCTTTATGCATTCATACCACACATTCTGTGTCCCCTATGTACCAGGCACTGCTGGAGTGCTGAGCACACAGCAGGAACAAATGGGAACCCCACCTCCCACTCCCCACTCCCATTCCCCAAAGAATGCACATTGCTGGGTGTGAAACCAGGAAATAAACAAGTGTGAATCATGGAAATAGGTTGGATAATAATGAAAGTCATGGAGGAACAGGAGGTGCGTTCTGGGGGTGTGGAGTGGAGGTAGCTGTGCTATTTTTTTTAATAAACTCTTTTTAGAAAGAATTATTTATTTAATTTTTAAAAATTTATTTATTTTTATTGATTTATTTTTTAATTTGACCAAGGAGTAACAGAAAGGGAGAAAGGGAAAATGAGAAAGCAAGCTACCAAGTTTGGGACTTGAACCATGGTTGGCCATGTGGAACTTCAGAGTCTTAATCACCATGCCACCTGCTGGCCCCAAGGAGTAATGCTATTTTATAAGTGGTCAAAGAAGGCCTTACTGATAAGGTGATGGTTGAGTAGAGACCTGAGCTGCAGCTTCTTCTTCTTCTTCTTTTTTTTTTTTTTTTTTTTTTTTTTTTTTTTTTTAAGAGGTTTTTGCTATAGGGCGCACGTGCTCACCAGAAAAACAGAGAGAGACAGAGAGACAGAAAGCGAGAAATCACCCCACAAGGGGGGTATGGTCACACTGCAATCTGTTTCCTCCATTATCCTCTCGGGATCTTGGCCATGC